>OZ038479.1:76798454-77060954 GCA_964036315.1 Acanthosepion esculentum | reverse complement strand
AGTTCTTTGCCCAATTCATTTCCCAAAATCTGACTAAAGGATCAAACATTAATTTTTTTTTTTTTTGAAAGGCCTCTTGATGGAGTGAGAACTTCACATCATCTACTTATATATTAAAATTCATTTCACAGGAGACGTAAACATTTTTGTGTGCTGTGCTATTCTGGAGGAAAAATATAGAAATTAGTTAAATAACATTAAGTAAAAAATAGTTTGGTGTTATTTTTTTTTAAGAATTTCATTTTAAAAATTCTCTGGCAGATTACATCATCCAAAGAGATACATTTTTCATGACTGTGTAACTGGAAATTATGCATGGAGACTTTCTATCATTTATGGGAAGTGTATGGAAGATGTACCAATATGGAAATGCCATCCTTCAAAATTGAAACTTAGAAAATACACACAAAAAATATGAAAAAAAAAAAGATGTTTCTTAGCAGATTTAAAATAATTTTACCAGTTACCTGAAGTTAAATGTTTTCATGATCCACTAGAAATGTATTAATATAGCACTTTTAATATTTAAATTTTTTCCTTGTAAGAAATAGTTAATTCTAATTAAATGTTAAAATTTGACAATTTGGGCCTAGTTTAATATAAAATTGTACTTTAATATTTGATGCATTTATTTTTATGGAATGTTGTGTATTGCACAAAGCTTACATCTCTTTATATCATTAGAATATTTGAAAATGATTGATATTACAGTAATAAACAGTTTTGTTAAACTTGTAGAAACCAAATTAATAATATAATATAGTAATAGCAACAACAACTGTCTATGAATTAGTAAGTCCGAGTTTTATGTTTCACTGGTTAGGAAACCAAATTATAGTATAATTATATTTTAAAAGTTTCCTTCATTACTAATGTGGATAGTAACAAAAAATATACATACATGTATACATTCATGTTTGTTGTGTTTTGAAAAAGGATGAAATGTGTTTGTAGTTATCAACTTTAAAAACTTCAATTTTTAATTGAAATAAGTTTTAAATAATATTCAAATGAAGGAAATGAATAAAGTATTCCTAATTATTTATAACAAGTGATAAACATTACTTTTTATTATAGAAAATATGTAAGGGATGAACATATAAAATTGATTTTAATCTAATACTTTTTGTTGTTCACTTTAAATTCCAGTTTTCAAACAAAGTTTACATATTTGCAATTGAGGCCTTTTGAAACTACCAACTACATTTCTGCTCAGTCATGATAGAACAGATGTATATATTAACTATTATCCTTCATGGATGTCACTGCATTGATCTTACATATTATGTGGAGGAAGGAAAAGGTCCTCATACTTACCTTGGAGATATTGCTACTGACTCAAATGTGATTGACAGTGTACCATTTGAAGACCAAAATGAAATCACATTCAGTTTATTGACACAAGGAGTGACAGGCACTTCTTTGTTTCATGTGTCTAAAGAAAGTGGCAAATTGTACACAGCCCAAACCCTTGATGCCGAGTCTCTATGTACATACAATGCAGAATGTTTTCAAATGGTTGATATTGCTGTGAAAAAGTTGGCAACTGTAATAAAGTTATTAGAAGTCAAAGTCATCATTCAAGACATTAATGATCATCAACCAGAATTTCCTGAAAAACAAGTCAACATCAAATTTTCGGAGAGTGATATTATGGGAACAAAAATATCAATACCAAATGCTATTGACAGAGATGTGGATGTTGTAAACTCTGAAATTATTTATGAATTCAAAAACACAAAGGATGAACCATTTACTTTATTTGTTTCCAAAAGTGTTGATGGAACTTCACAACTTGCTATTAATTTGAAAAGCAAGCTTGATAGAGAAACTAAGGATATGTATAAGATTAAAATAATTGCTAAAAATAAACAACCTCCAACTAAAGAGAGTATTTTAAATGTTTACATATCAGTTACTGATGAAAATGATAATTTTCCAATCTTTTCTGAAAATGTATATAATGTTTCAATCAAGAACAAACCAGATCCTTCATTGCCTGTTACAACTCTATCTGTCAAAGATTTAGATTTAGGCAAAAATGGTAAAATTACATTCAGTTTCAGTCCCAAAACATCAGATGTTGCAAAATCTCATTTTGATCTAAACTCAGAAACTGGAGAAATTTTTCTTGTGAAGAAATTCACCACTGGTCAGAAACTTAAGTATAAGCTGTATGTAAAAGCTTCTGATGGAGGAAATCCTCCATTAAGCTCCCTGGCCATGGTTCAAGTAAATGTGATCAATGAACAAAACAATGCTCCAACTATAAAAGTGACATTTTTCTCTTCATCTACTGAGAACACAGTTGATATCTCTGAAGATATTAAAGTAGGCAGTTTTATTGCATATGTGAAAGTCACTGATCCTGATTCTGGGCAGAATGGAGATATTAGCTGCAAACTGAATCATGATAAATTTCAACTACAAAGTCTGGATACAAAGAAATACCAAGTGATTGTTAAAAAGCCATTGGATAGAGAAACTGAAGACCACCATGATATTATTGTTCATTGCAAGGATAAAGGATCTCCTGCTTTGGAAAGTGAGAAAAGATTTTCTGTTAAAGTAATGGATGTGAATGATGAAGAGCCGCAATTTTCTCAGAAAACATTTCGATTTAAGATCAATGAAAATCAAAAGTCTAGAGTTCATGTTGGATCAATCAATGCCACAGATCCAGACTTGGGAACTGGAGGTAAATTATCTTATTCCTTGTTACCAAGTAATAAACAATTTTTACCTTTCAAAATAACAGATAGTGGCTTGATTTCAACAATTATGTCATTGGATCATGAATTTCAAGATCTTTATGAATTTCATGTGTTAGTGAAAGATAATGGGAAGCCATCATTAAATGCTTCAGTTAATGTTGTTGTTGAGATCAATGATAAAAATGATAATGCTCCATATTTCACTTTTCCCAGCGTTAATCCTTATAATGTTGATGTTGTCTACTATCCTCATCATTCAAAGAACATCACTCAGATCAAAGCATCAGATAGTGACAGCCAAGAGAATGCATTTCTCAAATATGAAATAATCAGAGGCAATAGCAAACAAATATTCAACATCAATCAGTACACTGGTTTGTTATCTTCAACTCATGTCCTAAGCCAAAAAGATGCTGGTTCCTATGAACTGGAATTTCTTGTGAAGGACAGTGGTAGCCCAATTCTATCAGCCAGAACTACTGTATATTTGACACTGACTGTAAGCAACAAGACATCAGAAATGTTAAATGCTGTTAACATAAAGACTGATAATAAGATCCACCTGACTTCAGCAATTATCATTGTATCAGTAGCAGTAACAATAGCTGTGATCATTACAGCTTCAATCTCAGTGTGTATCCTTCGTTGTTGTAATCCTCGAAGTGTTCCAGTGGCTGAAGGCAGTTATGTGAGTGGCCAGAGACATTTGATAAGTCCTCCTTACCCAGCCAATCCCTGGTCTAATGTTACCATTCCTGCAACAAATACAGATGCGAGAAGAAGCAGTCAGCCACCAACACCTCGATTGCAGTCTCACCCTTATGCAAGTACTCAACAAATGCTATCATCTCCAGCCCCCAAACCACAGCCAGCTCCAGACTCTGTTTCACAGGTACCTTTTCATACTTTATTTCTTAATTATTGTGTTTCCTATTTTTGATGAAATTTAAGAAAGCTTTGAAGATGTTCAATTTTAAGAAATATATATATATTTTTTAATATGTGTATGATATTTAAGATTTACTGATATAGCATCTGTTAGGTTTTTTCTTCTAGAGTTATATCTCATGTTTTGGAAAAATACTGCTAACTGTATATACCTGACTAAATGCTCAGTTTCCATATATCATATTAATGTTTATAATTTGCTTACTGGATATGAATTTTATAGAATCATAATTTTTTTTCTCATCATATTTTTAGTAATATTTCTCTTTTAACAGTTCATCTGTTAAAAGACATTATTTATATTTGAAAATAGAAGAAAACCTTCTCAAGGTTTGCATAATTTCAGTTTTTGTGACAATGACATTTGAGATTATAAGTATTTATTGGAATGTTACAATGTTCTTGTTTTGTCTTAGGTTAATTGAATATTCTATATCTTTGAAAATTTCCTTTTCTACTTTATTTATGAAAGATGTATGTTCAGGACATAGCATTGCCATCAGGTAGTGATAGAAATAAAGAGAGGATTGACAGAATGCCAGACTATTCCAGTCAAAGATCTGTAAAGTCTTCTCTTCGTGGCAATAAACAAGAATGCAATGTTGTTGATTCACAACTCATCAAAGATGGCTCAGGTGAGTTATAAAGTGCTTATAATTTTTTACAAATTTGTTTTCTCTGTGCAGTCTTGATGCAGTTGTAAAAAACTTTTCAATCTTGTTTAAATAATCTTATGAATTATTTTATATTTTCTGTCTTTAATCTTTATCTGTACTCTTATTAATAATTCTGCATTTTTCTTTTAGTTTTTTTCCAACCATTAATCTGTGTATACACTAAAAATGTAAAGCAAATGAAATATTCTGTTACTAAATCATATAAAAGAATGTATGCAACAACTGCAGGTTCTATGGTTTATTACCTACAGATCCGGAAAAGGTTATATCAAACAATTTCTCCTATGTTTTTTTTTTTTTCAGGTGTGTACACTTCTCAGTATTGTAATCCCCTTCTTTCTCAAACTGATTTGACACAGACTACAGAGATGAGACCCTTGGGACAGACTGTCAGCTACCCAAGTGATACCACAATAGTGGCCAGAGGCTTTTACACACCCTACATGAATGAAAACAGTCCTCAAACTAGTACCAAGTCTCACTCTGGTAGTGACTATAATAGTTCATCTGGTAGACATTTACAATCAAGAAATGTACCTGCAAGTGGGAGTCAGACATCCATCAACAGGCCACTGCCACCTCTACCACAATGAACTCATTTTAACAAATATTAACGGAAAAAAATAACCCATTTTATATTAAAAAAATTAAAAGAAGAAACAAACAAAAATTATAAAAAGTAAATGTTTATATATCATCTGACCTGTTATATAAAATAAGTTTTATCAACTGGAAATTTATTTAATTATGAAAGGAATGTTTTAAAACAATTATGAAATGATATTAAAGTATTTGCTATGTTTAGTCATCCATTTGATTTTATATTTTATTTTAGAATATAATTTCAAGGAAAATATTGCAGATTTCCTTTCATATTTTTTTGTTAAGGGGATAATCATATATTTTATTAGTACCTATACATAAAACTTTAATTGAGCTTAATTTTCAAATATTACCATATTATTGAAAATTACATCCATTCATGAATATATTAATTACTCATACAGAATTTTTAAATTTCAGTTTAAGATTTATATTATTTTCCTTTATCAAAATTATTTTTGAAATTCATTGCTAAAAAATAATACTTAATTTATTTCATTACTAATAAATTTCTGATAAAATAAAAATTAGATTTTCATTAAATAAGAAAAATTAGCACCAAAATATTGAAGAATGCAAACTGACTGAATTGCTTAATATTGTATATTATATTCAGAATTTAAATGACAGGAAAGAACTTGACTATAATGAGTAAATACGTATTTTTTGATTGATAATTTTATTTCTAAATTATTATTTTTCTCAAATTAGTTCAGTGAAAATTTTATTTAAGATTTATAAATTTTAAGTGAAAGTAAAAATGAAAAAAATTGAAGTTGAAATATTTGAAAGATGCATTTACAGTAACTGAAAGCTCTATTAGCTATTTTAACACAGAAGCAGCCATTATACACACAGCACACAAAGTAGGATTGCTGGTTCCCCTCTCATATGAACTAAACAAAAGAAACGGCCAGGGATGTTGACAAATAATAGCTGCTGCTTTTTCTGCAGGAGATTTATTTTTTTTCTGGATGTCTTTTTAATTTGGCTATAAACTCATTTGGATTTCACATTGAAGGTAAGTTTTTTAAAAATTTGTTCCTTCTTTTGTATCAGTAACAGTCATGTAAGAGAGCATTACCTTAGCAGACATCATTGCCATTGTTAGTACAAAAAATTCCTTATTCAGTTACCATTCATATTTTTCATCATTTGTGCCATGTTGAAGTTTATTTTTTTAGAAGGTATTTCTCATATATATTATTATCTTATAAACAACTGAATTAAAAACTTTATTTCATTAAATCGTTTTTACAGAAAGAAATTATTTCAATATGACAACTTATGTTTGCTGCATTTGTCTTTTATTAAATGTGGCCATTTTTGTGTTGAATGTTCTCTTTCCAGTATAATGGATTGTTAACAATTCACATTGATATGTAAAAATGTAAAAATACTTTTTGATATTTTCTTTGAACATTGTCAGCAAGGAATTTGATACATTTAACTATTTTTCTTATTTTCCACCAGATATTAAATTTAATAGGAAGCTTTTATATTTTGTACTCACAACAGAAATTTGCAATAGCAGGATTTAGGAAAAACATTTATGGGTGAGAACTTAATTTTAGATGTATTATTTATTTCTATTTAGTTTGAATTTAAGTATTTTTATTTTTAATTAATCAGTATCATATGAATATTTTTACATTTTTGCTTATATATACATTTGTATTTAAAGTAGTATATTCTTTTGTGTATTATGATAGTAAAATATGTTGCAGTAAAATGATAGATACAGGTATATTTTTTTATTTTGATATTGCTTGTATTGCAAAATATGTATAATCTATAAGCTCCATACAGTTTTATATAAAACATGAATTATTGTAAGTTCTTACTTGGTGTTTTTGTTATTTACTTGATAAAACTTATTAAATATTTTGCAACTCTACTCTGTAATACTCTCATTTGTATACTTAAAATTAAAAAAAAAGTATTTTTAGTTATTTATATTTTTGCATCATCTAATACTATAAAAAACCTTTGAATTCTCCAAACATCAGTACACTGAGGTGATTCATATATTTATTAAATAGTTGTAAGAGAAATTAGAATCTCATATTCAGTATTCTACTTAAAAAATATACCTAATTTTTATTCATTGCCTTTCAAAATTTTTCAGTAGGTAAGCAGACAATAAATATTAATGAAAAATGAAAAGAATAATGTAAGATAAAAATAAACACATAAAAGACATTTAAAAAAAATATATTCACTATCAGGTTAGTAACAATGTTTTAATTGGTTAATGCAGTAAAATAATGCAGGGTAAATTTGATGTTTTGGTTTTTTAATCTATTGTCAAATATTTATATAAGTTGTGATACAAATAATTTCTATGAATAATATTCTTGTTTTGTTAATTATATAGTCATAAGTCTACATGAATGTTTTTAATCATACCTTTTCCAAAAAACAAATTAATGCTTCTGCTGCTGTGGACATAGTTATACATCTTTACAAAAATTATGTTGCCTACTGTTGATGTATATATACGTTTTCAAGGTATACTTATATGTCTTTATGAAACTTATGCTGCTTGCTGTTGTCATGTATGTATTTTTTAAGACACCATGATATGTATTTGTTAAGACACCATGATATGCTGGTCCCTGGCATTTGTGTTATATACTAATTATCACTTTATGCTATTTCCAAACCATCATAGACATATGTTAGTGAACACTACAACCGGTTTTCAGCTGTAGTTTTATTATATTGTGTGTTGGGAGTATTTTTTAGCCTTTTCTCCAGAGTATTTGATGAAAACCAAAATGGCAGCAGCACTCATGAGAAATCACTGTTAGTGTCTTTATAGTCATTTCTTTCCAGTAAATGACAATTTTTTTTATTTTCCCCCAAACTGGTTAGCACATCTACATAATAATGCAGCAGTGAAAGAGTTAATTAAGGCGTAAATAAACTTTTGAATACTATTAAAATTAAATTTTCAAATTTAATTCTTAGTAAAAAAAAGGCTAACTTCTATATAGTTTCAAGTATGGTTTTTTTTCAGAGATTTCAGTGCCATTCTTTCACTTGTATATTTTTGTTTTTATTATGCTTTTCCTATTGTCAATATGAAATAAGTAATGCAAAAAAAAATAAGTATGTAAAAAAATAAGTTCTACTTTGCAAAATCTGTCTGCAATCTTATTACTTCCAAATTTAACTCTTCATTAATTAACTTTACATACATCATTTGACATTGAGAATACATTTCTACAGATAATTTTACAAAAGGATAAAGGTGAATATTTTGTTATTTTTAACTTTCAATCATATAAAATAAAGTCTACTCAACAAAATAAAAAATGTTGAAAGTTTTAATATATAAAAACACAAAATTATATGTTTTCTGTATCATTCTTTATAGAAATAGATACCATTTAGCTAAAATAATGGAATCTTTTCATATTTCTGTATAATCAAAGAAAACAGAGTAAAAAAAGCAGTCATTGCTAGCATCATTAACATTGTAAACTCTTGAAGTCTGAATTATTTGTATGAAAGACTACAGTTATCTTTTTAGGCTAAAAAAATGTTAATATTCAAATGATAATTGAGATATTATTTTGATAGAATTGCTCACAGTCACTAAAGGAGTAATATTAACCCTGGGTTTCCATCAAGAATTTCTTTTTTTATCTTCACATAATTATAATTTCATATTTTTAGACGGAAGGTAAATTTCAGAACCAAGGCATTAAAATGCAAGGGAAGTAACTCTAAATTTTTTCTACAACCGTTATTTATTTTAAACCCAGAAAATGTAATTCCTTAGTATTTTCTGCTTTAATATAGCACAGGAAAGTAATGGACAAAATGAAGAACAGACACTGACGATGACTCTGTATATGATATGGTGTTGGAATTACATAAATCTAAGAAAAGAAGTATTAACGAAGGTTGCCATTTATAATTAATAATTGTCTAAAATTTTCAGAAGGTAGATATGTTGAAATATTAAGAATTAGGTGAAAAACTTTTATGTTGGAATTCTTGATTTGATTCTTGAAAGCATTTTTATTTTCAAGAAAAAACTAATGTAAATTATATATGCAAAAAATAGTTATTTATTAAATGTTTAATAAGTAAATGAATTATACAATTTATTTTAATTTCAGATACAAGAAAACTAATAGGATATCATATTTTCCCAAAGTTCTATTTAAAGAAAAATGTTTATCCAAGCATACATGTTGTTGTCTGTTCTGCATGGCTACATATGTGTGGACCTGAGATACTATGTAGAAGAAGGCAAGAGTCCAAACACCTATTTGGGTGACATTGCTGCAGATTCTTATTTGATGGATGATGTAACACTTACAGAACAAAAGGAAATCACATTCAGCCAATTGCGGAAAGGTGTTAGTGGCAATTCTAAATTATTCCGTGTCTCAAAGAATACAGGAAAATTGTACACTGCCCAAACATTGGATGCTGAATCACTTTGTACTTACAATGTAGAATGTTTTCAAATGGTTGATGTTGCTGTGAAAAAGGCATCGACATTCATCAAATTGTTAGAAATCAAAGTTATCATAAAAGATATAAATGACCATTCACCTGAGTTTCCAGATAAACAAGTCAACATAGAATTTTCAGAGGAATCTACACAAGGAGCAAGACGATTAATTCCAAATGCTTTTGATAGAGATGTGGGGACCATAAATTCTCAGATTACTTATCATTTAAAAAAGAAAGAAAATGAACCATTCACTTTATTAATTTCAAAAAGTGTAGATGGAACATCCCAGTTAGCAATAAATCTAGAAATAAAGCTTGATAGAGAAGCTAAAAGCTCTTACAACATTGAAGTAATTGCAAAAGATGGAGGCTCCCCTCCAAAAGAAAGTACTTTACATGTTTATATCTCTGTAACTGATGTTAATGATAATTTTCCTGTTTTTTCTCAAAATGTTTACAATGTTTCAATCAAAAACAAACCTGATGCTTCTTTGCCTATTACTACTTTATCTGCAAAAGATTTAGATTTAGGCAAAAATGGTAAAATCTTATACAATTTCAGTCCCAAAACATCAGACATTGCTAAAGCTCACTTTGATGTAAATCCAGAAACAGGAGATATTCTTCTAATGAAGAAATTTACAACTGGCCAAAAGTTGAAATATAAGTTGTATGTAAAAGCTTCTGATGGAGGAAATCCTCCATTAAGCTCTCTGGCCATGGTTCAAGTGAATGTGATCAATGAACAAAACAATGCTCCAGTGATTGATGTAAATTTTGTATCTGCATCCAGGGAGAATACAGTTGATATTTCTGAAGATATAAAGGTTGGTAGTTTTATTGCCTATGTGAAGGTTACTGATGAGGATGCTGATCAAAATGGAAAGGTTACTTGTAGTCTTAATCATAATAAGTTTCAACTACAAAGTCTGGATACAAAGAAATATCAAGTAATTGTGAAGAAACCAGTGGATAGAGAGACTGAAGATCACCATGACATTGTCATCAGTTGTCAAGATAAAGGAAATCCTCCTCTTGAAAGTGAAAGTAAATTTTCAGTCCAAGTGATTGATGTGAATGATGAAGAACCACAATTTTCTAAACAATCTTTTAAATTCTTCATTGATGAAAACCAAAGATCCAAAATTCCTGTTGGTACCATCAATGCAACTGACCCAGATTTGGGACTTGGAGGTAAATTATCTTTTTCTCTGTTGACCACCAATAAACAGTTTGTACCATTCAGAATCACTGAAAATGGATTGATCTCATCAATTATGTCTTTAGATCATGAGTTTCAAGATACTTATAAGTTTCAAGTATTTGTAAAAGACAAAGGAACTCCATCATTGAATAACACAGTGAATGTGATTGTTAAGGTGAGAGATGAAAATGATAATGCTCCATATTTTACATTTCCCAGTGTAAATCCTTATAATATGGATAAAATATATTATCCACATCATACGAAGAACATCACCCAAATCAAGGCATCAGACAGTGATAAACAAGAGAATGCATTTCTCAAATATGAAATAATCAGAGGCAATAGCAAACAAATATTCAACATCAATCAGTACACTGGTTTGTTATCTTCAACTCATGTCCTAAGCCAAAAAGATGCTGGTTCCTATGAACTGGAATTTCTTGTGAAGGACAGTGGTAGCCCAGTTCTATCAGCTAGAACTACTGTATATTTGACACTGACTGTAAGCAACAAGACATCAGAAATGTTAAGTGCTGTTAACATAAAGACTGATAACAAGATCCACCTGACTTCAGCAATTATCATTGTATCAGTAGCAGTGACAATAGCTGTGATCATTACAGCTTCAATCTCAGTGTGTATCCTTCGTTGTTGTAATCCTCGAAGTATTCCATTGGCTGAAAGTAGTTATGTTAGTAGCCAGAGACATTTGATAAGTCCTCCTTACCCAGCCAATCCTTGGTCTAATGTTGCCATTCCTGCAACAAATACAGATACGAGAAGAAGCAGTCAGCCACTAACACCTCGATTGCAGTCTCACCCTTATGCAAGTGCTCAACAAATGCTATCAACTCCAGCTTCTGATACAGTATCACGGGTGAGTATTTCATCTTGTATGAAATGAATTTCTTTTCCACTCATCTGAAAAGAAGGTTAATTAGTCTTTTGAGAGAGAAAATTCAAACATCTTTTACTCAAAACTTTTATTAATTCATTTAGGGGATTTCTCATTTTCTTGGTTAAAATTATTTTCTTTGTAACTATTTCTTGTTTTTCTTCTAAAGTATTGTAGGTTTATTTATTTTATAATTTGTATTTGATACATACAAAAATTCCTGTAATTTATTTTTAAGTTTTATTGACTGTTAGCAATGGTTGTTTAAATTTAGAAGGAGAAACTGAACTTATTATTGTCATTCCACAATATTTTATAATTTTTGTTCTACACTATGTACATTTTTATTGAATTTTCCTATTCTAATTTTTATGTGGCTATATGCATAATTTTTCATAAATTACCAGAATTATCTTTACCTATCCTGATTGGTCATTCACCATTAAAAATATTTATATTTTTCAGCTTGTATGTGTGGATATGCTTAAAGAAATTTATAAAAGGATAGATGCATAGATAATAGTATATAATTTCTAAATATACTAACTAAAAATAATTTTGTTCCTCAATGAATAATTATTTGAAATCCTTTTCACACTATGAAGGTGGATTAATAAGGCCAGAGCTTGACACAGTTGTTTGCTAGAATTTGCTATGAAATTTTCAACATATAATGCCTAATTTATATGTTTAATGGAGAAGTAGTGGTTTAAGTGCATCTATTTTTTTTATGATATTGGTATATTTAATAATCTAACATATCATTTTTTTAGGATTATTTCCTCTGTGTTCACATTGGATTTTATTTGATAGTTATTAAAAATTAACTTATCTAGATTTACTGTGTAAATGAAATGTATTCCTTCATTCTCTTCTATCAGATGTATATTCAAGACATAGCCATGCCATCTGGTAGTGACAGAAACAAGAAAAGAATAGAGAGGACACAAGACTATTCTAGTAGAAGTTCTGCAAAGTCTTCTGTCAATGATAATGAACAAGGATGGAGTGATGTAGACACAAGGCAAACTGAAGATGTATCAGGTAAGTAATAAACAATATTTTAGGGAATAATTCTTGTCTTAAAAATTCATTATATAGATAGAAATAACATTTATGGTTTAATTTCTATTATATTAAGTTTGTATATTTTTATTAAATATTAAATATGTTTCCAGTTTTGACATGAATTTTTATCAAATTAAAATACAGTCATAATAGAAAAATAAGTGAAAAGCATTGATAGAAAGTATGTAAAAAAATCCAGATTTTTAAAAAGAAAATCTCAAACAATTTTATTTGAAAAAAAAAATATTTATGTAAAATGTAAGGGATGTCTTTAGAAAGCAGTCAAAAATAATCTGAAATAAATTCATATTTTACAGATGTGTATCCTTCACAATATTGTAACCCTCCTCCATCACACAGTGAACAACAACAGACCACAGAGATGAAACCTTTGGGACAGACCGTCAATTACCCTAGTGATACCACAATAGTAGCTAGAGGCTTTTACACACCCTACATGAATGAAAACAGTCCTCATACAGATGCCAATAGTAGTAGCTCTTCTAATAGACATTTACAATCAAGGAATGTACCTTCTAGTGGTAGTCAGTCTTCCATTAATAGACCTCTGCCACCTGTGCCCATTTAAAAGTAATTTTCATAAACATTACCTCTCAGGTAACACAATTTATAACAGAAATATTGCTGAAAATGTTTGGTTCCATCTAAAAAAAATTTCCATCATTCAGAACAGTTTATAGAAATAATTAAAAATTGCCATTTTTGAAAAAATTCAAAAACTTTTATTTAAAAAAAAAATAAAAATTCTATAAGTGAGGAAATATATTGACAAATCAAAGAAAAATTCCAGTTAATTTTTGACTGATTTAAGCACAAATAATTAAAATGAAATATTTTTAATTTGTTGAGGAATTTTATTTTGCCATTTATTTCTAGATATGATTTCAAGTAAATGTAAATTTGTTTATATGTTGTTTCCAAAACCAAAGACCATGTATTTATAAGCATGTAAAATTTTGTCAGTTTTTAATTGGTGTTTTCTGTTAAAAGAGTTGTAAGTGTTTCTGTATTTGAAAATATGTATGCCAAATAAATTACCAAATACAGTTTTGGGAAATAAAACTTGATAATTATTAATCTCACATTTTTGTTTGATATTAATTTCACATTTTAATTTTATATTAGAATATCACTGGTAAATATCAATGAACTTTTTCCAAATTTATTGAAGGAATCATTTACAATTGAAATTATTAAATAAATTATTTTCAGGAGAACGTTGTCTTTAATATAAAAAAAGTAGGTATTATACAGAAAAATATTGGTTTGTGGGTGTAATATGGACTAAGATGAACCAGATTTTTGGTTTTTGTTAATGTTTCCGATGAATTAAATGGATGATAATCAAACATGAAATAACAGCACTTGCTTGCCTTTTAAAACATTTTTATATCTGTTACATGTCTGTGGTATATCTTTATAATTATTGTATGAATTTAGGAATAAAAATGTGACATTAAAATATGATAGTGTTAATATCTCAATATTTACTCTCTAAAAAGCCTCTAAACCATTTTTAACAGAACAGCAGCCATTACACATACAAAACACCACATAGGACTTCCTTCCCTCTCATTTGAACTACACAAAGAAACACTGAGATGTTATATAGTAGCAGCTGCAGCAGTAGCTCTCTTTCTCTGGATGTACTTCTGATTTTACAATTGACTACTTTTCAGTTTTCATCTTTCAGGTAAGATTTTTTTTAAATTTCCTCTTTCCATATATTTCTTCATGAAAAATACATAAAAAGGTTGGACTATTTGAGTTTTAGCTCTTCAGTAGTTGCCATTGTTACTGTAAATTGAAATCTGCAAAGAGGCCTTTGTTTGACATATTTTTTATTTATTTTTTTAGTTTCACTGTTTATCGTGATTGTATATTTACTATTTGTTTGATTTTTCAGAAGACCTATTCAATATTAATTTTGATCAATATATTCCTGTAAATGAATTAAAAGTTAACTATTATGTACATCATTGCATATGGCTAATATGTTTATTCAGAATATTACAACTTCATGTTGTATTAATCACAGATATTTCTGCTGACTCTATTTTCCATTTTAAAAGTCTTTTCATGTGAAATAATTTCAATAAAATGCTAAACACAATATTTGTTGTTGTTGTCACAAATTTTAAATTTCTATAAAGTTTTATTGGTCATAGTCAGAAATAAGTAAAGAATTAGACAAATTAATAGTGAATGTTTTGTGTTTCTTCTTCAGAGATAAGAATAAAAAATTTTAACCAGAGATTGTTTGTATATCATATTACTGAAATAAAAGATTTCAGTAATTTGGATTTCAAAATACCTTTAACAGGAAAATGATTTAGCTTATAACTTGTATTTTTCTGAGAGTTTTAAAAACTGGAATGACTATATTTATTTATTGTTAAACACATCTATACATACACAATCGCATCACTAAACTACGTTTAATTCATGTATGATTTTTTTATATTTTCCTGTATATATTATCATATACGTAAATAAAATTTTAGTATGTATATAACCTTCCATTCGTTTTATGTATTTGAGATAAGTTTGTGAATGCAATTTAAAATGTTTAATTTATATAGCTATGAATATGAATTATTACCTTTTTTATATGTATTCTCAGTAAAAAAAAAAACACTCACTGAAATCAATAAGATTATGTAAAAGAACAGTATAGTGTTATAAAATAATTAAAAAGATGAATTAAAAAATGTTGATACATCAGATAGTACAGTTAAGAAAATTGTTCTTTTGTATTCTGTTGAAATTTGTGATTTATAAGCAAATCAATTCTTCATAGAAATAACTGAGAATTAAACATGATAAAAATGTTTTACTAGTTCTATATATTAATTATATGATCCATGCATCATCATTTTGAAGCTAAAACATTTAAGCATTTTTCATATTTTCCCTTATGCATCATTATTTATATTCATGATACTCTGTAAATTTTTATAACATCTTAACTAAAAGTTATTAAAAAACAAGCTTGCTTTCAAAAGTAAAAAGCTTCAAAATAAGAATAAGTTCATCAATTTTAGTAAAATACATCTTTGTTTGCTCCAGTAATATTTTGATATGAAATTTTAAAAGTACATATTTATATTCAGTTATGTGTTTACTGGCAAAGTACAGTTTTCAGTTCAATGAAGTACATGCCTCAAGGTGTTATTTACACTGAAGGTTCTCTTTACAGGTAAATTCTGCCTGAAATCCTCTCCAGACAGCTGTGTTATCACTATTCTACATAAGTGCTTATTATCTTGGATAAAGAAAATATAATTAAACTTCTGAATCAATCATTGAAAATGAAAATAAAATTGTCAATGTAATCAGTATATAATAACAATTGCACATTTAAAGTGATTATCTTGATAATTTTATTTTGAATCCAGTATTTTAGTATAAAATATCTAGTTTAATGCTATTTAAGTAAATTTTTCAAATATTCAATAAATATTCTATATACATAAAATTGTACATATATTTAAGTACAATATTTCGTAAATTGCATAATCATAATATCAAGAGAATAGCTCAGTTACATAATATTCAAATTGGTTTAAATACACTTGACATTTCTTTAGATTTAATAATGAAAGGGAAATAACTCTAAATTGTCTCTAGTTCATGCTTTTTTTATGAAAGTATCCACCTTAGCGATTGTTAGATAAAGAATAATTCAGGCATTCCTGATCGTACGACCATATATTTTGTGTTCCTAAAATTTCAAGCTATTCCATGCTAGCAAAGGGGAACATTTTTTATATTATAAATACTTGAATAAATTTTTGTGAAGGTAAAATGGGACATCTACAATTATAATACAAAATTGTTAAATTTTCCTGTGCTCATTTTCTTAACATTGTATTTTGTGAAAAATTTGATACATTATGGCAAGGAAAATACAATTATGCATAAGTATTATTACTTAAAGACAAAACAGTTTAACAATGTTCTTTTTTGTATTTCAGATACATGTAAATGTTAAACCATTTTCTTAATCCAGGAATAATGTTTATACAAATATATGTGCTTTTGACTGTTTTGCACTTATGCCTATGTGTAGACCTCACATATTATGTGGAAGAAGGCAAAAGTCCAAACACTTATTTGGGTGACATTGCTGCAGATACTCACTTGATGGATGATGTCACACTAAAAGAACAAAAGGAAATCACATTCAGCCAATTGCAGAAAGGTGTTAGTGGCAATTCTAAATTATTCCGTGTCTCAAAGAATACAGGAAAACTGTACACTGCCCAAACATTGGATGCTGAATCTCTTTGTACTTACAATGTAGAATGTTTTCAAATGGTTGACATTGCTGTGAAAAAAGCAACAACTTTCATGAAGTTAATTGAAATCAAAGTTATCATAAAAGACGTAAATGACCATCAGCCAGAATTTCCAGATAAACAAGTCAATATAAAATTTTCAGAAAGTGATGCTATGGGAACAAAGGTTATAATTCCAAGTGCTATAGACAGAGACATTGGAGTTTTTAATTCTCAGATTACCTATAAATTGAATAAGAAAAAGAATGAGCCATTTACATTATTTGCTTCTAAAAGTGTAGATGGAACATCCCAGTTAGCTATAAACTTAGAAAAAAAGCTTGATAGAGAAGCCACAAGTTTATATCATGTTCAAGTAATAGCAAAAGATAGCGGTTCTCCACCCAAGGAAAGTACTTTACACGTTTATATCTCTGTAACTGATGTTAATGACAATTTTCCAGTGTTTTCTCAAAATGTTTACAATGTTTCAATCAAGAACAAAGAAAATGCTGCTTTGCCTGTTACTACTTTATCTGCAAAGGATTTAGATTTAGGAAAAAATGGTAAAATCTCATACAACTTCAGTCCGAAAACATCAGACATTGCTAAAGTTCACTTTGATGTAAATCCAGAAACAGGAGAAATATTTTTAATGAAGATATTTACAACTGGTCAAAAGCTGAAGTATAAGCTATTTGTAAAAGCTTCTGATGGAGGAAATCCTCCATTAAGTTCTCTGGCCATGGTTCAAGTGAATGTGATCAATGAACAAAACAATGCTCCAGTGATTGATGTAAATTTTGTATCTGCATCCAGGGAGAATACAGTTGATATTTCTGAAGATATAAAGGTCGGTAGTTTTATTGCCTATGTGAAGGTTACTGATGAGGATGCTGATCAAAATGGAAAGGTTACTTGTAGTCTTAATCATAATAAGTTTCAACTACAAAGTCTGGATACAAAGAAATATCAAGTAATTGTGAAGAAACCATTGGATAGAGAGACTGAAGATCACCATGACATTATCATCAGTTGTCAAGATAAAGGAAATCCTCCTCTTGAAAGTGAAAGTAAATTTTCAGTCCAAGTGATGGATGTGAATGATGAAGAACCACAATTTTCTAAACAATCTTTTAAATTTTTCATTGATGAAAACCAAAGATCCAAAATTCCTGTTGGCACCATCAATGCTACAGACCCAGACTTGGGACTTGGAGGGAAATTATCTTTTTCTCTGCTGACCACCAATAAACAGTTTGTACCATTCAGAATCACTGAAAATGGATTGATCTCATCAATTATGTCTTTAGATCATGAGTTTCAAGATACTTATAAGTTTCAAGTATTTGTAAAAGACAAAGGAACTCCATCATTGAATAACACAGTGAATGTGATTGTTAAGGTGAGAGATGAAAATGATAATGCTCCATATTTTACATTTCCCAGTGTTAATCCTTATAATATGGATAAAATATATTATCCACATCATACGAAGAACATCACCCAAATCAAGGCATCAGACAGTGATAAACAAGAGAATGCATTTCTCAAATATGAAATAATCAGAGGCAATAGTAAACAAATATTCAACATCAATCAATACACTGGTTTGTTATCTTCAACTCATGTCCTAAGCCAAAAAGATGCTGGATCCTATGAACTGGAATTTCTTGTGAAGGACAGTGGTAGCCCAATTCTATCCGCTAGAACAACTGTATACTTGACACTGACCATAAGCAACAAGACATCAGAAATGTTAAATGCTGTTAACATAAAAACTGATAACAAGATCCACCTGACTTCAGCAATTATCATTGTATCAGTTGCAGTGACAATAGCTGTGATCATTACAGCTTCAATCTCAGTGTGTATCCTTCGCTGTTGTAATCCTCGAACTGTTCCATTGGCTGAAGGCAGTTATGTGAGTGGCCAGAGACATTTGATAAGTCCTCCTTATCCAGCCAATCCTTGGTCCAATGTTGCTGTGCCTACAACCAATGCAGATATTAGACACAATCAGCCACCAACACCTCGACTGCAATCTCATCCTTACTCAAGTACTCAACAAATGCTATCTTCCTCTTCATCTCGGCAGCAAACTCCTGTATCTGACTCTGTATCTCAGGTAAGTACATATAATTTTGTTGTTTAATGCTTTTCTTGAATTGGATAATTGAATATTGAATTATTTCATAACATCAAATACTTTTATATTGAATAATTTTCCAGTTAATATCAATATATTTTATTTCAGATTTAATATTTGCATTTATTTTTTTTATTTGTTATTGTACATATATCTCGAGGACTAAGCTTATGTGTATGATTATATACATTTTAATTTGTAAATAAATGACAATAAGAAAACAGTAATTGCTGACGCGTTTCGTCCTAATGCGGACTTTTTCAAAGCAAGTAACAAAATGATTTTAATCAAACAAAGAAAATTAATAAAAACAAAAAACAGAGTGTTCTTAGCAACGGGAATGTAGGAAACGCTATTTTCGTATTTTTAACTGAAAATGATGTCAGTTAATGTCACGTGTGGAGAATATTTCATTAATCTTTGTTGATGGATTCAACCATTTTCTTTTGATTTTAATATGTTTTTGTGTACATTTGTTTGTGAGAGCAGTAATTTTGTTAGAAAAGGTGAAATAGGGAAAAAACCTGGGCGTAGATTAATATTTGGGTATTGGTCGATTGCGGCACTCTCTAGGATTTTCCTTCTGAGTGAGTTATTTTCTTTTTTTATAAGTATAGAGTTTTTAAAATCAAAATTATGGTTGAATTTATTCCTATGTATTACTAAGGCATTATTTAAGTTGTTTATTCTAAGGTCTCTTTTGTGTTCATTGATACGTTTTTTTATGTTTCTGCTTGTTTCTCCAATATATTGGGAGGAACAGTTTTGGCAATTTATTGTATAAATGCCTGCTTCAGAAATGTTATTGCTATTGTTGTTTGGAGATCTTATTATATCTATAATTGTTTTCGAGGTGTTTGTGACTATTTTAAGATTATTTAGATGGGATAGGTTATCCTGGATATTAGACGTAACAGAGTTGGTTGGTAGTATTATGTATCTGTTTTCATGTAATTTACTATTGCGGATGATGTTATTAGTTTTGTTTCGATTGTATATTTTGTGTGCCTTTCTTCTTGCGTTATGGATGAAATGATATGGGTATTGTAGGTTTTTGAATGTATTTTCTATGTATGTTTCTTCTTTAAGTAAATATTGGGGACTACAGATTCTTAATGCTCTTAGATAGAAACCTATAATGATTCCAGATTTAATTTTTGAAGAGTGACCTGAGTAGAAACTGATCAGATCATTTTTGTTTGTGGCTTTTCTGTAAACGTCAAAATTAAGTTCGTTATTATTTCTATGTAACAAAACGTCCAGGAAAGGAAGAGTGTAATTGGTTTCAGTTTCGAAAGTGAAGTTTATAGTAGGTTCAACGTTGTTAAGTTTGGAGAGAAGATCGGTTAAATTGGTGTTTTGGGGAAATATTAATAATGAGTCGTCTATGTATCTGAAATATGAAGAGTTTGTAGGGAGAATATTTTTGAATGAGTCACTTTCCAGAAATTCTAAAAATAAACAAGCAAGAACGCCGCTGAGAGGAGATCCCATTGGTAAACCAAATTTCTGTCTGTAATTTTGTAATTTTGGTTATTAAAAGTAAAGAAACATTGCTTGGTAATAAGTTGGCATATTTTTATGATTTTGTATGTAGATAGGGGTAATTTTAATGTAATGTATGTTTGTATTTTTCTGTATATATGAAATTTATGGAAAAATATTAATTGCAAATATTATGTCTGTAATTTTTTAACTGTGACTTCTGTATTTTACTATCAGATGTATGTTCAAGATGTAGCATTACCATCCGGTAGTAATAGAAACAAGAAGAAAGCAGAGAGGACACAAAATTATTCCAGTAGTAATTCTTTGAAATCTTCTTTCAATGATGATGGACAGACCTGGTGTGAAGAAAATATGAGACAAATAGGAAATTCATCTGGTAAGTCAAAGAAGTAAATCATACTTTTTGCATTAAATAATTTTAAATTTAACATTTCTGAAACATATTTGATATATAACTACTCCTCCAATGTTATTTGAATTAACACAAAATATTTTTTATTGTAGTGTTTTATTTTTTTTGTAATCTTTTATGATTTTTTGTAATTATTCTTCCTCTACAGCTTTTGTTTATCATTTTAATGTATTGACTGATTTGTTAAAATTGTTGGTGAATAATAGGAGTAAAATAAATGGAAATAACAAATAAATTAATCTGGCAAGCCAATATCTTTGGACCATAATTGTAAATACTAATATGACTGAAAATCTTTTGCTGCACTTTATTTGAGATTTTTCTAAATTGAAACATGTATTTTGTATTTTTCAGGTGTTTACTCTTCCCAGTATTGTAATTCCCATCCCTCACAAAGTGATCTGCAACAAACCACAGAGATAAGACCATTAGGTCAGGCTGTCAGTTACCCTAGTGATACAACAATTGTAGCTAGAGGTTTTTATACACCTTATATGAATGAGAACAATTCTCAGACAAATGCCAAGTCTAGTTCAATTTCAGGTACAAATAGTTCTTCTAACAAACATTCTCAAACAATGAATGTTCCTGCAAGTGGTAGTCAGTCTTCTATCAACAGACCACTTCCTCCTGTACCAAACTAAAACTGATTTCTGAATATTTTAATTTTGGGGGGCATTCTGTCTGAGAAATCTTTGTGTCATACTATCATTCTAATTTGTTACATGTGTAAAACATAAGTTCACTAAAATATTGCTTATTTTAACATATGGATCAGTCTCAGCAATAAACTTGTTATAAGATTAAAATCAGTTTCCACTCAAGAAAGAATTCCTACTCTGAAATGACAACAATTTTAACATCATATTAACATTAATTTGTTTCTTAATAAAATTGCTTGAATTTTTTAAAAAATATTTGAATATAGACTTTGAAGATAAGAATATACTTTCTTTTTAAACAAAGTAATTATTGATATTTCAATATTTTATAACCTTTAAAACATTGAGGAAAGTATATTTTTATTATTATAGATCATTTAAGATCCCAATTCTCATAATAATATAATAGTCTATATGATATACAGGATGTGGCAGAAATACCACCCACATAATGGTAAGACATTAGTGGTAATGGTGTCTTCATCTAGCTGTCTTACCATTATGTGGGAGCTATTTCTGTCACACACTGTTAAATATGTAAAATTCCAAATGATATAAAATTGTTATATTTTAAAAAAATAATTGAAATTTTTTATTCATTTTTAAATGGAAACTAATAGATTTGTTTTTTTTTGTAATATTAAGTTGAAAAAAGTTTACTTATAAAAGCTTTTTGAAAAAATGCAAAGTCTTTAGCATAACAACTTAATTTCATTTATGAAATATTTTGAGCTACACAGCTGAGACTGTGAAAGTAATGAGGATGGAAGTAACTGTAATGGATGATTAGCTCTTACTCAATCCAGTCTGTTGAAGATATTTCTGTTTGGATCTAATCATCTTAAATTATTAAGGTGTTCAAAAACACATTCATTTTTGTGTAATTAGAGGAATATATTTAAAAATGATGTCATAAATTGTTTGATATAGAGATTTAAGTTTTATTCATTTACTTGCTAACCTGAAAGAAGTTGTCTGAAAGAAATGAGCAGCAGCCATTAAACACACAACACACAAAGTAGGACTGCTACCTTTATTTCTCATGTAAACTGTACAAAGGAAACAGCCTACGATGTTATCACATTATGGCTGCTGCAGCTGGAGCTTTTTTTTTCTCTGGATATATTTTTCATTTTAACCTTAAGTCAGCTGGATTTTATTTCAAAAGTAAGTTTATTTTAACTTCTGTCTTTCAATTTTTTCTAACTTTAATTATCTAGGATCTTTATGTTGCTTGAATAGATTAAATATTCTGTGATACATCCTTCAACACCAGCATTGTTTAGCAAAGTAATCATTAAAAACAGATTTTTTTTGTTCTTTTTATTTTGTCCACAGTTTTGATGTTAGTAAATTCTCATTGTGATTTTCAGATATTGTAATATACACATTTCAATTATAGATATATTTAATTCTTTTCTTTTCTTTTATTAGTTGAAATTTATTTCTTGTTATTTGTTTCTTAGATTTAATGTAAGAATGTTGATGTTCTTGCAATATGATAATACTACAGTTATAGCATCCATTTATAAGATAATAAAGCTAAGAATGTATTCACATTTCAAAGTATTTGGGGATTGCAAGTTTTAAAATTATTTCATTTTTATTTTAATAAGAATAAAAAATATAAATTTCAAATAATCTGGAATATTGGGCATATTTTATTATAGCAACAATATAAAAATGAGGATGTTTGTAACATGGTATTTTATATTTCCTCTATAAATTATTTTTAGTATACTTTATATTCAGTATACTTTATGACTCTAAAATTATTGTTTTGTGATCAAACACTGCAATGAATTAAAATTATATTTTTCTCTTCAAGTTTTAGATATTACCAGCATGATGCAAACAAAAGTATTTCTTTATAACTATATAATATTTATTTTTTTAAATTTTTTTTTAGATTAGATTTGATTTTAACATTCTTATAAGATCTCTATTTTCAGTTTATTAAAATTGATAATTTCTCATATGGGAGGATTAATGAATAACTTGAAAACATTTATTACTTCATTAGCAAAATATCCAGCAATAATGGGCTCCACTAGACTTTTTGTTTACTGGATATGCAGATTAAATGACATTTACCAATATAGTTTATGTATAGAGCTCGGTGAATATTTCACTTGAAATTTTAAAATATCTGAAACATTACAAGAAGCCAAATAGTATCTATTTTGTGAAAATAATTTCAATTTAAATAATAATAAAGCTGGTTAAATTCTAAGGTAATACATAAACTTTTCCATTAACTTAAAATAAACAGTAAAAAAAATGGGGATATTATTTTTTACAATTTGCTAACAATACTGATGAATAGTTGTATTTTAGACAAATTGAAATTTTCTTAATTTTGTCTTTTGTAATAAATATCAGTTAATTAAATTTTAAAGTGTTTTTTAAACATAAAATTCTGTGAAAGACACTAATTTTTATTTTTCATTTTTTTTATTAATTTCTAAAAATATTAAATAATTGACACTTTTAAAAATTGACTAAAAAACAAAACATTTATTTTTCATTTCAGAGACAATGAGTAGTTCATGACATAGACAGAAGAATTAACTAATAATTTTACTCTAGCCATCATTATGTTGAATTTGATTTGCATTCTCCTGTCTGTTTTACAAGGATATCTATGTATAGATCTCACATATACTATTGAAGAAAGTAAAAGTCCTAACACATACTTGGGAAATATTGCTATTGACTCAAATATTATGGAAAATGTTCACTCAAAAGATTATACATTGATTACATTCAGTTTATTACAAGAAAGCATTGCTGGTAATACTCAGTTATTTCGTGTCTCAAAGAATACAGGAAAATTGTTCACTGCCCAAACATTGGATGCTGAATCACTTTGTACTTACAATGTAGAATGTTTTCAAATGGTGGATGTTGCTGTGAAAAAGGCATCGACATTCATCAAATTGTTAGAAATCAAAGTTATCATAAAAGATATAAATGACCATTCACCTGAGTTTCCAGATAAACAAGTCAACATAGAATTTTCAGAGGAATTTACTCAAGGAGCAAAACGATTAATTCCAAATGCTTTTGATCGAGATGTGGGGACCATAAATTCCCAGATTACTTATCATTTAAAAAAGAAAGAAAATGAACCATTCACTTTATTAATTTCAAAAAGTGTTGATGGAACATCCCAGTTAGCAATAAACCTAGAAAAAAAGCTTGATAGAGAAGCTAAAAGCTCTTACAACATTGAAGTAATTGCAAAAGATGGAGGCTCTCCACCAAAAGAAAGTACTTTACACGTTTATATCTCTGTAACTGATGTTAATGATAATTTTCCAGTGTTTTCTCAAAATGTTTACAATGTTTCAATCAAGAACAAAGAAAATGCTGCTTTGCCTATTACTACATTATCAGCAAAGGATTTAGATTTAGGCAAAAATGGCAAAATTTTATACAATTTCAGTCCCAAAACATCTGATATTGCAAAAGCTCATTTTGACATCAGCTCAGAAACTGGAGAAATTTTTCTCATGAAAAAATTTACAACTGGGCAGAAGCTGGAGTATAAGTTGTATGTAAAAGCTTCTGATGAAGGAAATCCTCCATTAAGCTCTCTGGCAATGGTTCAAGTGAATGTGATCAATGAACAAAACAATGCTCCAATTATAAATATAAATTTTGCCTCTGCATCAGGAGATAAATCTATTGATATTGCAGAAGATATTAAAGTTGGAAGTTTTATTGCCTATGTAAAAGTTACTGATCCTGATCTAGGGCAAAATGGGGATGTTAGTTGCAGTCTTAATCATAATAAGTTTCAACTACAAAGTCTGGATACAAAGAAATATCAAGTAATTGTGAAGAAACCAGTGGATAGAGAGACTGAAGATCACCATGACATTATCATCAGTTGTCAGGATAAAGGAAATCCTCCTCTTGAAAGTGAAAACAGATTTTTTGTCCATGTGATGGATGTGAATGATGAAGAACCACAATTTTCTAAACAATCTTTTAAATTCTTCATTGATGAAAACCAAAGATCCAAAATTCCTGTTGGTACCATCAATGCTACAGACCCAGACTTGGGACTTGGAGGCAAATTGTCTTTTTCTCTGCTGACCATCAATAAACAGTTTGTACCATTCAGAATCACTGAAAATGGATTGATCTCATCAATTATGTCTTTAGATCATGAGTTTCAAGATACTTATAAGTTTCAAGTATTTGTAAAAGACAAAGGAACTCCATCATTGAATAACACAGTGAATGTGATTGTTAAGGTGAGAGATGAAAATGATAATGCTCCATATTTTACATTTCCCAGTGTAAATCCTTATAATATGGATAAAATATATTATCCACATCATACGAAGAACATCACCCAAATCAAGGCATCAGACAGTGATAAACAAGAGAATGCATTTCTCAAATATGAAATAATCAGAGGCAATAGCAAACAAATATTCAACATCAATCAGTACACTGGTTTGTTATCTTCAACTCATGTCCTAAGCCAAAAAGATGCTGGTTCCTATGAACTGGAATTTCTTGTGAAGGACAGTGGTAGCCCAGTTCTATCAGCCAGAACAACTGTATACTTGACACTGACCGTAAGCAACAAGACATCAGAAATGTTAAATGCTGTTAACATAAAGACTGATAACAAGATCCACCTGACTTCAGCAATTATCATTGTATCAGTAGCAGTGACAATAGCTGTGATCATTACAGCTTCAATCTCAGTGTGTATCCTTCGCTGTTGTAATCCTCGAAGTATTCCAGTGGCTGAAGGCAGTTATGTGAGTGGCCAGAGACATTTGGTAAGTCCTCCTTACCCAGCCAATCCTTGGTCTAATGTTGCTGTTCCTGCAACAAATACAGATATGAGAAGAAGCAGTCAACCACTAACACCTCGATTACTGTCTCATCCTTATGCAAGTGCTCAACAAATGCTGTCATCTCCAGTACCAAAGCCACAGCCAGCTTCAGATTCAGTTTCTCAGGTATGCTTTTCGATTTCTATTTTATTGATTGTTATAGATACATTTCAACTGATAAATTGTTAACTTTTTACTGAATATTTCTATTATATATAATGATTATCAGAAATAGCTGAGAAAACATTGCTATTCATTCAGTGACATAAACTGATATTTTTCTCCCCATTGTTAAATTGGTTAAACGGATAAAGTTTTCTTTTACATTTCATACTGAATACATTTATAACACATTAAAGATTATTTTCGTATTATCATCAGATGTATCTTCCAGACATTGCTTTGCCATCTGGTAGTAATAGGAACAAGAAAAGAACCACAATCCAAAATTATTCAGGTAGAAGTTCTATAAAATCTTCTCAAAATGATAATAGACAAGGCTTGAGTGATGATGACACAAATCATACTGAGGATATATCTGGTGAGTATATTTCTTACAATATTTATCTCAGATTTTATCAATAGATTTCTTTATGTTTATTAATTACTTTTAAAATATACGATTGCCTTCTCTTTCAGGCCAAGATTATAAATAAAGTATAATTATAAATACTTTCTTTTCTGATTTTCAGATATGTACCCATCCCAATACTGTAATCCTCCCCCACCATTACAAAGTGAGCAAAAGCAGAGCCTAGATATGAGACCCTTGGGACAGACTGTCAGCTACCCAAGTGATACAACAATAGTGGCCAGAGGCTTTTATACACCTTACATGAATGAAAGCAGTCCTCACACAGATATAAATTCATACCCAAGTGTTGATAGCAGTAACTCTTCTGGTCAACATTTACCATCAAGGAATGTGCTTGCAAGTGGTAGCCAGTCTTCCATTAATAGGCCTTTGCCTCCTGTACCTCATTAAAATCTACTTCTACACTTCATATTTTTTTTTTACTTCTCTTACTTTAATTCTCTTCCTTGCTCATTCAAAAACGTTTATATTGTGTCATTTCCAGTATTAGCTTTGTAATACATATGTGAGCAGGAATTACTTTATCTTCCAATAAAAAGATTTTAAAAAGTTAATCTTATATGGGGAAAATTTGATAATTATATCTGACATAACCAGCATAATATCTGTTGTTCTTTCCAAACCATTTTTGTATATAATTTATCTTGAAAAATGACATTAAAAGTTATCTATGGCAAAAAGTAACAATTATTTCTAAACTTCAACAGATTAGAATTAAGTATATATATGTGTAAAATCTTTAATCTTTAGGTACAATAATATCTACTTGAAAGCATAATGATAATCATATCAACTCTACATATGTATAACTACTAATGTATACATACGTACATGTGTGTGTGTGTGTGTATATGTATGTATATACATATATATATATACATATACATATATATATATATATATATTGTAATTTTTCTCTTGAATATGGTTTTAATTTTTAGTATTTATGTAATATGTTACTTGGTAAATATAAATAATTTGCAGTCATTTTGTACAGTTTTCCCTATATTTAATTTTCTTTTCCTTTCAAATAGCATGAAAAAAATTATATTTATTTATAAAGTAATAAAAATCTTATAAAAAAAAAGGATTAATTTTTTTGTTTCTTTTTTTTATTTAATCAGCTAATTAAATAAAAAAAAGAAACAAAGCATGAAAAAAAGATAAAATAGAACTAATTATTTGAATGCTGTGCAATGAAAGAAATTTATAAATTATGTATCTGTATATTTTTCATGTCTATGCTACTACTTGTGTGCTTCTACTTTAATCAGATTTTTACTATAGTTTATTCACTAAGAGTAAGGATATTATGTCAAAAGAAATAGTGTCAGCCATCATGCATACAACATACAAAGTAGGACTGCTGGCTTCTGCTTCACATGAACTACACAAAAGAAAGACCCAAGGATGTTGTTACATTATAAGAACTGCAACAGAACATTCCTGCTTTCTGTAAATTCCCTTTTTATTTTTGCCTAAACTCCAGTGGATTTTTCATGAAAGGTAAAGTTATTTTGCATTTTCTCTCCTTTAATTTTCTTGGCTTATTTAGTAAATATTTCTGACTTGTGCTATCAGATGCTCCTTAGACGCCATTGTCATTGTTAGTGCTGTTTAGAAAAGCTTTGTTTCTCATAGCTGTATGCTGGTTTTAAACTGAGGTTAAAATCTTTTTCATTTTTGAGCCTTTTTTAAATTATCATTTGAGAAAGTATTATTTCTTTATACTAAAAAAAAATTATAATCCTTACTGGCATTTTGTTTAAAATATTTTGATTTCTTATAATACTTTGTCATTTACTTAGTATTTAAAATATCATGTGCATATTCTTGTTGAAATAATTGTTTTATAAATGTGATTATGTTTTTAATATTATTTCATTGCAGTATTAAGTACTGCAATGAAAATATTGTTTATGATTATGACTATGTTTATTGAAAATATTCTCTATTTAAAAATTGAAATGTTTCTATATTTTCTCACATATATTGTAGACGTACATATACTGAATACTTCATATAAAACTTATACAAAGAAATTAGTTTTTCCTTATGATCTATTTAAATGTTTTTAAATTTGTATCAGATAAGTATAGCTTAGCAGTATATTTTGTGTACTAATATTAAGAAATATATAGTCTTTATGCATATAATAACTTTTTGGCAGAAGCTCCAAAAAGCTGATTACAATATTTGAAGTTTAATTATACTATAACAACATTCATATGATGCTGGAAAGTTCTTTGCCCAATTCATTTCCCAAAATCTGACTAAAGGATCAAACATTAATTTTTTTTTTTTTGAAAGGCCTCTTGATGGAGTGAGAACTTCACATCATCCACTTATATATTAAAATACATTTCACAGGAGATGTAAACGTTTTTGTGTGCTGTGCTATTCTGGAGGAAAAATATAGAAATTAGTTGAATAGCATTAAGTAAAAAATAGTTTGGTGTTATTTTTTTTAAGAATTTCATTTTAAAAATTCTCTGGCAGATTACATCATCCAAAGAGATACATTTTTCATGACTGTGTAACTGGAAATTATGCATGGAGACTTTCTATCATTTATGGGAAGTGTATGGAAGATGTACCAATATGGAAATGCCATCCTTCAAAATTGAAACTTAGAAAATACACACAAAAAATATGAAAAAAAAAAAGATGTTTCTTAGCAGATTTAAAATAATTTTACCAGTTACCTGAAGTTAAATGTTTTCATGATCCACTAGAAATGTCTTAATATGGCACTTTTAATATTTAAATTTTTTCCTTGTAAGAAATAGTTAATTCTAATTAAATGTTAAAATTTGACAATTTGGGCCTAGTTTAATATAAAATTGTACTTTAATATTTGATGCATTTATTTTTATGGAATGTTGTGTATTGCACAAAGCTTACATCTCTTTATATCATTAGAATATTTGAAAATGATTGATATTACAGTAATAAACAGTTTTGTTAAACTTGTAGAAACCAAGTTAATAATATAATATAGTAATAGCAACAACAACTCTCTATAAATTAGGAAGTCTGAGTTTTATGTTTCACTGGTTAGGAATCCAAATTATAGTATAATTATATTTTAAAAGTTTCCTTCATTACTAATGTGGATAGTAACAAAAAATATACATACATGTATACATTCATGTTTGTTGTGTTTTGAAAAAGGATGAAATGTGTTTGTAGTTATCAACTTTAAAAACTTCAATTTTTAATTGAAATAAGTTTTACATAATATTCAAATGAAGGAAATGAATAAAGTATTCCTAATTATTTATAACAAGTGATAAACATTACTTTTTATTATAGAAAATATGTAAGGGATGAACATATAAAATTGATTTTAATCTAATACTTTTTGTTGTTCACTTTAAATTCCAGTTTTCAAACAAAGTTTACATCTTTGCAATTGAGGCCTTTTGAAACTACCAACTACATTTCTGCTCAGTCATGATGGAACAGATGTATATATTAACTATTATCCTTCATGGATGTCACTGCATTGATCTCACATATTATGTGGAAGAAGGAAAAGGTCCTCATACTTACCTTGGAGATATTGCTGCTGACTCAAATGTGATTGACAGTGTACCATTTGAAGACCAAAATGAAATCACATTCAGTTTATTGACACAAGGAGTGACAGGCACTTCTTTGTTTCATGTGTCTAAAGAAAGTGGCAAATTGTACACAGCCCAAACCCTTGATGCCGAGTCTCTATGTACATACAATGCAGAATGTTTTCAAATGGTTGATATTGCCGTGAAAAAGTTGGCAACTGTAATAAAGTTATTAGAAGTCAAAGTCATCATTCAAGACATTAATGATCATCAACCAGAATTTCCTGAAAAACAAGTCAACATCAAATTTTTAGAGAGTGATATTATGGGAACAAAAATATCCATACCAAATGCTATTGACAGAGATGTGGATGTTGTAAACTCTGAAATTATTTATGAATTCAAAAACACAAAGGATGAACCATTTACTTTATTTGTTTCCAAAAGTGTTGATGGAACTTCACAACTTGCTATTAATTTGAAAAGCAAGCTTGATAGAGAAACTAAGGATATGTATAAGATTAAAATAATTGCTAAAAATAAACAACCTCCAACTAAAGAGAGTATTTTAAATGTTTACATATCAGTTAGTGATGTGAATGATAATTTTCCAATCTTTTCTGAAAATGTATATAATGTTTCAATCAAGAACAAACCAGATCCTTCATTGCCTGTTACAACTCTATCTGTCAAAGATTTAGATTTAGGCAAAAATGGTAAAATTACATTCAATTTCAGTCCCAAAACATCAGATGTTGCAAAATCTCATTTTGATCTAAACTCAGAAACTGGAGAAATTTTCCTTGTGAAAAAGTTTGCAACTGGTCAGAATCTGAAGTATAAGCTGTATGTAAAAGCTTCTGATGGAGGAAATCCTCCATTAAGCTCTCTGGCCATGGTTCAAGTGAATGTGATCAATGAACAAAACAATGCTCCAACTATAAAAGTGACATTTTTCTCTTCATCTACTGAGAACACAGTTGATATCTCTGAAGATATTAAAGTAGGCAGTTTTATTGCATATGTGAAAGTCACTGATCCTGATTCTGGGCAGAATGGAGATATTAGCTGCAAATTGAATCATGATAAATTTCAACTACAAAGTCTGGATACAAAGAAATACCAAGTGATTGTTAAAAAGCCATTGGATAGAGAAACTGAAGACCACCATGATATTATTGTACATTGCAAGGATAAAGGATCTCCTGCTTTGGAAAGTGAGAAAAGATTTTCTGTTAAAGTAATGGACGTGAATGATGAAGAGCCTCAATTTTCTCAGAAAACATTTCGATTTAAGATCAATGAAAATCAAAAGTCTAGAGTTCATGTTGGATCAATCAATGCCACAGATCCAGACTTGGGAACTGGAGGTAAATTATCTTATTCCTTGTTGCCAAGTAATAAACAATTTTTACCTTTCAAAATAACAGATAGTGGCTTGATTTCAACAATTATGTCACTGGATCATGAATTTCAAGATCTTTATGAATTTCATGTGTTAGTGAAAGATAATGGGAAGCCATCATTAAATGCTTCAGTTAATGTTGTTGTTGAGATCAATGATAAAAATGATAATGCTCCATATTTCACTTTTCCCAGCGTTAATCCTTATAATGTTGATGTTGTCTATTATCCTCATCATTCAAAGAACATCACTCAGATCAAAGCATCAGATAGTGACAGCCAAGAGAATGCATTTCTCAAATATGAAATAATCAGAGGCAATAGCAAACAAATATTCAACATCAATCAGTACACTGGTTTGTTATCTTCAACTCATGTCCTAAGCCAAAAAGATGCTGGTTCCTATGAACTGGAATTTCTTGTGAAGGACAGTGGTAGCCCAGTTCTATCAGCCAGAACAACTGTATACTTGACACTGACTGTAAGCAACAAGACATCAGAAATGTTAAATGCTGTTAACATAAAGACTGATAACAAGATCCACCTGACTTCAGCAATTATCATTGTATCAGTAGCAGTGACAATAGCTGTGATCATTACAGCTTCAATCTCAGTGTGTATCCTTCGTTGTTGTAACCCTCGAAGTGTTCCAGTGGCTGAAGGCAGTTATGTGAGTGGCCAGAGACATTTGATAAGTCCTCCTTACCCAGCCAATCCCTGGTCTAATGTTACCATTCCTGCAACAAATACAGATACGAGAAGAAGCAGTCAGCCACCAACACCTCGATTGCAGTCTCACCCTTATGCAAGTACTCAACAAATGCTATCCTCTCTGGCCCCAAAACCACAGCCAGCTCCAGACGCTGTTTCACAGGTACCTTTTCATACTTTATTTCTTAATTCTTATGTTTTCTATTTTTTATGAAATTTAAGAAACCTTTGAAGATGTTCAAATCTAAGAAATATTTTATAATATGTGTGTGATATTTATGATTTACTGATATAGCGTCTCTTAGGTTTTTTCTTCTAGAGTTATATCTCATGTTTTGGGAAAATACTGCTAACTGTATATACCTGACTAAATGCTCAGTTTCCATATATCATATTAATGTTTATAATTTGCTTACTGGATATGAATTTTATAGAATCATAATTTTTTTTCTCATCATATTTTTAGTAATATTTCTCTTTTAACAGTTCATCTGTTAAAAGACATTATTTATATTTGAAAATAGAAGAAAACCTTCTCAAGGTTTGCATAATTTCAGTTTTTGTGACAATGACATTTGAGATTATAAGTATTTATTGGAATGTTACAATGTTCTTGTTTTGTCTTAGGTTAATTGAATATTCTATATCTTTGAAAATTTCCTTTTCTACTTTATTTATGAAAGATGTATGTTCAGGACATAGCATTGCCATCAGGTAGTGATAGAAATAAAGAGAGGATTGACAGAATGCCAGACTATTCCAGTCAAAGATCTGTAAAGTCTTCTCTTCGTGGCAATAAACAAGAATGCAATGTTGTTGATTCACAACTCATCAAAGATGGCTCAGGTGAGTTATAAAGTGCTTATAATTTTTTACAAATTTGTTTTCTCTGTGCAGTCTTGATGCAGTTGTAAAAAACTTTTCAATCTTGTTTAAATAATCTTATGAATTATTTTATATTTTCTGTCTTTAATCTTTATCTGTACTCTTATTAATAATTCTGCATTTTTCTTTTAGTTTTTTTCCAACCACTAATCTGTGTATACACTAAAAATGTAAAGCAAATGAAATATTCTGTTACTAAATCATATAAAAGAATGTATGCAACAACTGCAGGTTCTATGGTTTATTACCTACAGATCCGGAAAAGGTTATATCAAACAATTTCTCCTATGTTTTTTTTTTTTTTTCAGGTGTGTACACTTCTCAGTATTGTAATCCCCTTCTTTCTCAAACTGATTTGACACAGACTACAGAGATGAGACCCTTGGGACAGACTGTCAGCTACCCAAGTGATACCACAATAGTGGCCAGAGGCTTTTACACACCCTACATGAATGAAAACAGTCCTCAAACTGGTACCAAATCTCACTCTAGTAGTGACTATAATAGTTCATCTGGTAGACATTTACAATCAAGAAATGTACCTGCAAGTGGGAGTCAGACATCCATCAACAGGCCACTGCCACCCCTACCACAATGAACTCATTTTAACAAATATTAACGGAAAAAAATAACCCATTTTATATTTAAAAAAATAAAAGAAGAAACAAACAAAAATTATAAAAAGTAAATGATTATATATCATCTGACCTGTCATATAAAAATAAGTTTTATCAACTGGAAATTTATTTAATTATGAAAGGAATGTTTTAAAACAATTATGAAATGATATTAAAGTATTTGCTATGTTTAGTCATCCATTTGATTTTATATTTTATTTTAGAATATAATTTCAAGGAAAATATTGCAGATTTCCTTTCATATTTTTTTGTTAAGGGGATAATCATATATTTTATTAGTACCTATACATAAAACTTTAATTGAGCTTAATTTTCAAATATTACCATATTATTGAAAATTACATCCATTCATGAATATATTAATTACTCATACAGAATTTTTAAATTTCAGTTTAAGATTTATATTATTTTCCTTTATCAAAATTATTTTTGAAATTCATTGCTAAAAAATAATACTTAATTTATTTCATTACTAATAAATTTCTGATAAAATAAAAATTAGATTTTCATTAAATAAGAAAAATTAGCACCAAAATATTGAAGAATGCAAACTGACTGAATTGCTTAATATTGTATATTATATTCAGAATTTAAATGACAGGAAAGAACTTGACTATAATGAGTAAATACGTATTTTTTGATTGATAATTTTATTTCTAAATTATTATTTTTCTCAAATTAGTTCAGTGAAAATTTTATTTAAGATTTATAAATTTTAAGTGAAAGTAAAAATGAAAAAATTGAAGTTGAAATATTTGAAAGATGCATTTACAGTAACTGAAAGCTCTATTAGCTATTTTAACACAGAAGCAGCCATTATACACACAGCACACAAAGTAGGATTGCTGGTTTCCCTCTCATATGAACTAAACAAAAGAAACGGCCAGGGATGTTGACAAATAATAGCTGCTGCTGTTTCTGCAGAAGATTTATTTTTTTTCTGGATGTCTTTTTAATTTGGCTATAAACTCATTTGGATTTCACATTGAAGGTAAGTTTTTTAAAAATTTGTTCCTTCTTTTGTATCAGTAACAGTCATGTAAGAGAGCATTACCTTAGCAAACATCATTGCCATTGTTAGTACAAAAAATTCCTTATTCAGTTACCATTCATATTTTTCATCATTTGTGCCATGTTGAAGTTTATTTTTTTAGAAGGTATTTCTCATATATATTATTATCTTATAAACAACTGAATTAAAAACTTTATTTCATTAAATCGTTTTTACAGAAAGAAATTATTTCAATATGACAACTCATGTTTGCTGCATTTGTCTTTTATTAAATGTGGCCATTTTTGTGTTGAATGTTCTCTTTCCAGTATAATAGATTGTTAGCATTTCACATTGATATGTAAAAATTTAAAAATATTTTTTGATATTTTCTTTGAACATTGTCAGCAAGGAATTTGATACATTTAATTATTTATCTTATTTTCCATCAGATATTAAATTTAATAGGAAGCTTTTATATTTTGTACTCACAACAGAAATTTGCAACAACAGGACTAAGAAAAACCTTTATGGGAGAGAACTTAATTTTAGATGTATTATTTATTTCTATTTAGTTTGAATTTAAGTATTTTTATTATTGACTAAATAGTATCATATAAATATTTTTACATTTTTACTGATATATACATTTGTATTTAAAGTAGTATATTCTTTTGTGTATTATGATAGTAAAATATGTTGCAGTAAAATGATAGATATAGGTATTTTTTTATTTTGATATCGCTTGTATTGCAAAATATGTATCATGTATAGGTCCCAGATAGTTTTATATAAACATGAATTATTGTAAGTTTTTACTTTGTGTTTATGTTGATATTTACTTAATAAAACTTATTAAATATTTTGCAACTATATCTCTATCTATTCTACAGTATTCTCATTTGTATACATAAAATTTTAAAAAAATATTTTTACAGTTATTGGAGAACTCAAAATTTTTTTATAGTATTATAAAATGCAAAAATATATTTGTGCATCTTCTAATACTATAAAAAATTTTGAGTTCTCCAAACATCAGTACTCTTATGTAATTCATATATTTATTAAATAGTAAGAGAAATTAGATTCTCATATTCAATATTCTACTTAAAAAATATACCTAATTTTTATTCATTGCCTTTCAAAATCTTTCAGCAGGTAAGCAGACAAGAAATATTAGTGAAAAATGAAAAGAATAATGTAAGATAAAAATAAACACATAAAAGACATTTAAAAAAAATATATTCACTATCAGGTTAGTAACAATGTTTTAATTGGTTAATGCAGTAAAATAATGCAGGGTAAATTTGATGTTTTGTTTTTTTAATCTATTGTCAAATATTTATATAAGCTGTGATACAAATAATCTCTATGAATAATATTCTTGTTTTGTTAATTATATAGTCATAAGTCTACATGAATGTTTTTAATCATACCTTTTCCAAAAAACAAATTAATGCTTCTGCTGCTGTGGACATAGTTATACATCTTTACAAAAATTATGTTGCCTACTGTTGATGTATATATACGTTTTCAAGGTATACTTATATGTCTTTATGAAACTTATGCTGCTTGCTGTTGTCATGTATGTATTTTTTAAGACACCATGATATGTATTTGTTAAGACACCATGATATGCTGGTCCCTGGCATTTGTGTTATATACTAATTATCACTTTATGCTATTTCCAAACCATCATAGACATATGTTAGTGAACACTACAACCGGTTTTCAGCTGTAGTTTTATTATATTGTGTGTTGGGAGTATTTTTTAGCCTTTTCTCCAGAGTATTTGATGAAAACCAAAATGGCAGCAGCACTCATCAGAAATCACTGTTAGTGTCTTTATAGTCATTTCTTTCCAGTAAATGACAATTTTCTATTTTCCACAAAACTTGTTAGCACATCTAGATAAAAAGACGGCAGTGAAAGAGTTAAGATGGAAATAAACTTTTGAATACTATTTTCAAATTTAATTCTTAGTAAAAAATGGGTAACTTCCATATGGTTTTGAAATATTTTTTCAGAGATTTCAGTGCCATTCTTTCACTTGTATATTTTTGTTTTTATTATGCTTTTCCTATTGTCAATATGAAATAAGTAAAATTGAATGTAAAAAAATAAGTTCTACTTTACAAAATCTGTCTGCAATCTTATTACTTCCAAATTTAACTCTTCATTAATTAACTTTACATACATCATTTGACATTGAGAATATATTTCTAGGGATAATTTTACAAAAGGTTAAAAATGAATATTTTGTTATTATTAACTTTCATTCATATAAAATATACTTTACTCAACAAAATGAAAGAGATTGAGAGTTTTAATATATAAAAACACAAAATTATATATTTTCTGTATCATTCTTTATAGAAATAGATATATTTAGCTAAAATAATGGAATTTTTTCATATATGTTTTCTATATAATCAAAGAAAACAGTAAAAATGTAGTCATTGCTGGCATCATTAACATTGTAAATAAACTCTTAAAGTCTGAGTCATTTGTATGAAAGACTACAGTTATCTTTTTAGGCTAAAAATAATGTTAATATTCAAATGATAACTGAGATATTATTTTGATAGAATTGCTCACAGTCACTAAAGGAGTAATATTAGCCCTAGGTCTCCAACAAGAATTTCTATTTTTTTAATTTTCACATGATGATAAGTTCATAATTTTAAAATGAAGGTAAATTTCAGTACCAAGGCATTAAAATGCAAGGGAAGTAACTCTAAATTTTTTCTACAACCGTTATTTATTTTAAACCCAGAAAATGTAATTCCTTACTATTTTCTGCTTTAATATAGCACAGGAAAGTAATGGACAAAATGAAGAACAGACACTGACGATGACTCTGTATATGATATAGTGTTGGAATTACATAAATCTAAGAAAAGAAGTATTAACGAAGGTTGCTATTTATAATTAATAATTGCCTAAAATTTTCAGAAGGTAGATATGTTGAAATATTAAGAATTAGGGGAAAAACTTTTATGTTGGAATTCTTGATAGCATTTTTATTTGCAAGAAAAAAACTAATGTAAATTATATATGCAAAAAATAGTTATTTATTAAATGTTTAATAAGTAAATGAATTATACAATTTATTATAATTTCAGATACAAGAAAACTAATAGGATATCATATTTTCCCAAAGTTCTATTTAAAGAAAAATGTTTATCCAGGCATACATGTTGTTGTCTGTTCTGCATGGCTACAAATGTGTGGACCTGAGATACTATGTAGAAGAAGGCAAGAGTCCAAACACCTATTTGGGTGACATTGCTGCAGATTCTTATTTGATGGATGATGTAACACTTAAAGAACAAAAGGAAATCACATTCAGCCAATTGCGGAAAGGTGTTAGTGGCAATTCTAAATTATTCCGTGTCTCAAAGAATACAGGAAAATTGTACACTGCCCAAACATTGGATGCTGAATCACTTTGTACTTACAATGTAGAATGTTTTCAAATGGTTGACGTTGCTGTGAAAAAGGCATCGACATTCATCAAATTGTTAGAAATCAAAGTTATCATAAAAGATATAAATGACCATTCACCTGAGTTTCCAGATAAACAAGTCAACATAGAATTTTCAGAGGAATTTACTCAAGGAGCAAAACGATTAATTCCAAATGCTTTTGATCGAGATGTGGGGACCATAAATTCCCAGATTACTTATCATTTAAAAAAGAAAGAAAATGAACCATTCACTTTATTAATTTCAAAAAGTGTAGATGGAACATCCCAGTTAGCAATTAACCTAGAAAAAAAGCTTGATAGAGAAGCAAAAAGCTCTTACAACATTGAAGTAATTGCAAAAGATGGAGGCTCTCCTCCAAAAGAAAGTACTTTAAATATTTATATCTCTGTAACTGATGTTAATGATAATTTTCCAGTGTTTTCTCAAAATGTTTACAATGTTTCAATCAAAAACAAACCTGATGCTTCTTTGCCTATTACTACTTTATCTGCAAAGGATTTAGATTTAGGCAAAAATGGTAAAATTTTATACAATTTCAGTCCAAAAACATCAGACATTGCTAAAGATCATTTTGATTTAAATTCAGAAATAGGAAATATTTTTCTAATGAAGAAATTTACAACTGGGCAAAAGTTGAAGTATAAGTTGTATGTAAAAGCTTCCGATGGAGGAAATCCTCCATTAAGCTCTCTGGCAATGGTTCAAGTGAATGTGATCAATGAACAAAACAATGCTCCAGTGATTGATGTAAATTTTGTATCTGCATCCAGGGAGAATACAGTTGATATTTCTGAAGATATAAAGGTTGGTAGTTTTATTGCCTATGTGAAGGTTACTGATGAGGATGCTGATCAAAATGGAAAGGTTACTTGTAGTCTTAATCATAATAAGTTTCAACTACAAAGTCTGGATACAAAGAAATATCAAGTAATTGTGAAGAAACCAGTGGATAGAGAGACTGAAGATCACCATGACATTATCATCAGTTGTCAAGATAAAGGAAATCCTCCTCTTGAAAGTGAAAGTAAATTTTCAGTCCAAGTGATTGATGTGAATGATGAAGAACCACAATTTTCTAAACAATCTTTTAAATTCTTCATTGATGAAAACCAAAGATCCAAAATTCCTGTTGGTACCATCAATGCTACAGATCCAGACTTGGGACTTGGAGGCAAATTATCTTTTTCTCTGCTGACCACCAATAAACAGTTTGTACCATTCAGAATAACTGAAAATGGATTAATCTCATCAATTATGTCTTTAGATCATGAGTTTCAAGATACTTATAAGTTTCAAGTATTTGTAAAAGACAAAGGAACTCCATCATTGAATAACACAGTGAATGTGATCGTTAAGGTGAGAGATGAAAATGATAATGCTCCATATTTTACATTTCCCAGTGTAAATCCTTATAATATGGATAAAATATATTATCCACATCATACGAAGAACATCACCCAAATCAAGGCATCAGACAGTGATAAACAAGAGAATGCATTTCTCAAATATGAAATAATCAGAGGCAATAGCAAACAAATATTCAACATCAATCAGTACACTGGTTTGTTATCTTCAACTCATGTCCTAAGCCAAAAAGATGCTGGTTCCTATGAACTGGAATTTCTTGTGAAGGACAGTGGAAGCCCAATTCTATCAGCCAGAACGACTGTATACTTGACACTGACTGTAAGCAACAAGACATCAGAAATGTTAAATGCTGTTAACATAAAGACTGATAATAAGATCCACCTGACTTCAGCAATTATCATTGTATCAGTAGCAGTGACAATAGCTGTGATCATTACAGCTTCAATCTCAGTGTGTATCCTTCGTTGTTGTAATCCTCGAAGTATTCCAGTGGCTGAAGGCAGTTATGTGAGTGGCCAGAGACATTTGATAAGTCCTCCTTACCCAGCCAATCCTTGGTCCAATGTTTCTCCTACAACAAATACAGATATGAGAAGCAGTAACCATCCACCAACACCTCAATTGCAATCCCACCCTTATGCAAGTGCTCAACAAATGCTATCAACTCCAGCTTCTGATACAGTATCACGGGTGAGTATTTCATCTTGTATAAAATGAATTTCTTTTCCACTCATCTGAAAAGAAGAGTAATTAGTCTTTTGAGAGAGAAAATTTAAACTACTTTTGCCCAAAACTTTTCTTAATTCATGTTGGGGATTATCAGATCTCATTTTCTTGGTTAAAATTATTTTCTTTGTACCTATCTCTTGATTTTCTCATAAAAAATTGTATTTTTATTTTTTTATGATTTATATTTGATATGTAAAAAAAATTGCTGTAATTTATTTTTAAGTTTTATTGACTGTTAGCAATGGTTGTTTAAATTTAAAAGGAGAAACTGAACTTATTATTTTCATTCCACAATATTTTATAATTTTTGTTCTACACTATGTACATTTTTATTGAATTTTCTTATTCTAATTTTTATGTGGTTATATGCATAATTTTTCATAAATTACCAGAATTATCTTTACCTATCCTAATTGGTTATTCTCCATTAAAATATATCCATTTTTCAGCTTGTGTGTGTGTGTAAATATGCTTAAATAAATTGACACACTTATTAGCTAGAATTTGGTATGAGATTTTCAAAATATAATACTTAATCTATATGTTTAATGGAGAAGTGTTGATTTAAGTGCATTGATTTTTTATGATATTGATATATTTAATAAGCTAACATTTCATTTTTTAAGTTGAATATTTTTTTCATTTATTTCCTGTGTTTACATTGTATTTTATTTGATCATTTTTAATAATTAACTTATCTAGATTTACTGTGTAAATGAAATGTCTTCCTACCTTCTTTTCTATCAGATGTATATTCAAGGCATAGCCTTGCCATCTGGTAGTGACAGAAACAAGAAAAGAATAGAGAGGACACAAGACTATTCTAGTAGAAGTTCTGCAAAGTCTTCTATCAATGATAATGAACAAGGATGGAGTGATGTAGACACAAGGCAAACTGAAGATGTATCAGGTAAGTAATAAACAGAATATTCTGGGGAATAATTCTGTCTCATTTACTGATATTTCTTATTTATTATATAGAAAGAAATAATATTTAAGGTTTACTTTCTATTGTATTAAATTTGTATATTTTTATTAAATATTAAATATGTTTCCAGTTTTGACATGAATTTTTATCAAATTAAAATACAGTCATAATAGAAAAATAAGTGAAAAGCATTGATAGAAAGTATGTAAACAAAAATCCAGATTTTTAAAAAGAAAATCTCAAACAATTTTATTTGACAAAAAAATATTTATGTAAAATGTAAGGGATGTCTTTAGAAAGCAGTCAAAAATAATCTGAAATAAATTCATATTTTACAGATGTGTATCCTTCACAATATTGTAACCCTCCTCCATCACACAGTGAACAACAACAGACCACAGAGATGAAACCTTTGGGACAGACCGTCAATTACCCTAGTGATACCACAATAGTAGCTAGAGGCTTTTACACACCCTACATGAATGAAAACAGTCCTCATACAGATGCCAATAGTAGTAGCTCTTCTAATAGACATTTACAATCAAGGAATGTACCTACTAGTGGTAGTCAGTCTTCCATTAATAGACCTCTGCCACCTGTGCCCATTTAAAAGTAATTTTCATAAACATTACCTCTCAGGTAACACAATTTATAACAGAAATATTGCTGAAAATGTTTGGTTCCATCTAAAAAAAATTTTCCATCATTCAGAACAGTTTATAGAAATAATTAAAAATTGCCATTTTTGAAAAAATTCAAAAACTTTTATTTAAAAAAAAAAAAAAAAATTCTAGAAGTGAGGAAATATATTGACAAATCAAAGAAAAATTCCAGTTAATTTTTGACTGATTTAAGCACAAATAATTAAAATGAAATATTTTTAATTTGTTAAGGAATTTTATTTTGCCATTTATTTCTAGATATGATTTCAAGTAAATGTAAATTTGTTTATATGTTGTTTCCAAAACCAAAGACCATGTATTTATAAGCATGTAAAATTTTGTCAGTTTTTAATTGGTGTTTTCTGTTAAAAGAGTTGTAAGTGTTTCTGTATTTGAAAATATGTATGCCAAATAAATTACCAAATACAGTTTTGGGAAATAAAACTTGATAATTATTAATCTCACATTTTTGTTTGATATTAATTTCACATTTTAATTTTATATTAGAATATCACTGGTAAATATCAATGAACCTTTTCCAAATTTATTGAAGGAATCCTTTACAATTGAAATTATTAGATAAATTATTTTCAGGAGAAAGTTGTCTTTAATATAATAAAAAAATAGGTATTATACATAAAAATATTGATTTGTGGGTGTAATATGGATTAAGATGAACCAGATTTTTGGTTTTTGTTAATGTTTCCGATGAATTAAATGGATGATAATCAAACATGAAATAACAGCACTTGCTTGCCTTTTAAAACATTTTTATATCTGTTACATGTCTGTGGTATATCTTTATAATTATTGTATGAATTTAGGAATAAAAATGTGACATTAAAATATGATAGTGTTAATATCTCAATATTTACTCTCTAAAAAGCCTCTAAACCATTTTTAACAGAACAGCAGCCATTACACATACAAAACACCACATAGGACTTCCTTCCCTCTCATTTGAACTACACAAAGAAACACTGAGATGTTATATAGTAGCAGCTGCAGCAGTAGCTCTCTTTCTCTGGATGTACTTCTGATTTTACAATTGACTACTTTTCAGTTTTCATCTTTCAGGTAAGATTTTTTTTAAATTTCCTCTTTCCATATATTTCTTCATGAAAAATACATAAAAAGGTTGGACTATTTGAGTTTTAGCTCTTCAGTAGTTGCCATTGTTACTGTAAATTGAAATCTGCAAAGAGGCCTTTGTTTGACATATTTTTTATTTATTTTTTTAGTTTCACTGTTTATCGTGATTGTATATTTACTATTTGTTTGATTTTTCAGAAGTCTGCTAACCTCTATCTTTTATTTTCCATTTTAAAAGTCTTTTTTTTTCATATGAAATAATTTTTATAAAATAATAAATATAATATTTGTAGTAACACACATTTTAAATTTCCCTAAAGTTTTATTGGTCACAGTAAGAAACAACTAAAGAATTAGACAAATTAATAGTGAATGTTTTGTGTTTCTTCTTCAGAGATAAGAACGAACAGAAAATTTTAGCCAAAGAGATTGTTTGTATAAGATAGCACTAAAATCAAATATTTCAGTAATTTGGATTTGGAAATAAATTTTACATGTAAATAATTTAGTTTGTAACCTGTGTTTTTTCTGAAAGATTTAAAAACTGTAATGGCTATGTTAATTTATTTTTAAGCACATCTATACATACACAGTCCCATCACTAAACTACAGTTAATATTTTGCATATGTTTTTTATATACATTTATCTGTATATATTTTCATATACATAAATAAACTTTGGTATGTATTTATATAATCTTTCATGCATTTTATGTGTTTGAGATAAATTTGTAAATGTAATTTAAAATGTTTAATTTGTTTACCTATGAATACAATTACTTATTATTACCATTATATATATTTTCAGTAGCAACACATTCATTGAAATTAACAACATTACATAAACAAACAGTATAATGTTATAAAATATACTAAAAGATGAAGTAAAACGTTTTAATACATCAGATAGTATAGTCAATAAAATTGTTGTTGTATTATGTTGATAAAATTTGACATTTATAAGCAAATAGATTCTTCACAGAAATAACTGAGAATAAAAAATAAAAAAATGTTTTATTAATTCTACACATGTAATTATATGATCCTTGCATCATCATTTTGAAGCTAAAACATTTTTCACATTTTCTTTTATGCATCAATATTTATGTTCATGATGTAATTGTAAATACTCTATAGATTTTTATAACAGCTGAACTAAAGGTCATTAAAAAAAAAGCTCTCAAAGGTAAAAACCTGTAAAATAAGAATAAATTTATGAATATTAGTAAAATACATCCTTATTTGCTCCAAAAATATTTTGATATGTAATTTCAAAAGTAGATATTTATTTTCAGCTATATATTTATTAGGAAAGTAGAATTTTTCTGTTCAATGAAGTACATGCTTGAATGTGTTAGTTATACTGAAGATTCTCTTTACAGGTAAATTCTACAGGAAATCCTTTACAGACAACTGTATTATCATTATAAGTACTTATTACCTTGGATCGTCATATGGAAAATATAATAAAAATTCTGAATCATTGAAAATGAAAGTAAACTTGTCAGTATATATAATAGCTACTGCACAGTTAATGTGATTATCTTGAGAATTTTATTTTGAATACAGTATTTTGGTGCAAAGTGCAATTTTAATGCTTTTGATTTTAGACTTTAAATAAATGTTTCAAAAGGTTGCTAAATATTCTATATTCATTAGATTGTACACATATCTAAATACAATATAATTATAATCAAAATTGTAATGTCAAGAGAATAGGTCATAAATTACATACATTAAATTCAATTTTGATAAAATTTCAACCTAGCTGAGACTAGTACACTTTATATACAGTTGATATTTCTGTAGAGGTGTTAATGAAAGGGAGGTAACTCTAAATTGTCTTCAGTACTTGATTTTTATGAAGCTTGAAAGTATCTATCTAGGTGATTTTATGAGTTATGTAAAAATAATTTAGACATTCCTGACCATATAACCATATATTTTGTATTTCTGAAATTTCCAGCTATTTAAACAAGTAAAATGGAACAATTTTGTCATATTTAAATACTTAAATAAGAAAATTTCGGTGAAGGAAAAATGAGACATCTACAATTACAAAATAAAATTAGTAAATTGAAAATTTTTCTGTGCTTATTTTTTTTACACTTGAGTTATTTAGACAAAAACAGCAACATTATGGTAAGGAAAATACAATTATGCATAAAGTGTTATTACTTAAAGACAAAACAGTTTAACAATGTTCTTTTTTGTATTTCAGATACATATAAATATTAAACCATTTTCTTAATCCAGGAATAATGTTTATACAAATATATGTGCTTTTGACTGTATTGCACATATGCCTATGTGTAGACCTCACATATTATGTGGAAGAAGGCAAAAGTCCAAACACTTATTTGGGTGACATTGCTGCAGATACTCACTTGATGGATGATGTCACACTAAAAGAACAAAAGGAAATCACATTCAGCCAATTGCAGAAAGGTGTTAGTGGCAATTCTAAATTATTCCATGTCTCAAAGAATACAGGAAAACTGTACACTGCCCAAACATTGGATGCTGAATCACTTTGTACTTACAATGTAGAATGTTTTCAAATGGTTGACATTGCTGTGAAAAAAGCAACAACATTCATGAAGTTAATTGAAATCAAAGTTATCATAAAAGATGTAAATGACCATCAGCCAGAATTTCCAGATAAACAAGTCAATATAAAATTTTCAGAAGGTGATGTTATGGAAACGAAAGTTATAATTCCAAGTGCTATAGACAGAGACATTGGAGTTTTTAATTCTCAGATTACCTATGAATTGAATAAGAAAAAAACTGAACCATTTACATTATTTGTTTCTAAAAGTGTAGATGGAACATCTCAGTTAGCCTTAAACTTAGAGAAGAAGCTTGATAGAGAAGTCACAAGTTTATATCATGTTCAAGTAATAGCAAAAGATGGTGCCTCCCCTCCAAAAAAAAGTACTTTAAATATTTATATCTCTGTAACTGATGTTAATGATAATTTTCCTGTGTTTTCTCAAAATGTTTACAATATTTCAATTAAGAACAAACCTGATGCTGCTTTGCCTATTACTACTTTATCAGCAAAAGATTTAGATTTAGGAAAAAATGGTAAAATCTCATACAATTTCAGTCCAAAAACATCAGACATTGCTAAATCTCATTTTGATTTAAACTCTGAAACAGGAGAAATTTTTCTCATGAAAAAATTTACAACTGGGCAAAAGTTGAAATATAAGTTGTATGTAAAAGCTTCTGATGGAGGAAATCCTCCATTAAGCTCTCTGGCAATGGTTCAAGTGAATGTGATCAATGAACAAAACAATGCTCCAGTGATTGATGTAAATTTTGTATCTGCATCCAGGGAGAATACAGTTGATATTTCTGAAGATATAAAGGTTGGTAGTTTTATTGCCTATGTGAAGGTTACTGATGAGGATGCTGATCAAAATGGAAAGGTTACTTGTAGTCTTAATCATAATAAGTTTCAACTACAAAGTCTGGATACAAAGAAATATCAAGTAATTGTGAAGAAACCATTGGATAGAGAGACTGAAGATCACCATGACATTATCATCAGTTGTCAAGATAAAGGAAATCCTCCTCTTGAAAGTGAAAGTAAATTTTCAGTCCAAGTGATGGATGTGAATGATGAAGAACCACAATTTTCTAAACAATCTTTTAAATTTTTCATTGATGAAAACCAAAGATCCAAAATTCCTGTTGGCACCATCAATGCTACAGATCCAGACTTGGGACTTGGAGGTAAATTGTCTTTTTCTCTGCTGACCACCAATAAACAGTTTGTACCATTCAGAATCACTGAAAATGGATTGATCTCATCAATTATGTCTTTAGATCATGAGTTTCAAGATACTTATAAGTTTCAAGTATTTGTAAAAGACAAAGGAACTCCATCATTGAATAACACAGTGAATGTGATTGTTAAGGTGAGAGATGAAAATGATAATGCTCCATATTTTACATTTCCCAGTATTAATCCTTATAATATGGATAAAATATATTATCCACATCATACGAAGAACATCACCCAAATCAAGGCATCAGACAGTGATAAACAAGAGAATGCATTTCTCAAATATGAAATAATCAGAGGCAATAGTAAACAAATATTCAACATCAATCAATACACAGGTTTGTTATCTTCAACTCATGTCCTAAGCCAAAAAGATGCTGGATCCTATGAACTGGAATTTCTTGTGAAGGACAGTGGTAGCCCAATTCTATCCGCTAGAACAACTGTATACTTGACACTGACCATAAGCAACAAGACATCAGAAATGTTAAATGCTGTTAACATAAAAACTGATAACAAGATCCACCTGACTTCAGCAATTATCATTGTATCAGTTGCAGTGACAATAGCTGTGATCATTACAGCTTCAATCTCAGTGTGTATCCTTCGCTGTTGTAATCCTCGAAGTATTCCGGTGGCTGAAGGTAGTTATGTGAGTGGTCAAAGACATTTGATAAGTCCTCCTTACCCAGCCAATCCTTGGTCCAATGTTGCTGTGCCTACAACCAATGCAGATATTAGACACAATCAGCCACCAACACCTCGACTGCAATCTCATCCTTACTCGAGTACTCAACAAATGCTATCTTCCTCTTCCTCTCGGCAGCAAACTCCTGTATCTGACTCTGTATCTCAGGTAAGTACATATAATTTTGTTGTTTAATGCTTTTCTTGAATTGGATAAATAAATATTGAATTATTTCATAATAGCATCAAATACTTTTATATTGAATAATTTTCCAGTTAATGTCAATATATTTTATTTCAGATTTAATATTTGCATTTATTTTTTTTATTTGTTATTGTACATATATCTCGAGGACTAAGCTTATGTGTATGATTATATACATTTTAATGTAATGTATGTTTGTATTTTTCTGTATATATGAAATTTATGGAAAAATATTAATTGCAAATATTATGTCTGTAATTTTTTAACTGTGACTTCTGTATTTTACTATCAGATGTATGTTCAAGATGTAGCATTACCATCCGGTAGTAATAGAAACAAGAAGAAAGCAGAGAGGACACAAAATTATTCCAGTAGTAATTCTTTGAAATCTTCTTTCAATGATGATGGACAGACCTGGTGTGAAGAAAATATGAGACAAATAGGAAATTCATCTGGTAAGTCAAAGAAGTAAATCATACTTTTTGCATTAAATAATTTTAAATTTAACATTTCTGAAACATATTTGATATATAACTACTCCTCCAATGTTATTTGAATTAACACACAAAATATTTTTTATTGTAGTGTTTTATTTTTTTTGTAATCTTTTATGATTTTTTGTAATTATTCTTCCTCTACAGCTTTTGTTTATCATTTTAATGTATTGACTGATTTTTTTAAATTGTTGGTGAATAATAGGAGTAAAATAAATGGAAATAACAAATAAATTAATCTGGCAAGCCAATATCTTTGGACCATAATTGTAAATACTAATATGACTGAAAGTCTTTTGCTGCACTTTATTTGAGATTTTTCTAAATTGAAACATGTATTTTGTATTTTTCAGGTGTTTACTCTTCCCAGTATTGTAATTCCCATCCCTCACAAAGTGATCTGCAACAAACCACAGAGATAAGACCATTAGGTCAGGCTGTCAGTTACCCTAGTGATACAACAATTGTAGCTAGAGGTTTTTATACACCTTATATGAATGAGAACAATTCCCAGACAAATGCCAAGTCTAGTTCAATTTCAGGTACAAATAGTTCTTCTAACAAACATTCTCAAACAATGAATGTTCCTGCAAGTGGTAGTCAGTCTTCTATCAACAGACCACTTCCTCCTGTACCAAACTAAAACTGATTTCTGAATATTTTAATTTTGGGGGGCATTCTGTCTGAGAAATCTTTGTGTCATACTATCATTCTAATTTGTTACATGTGTAAAACATAAGTTCACTAAAATATTGCTTATTTTAACATATGGATCAGTCTCAGCAATAAACTTGTTATAAGATTAAAATCAGTTTCCACTCAAGAAAGAATTCCTACTCTGAAATGACAACAATTTTAACATCATATTAACATTAATTTGTTTCTTAATAAAATTGCTTTAATTTTTTAAAAATATTTGAATATAGACTTTGAAGATAAGAATATACTTTCTTTTTAAACAAAGTAATTATTGATATTTCAATATTTTATAACCTTTAAAACATTGAGGAAAGTATATTTTTATTATTATAGATCATTTAAGATCCCAATTCTCATAATAATATAATAGTCTATGTGATATACAGGATGTGGCAGAAATACCACCCACATAATGGTAAGACATTAGTGGCAATGGTGTCTTCATCTAGCTGTCTTACCATTATGTGGGAGCTATTTCTGCCACACACTGTTAAATATGTAAAATTCCAAATGATATAAAATTGTTATATTTTTAAAAAATAATTGAAATTTTTTATTCATTTTTAAATGGAAACTAATAGATTTGTTTTTTTTTGTAATATTAAGTTGAAAAAAGTTTACTTATAAAAGCTTTTTGAAAAAATGCAAAGTCTTTAGCATAACAACTTAATTTCATTTATGAAATATTTTGAGCTACATAGCTGAGACTGTGAAAGTAATGAGGATGGAAGTAACTGTAATGGATGATTAGCTCTTACTCAATCCAGTCTGTTGAAGATATTTCTGTTCGGATCTAATCATCTTAAATTATTAAGGTGTTCAAAAACACATTCATTTTTGTGTAATTAGTGGAATATATTTAAAAATGATGTCATAAATTGTTTGATATAGAGATTTAAGTTTTATTCATCTACTTGCTAACCTGAAAGAAGTTGTCTGAAAGAAATGAGCAGCAGCCATTAAACACACAACACACAAAGTAGGACTGCTACCTTTATTTCTCATGTAAACTGTACAAAGGAAACAGCCTACGATGTTATCACATTATGGCTGCTGCAGCTGGAGCTTTTTTTTTCTCTGGATATATTTTTCATTTTAACCTTAAATCAGCTGGATTTTATTTCAAAAGTAAGTTTATTTTAACTTCTGTCTTTCAATTTTTTCTAACTTTAATTATCTAGGATCTTTATGTTGCTTGAATAGATTAAATATTCTGTGATACATGCCTCAACACCAGCATTGTTTAGCAAAGTAATCATTAAAAACAGATTTTTTTGTTCTTTTTATTTTGTCCACAGTTTTGATGTTAGTAAATTCTGATTGTGATTTTCAGATATTGTAATATACACATTTCAATTATAGATATATTTAATTCTTTTCTTTTTTTTTATTAGTTGAAATTTATTTCTTGTTATTTGTTTCTTAGATTTAATGTAAGAATGTTGATGTTCTTGCAATATGACAATACTACAGTTATAGCATCCATTTATAAGATAATAAAGCTAAGAATGTATTCACATTTCAAAGTATTTGGGGATTGCAAATTTTAAAATTATTTCATTTTTATTTTAATAAGAATAAAAAATATAAATTTCAAATAATCTGGAATATTGGGCATATTTTATTATAGCAACAATATAAAAATGAGGATGTTTGTAACATGGTATTTTATATTTCCTCTATAAATTATTTTTAGTATACTTTATATTCAGTATACTTTATGACTCTAAAATTATTGTTTTGTGATCAAACACTGCAATGAATTAAAATTATATTTTTCTCTTTCCAAGATTTAGATGTTACCAATATTATGCAAACAAAAGTATTTTTTTTTAACTTTCTTTTTTTTTTTAGATTTGATTTTAAAATTCTTATAAGATCTCTATTTTCACTTCATCAAAATTGATAATTTATCATAGGGGAGGATTCATGAACAACTTGAAAATATCTGTTACTTCATTAGCAAAATAAAATATCCAGCAATAATGGGTTCCACTAGACATTTTGTTTACTGGATATGCAGATTAAATGGCTTTTACCAATGCATTTTATGTATAAAACTCAGTGAATATTTCACTTGAAATTTTAAAATATTTGAAACATTATAAGAGGCCAAATTGTATTTATTTTGTGAAAATAATTTGATTTTAAATAATGATAAAGCCATTGATATTCTAAGATTAACTTAAAATAAACAATGAAAAAAAATGGGTATATTTTACAATTTGCTAAAATTACAACAGGCCAAATAGTATTTATTTTGTGAAAATAATATGAATTTAAATTATAAATCCCTTGGTATTCAAAGACAATGTATAAAATTATTAACTTTTTAAAAAATGGGGATATTATTTTTTACAATTTGCTAACAATACTGATGAATAGTTGTATTTTAGACAAATTAAAATTTTCTTAATTTTGTCTTTTGTGATAATCATCTGTTAATTAAATTCTAAAGTGTTTTTTAACATAGAATTCTGTGAAAGACACAATTTTGTATTTTTTATTACTTTGTAAAGATATTAAATAATTGACACTTACGAAAATTGACTAAAAAAACAACACAATTATTTTTCATTTCAGAGGCAATGAGATAGCCATCTTCAAGCAGAACAATTATCTAATAATTTTACTCCAGCCATCATTATGTTGAATTTGATTTGCATTCTCCTGTCTGCTTTACAAGGATATCTATGTATAGATCTCACTTATACTATTGAAGAAAGTAAAAGTCCTAACACATACTTGGGAAATATTGCTGCTGACTCAAATATCATGAAAAATGTTCACTCAAAAGACTATACATTGATTACATTCAGTTTATTACAAGAAAGCGTTGCTGGTAATACTCAGTTATTCCGTGTCTCAAAGAATACAGGAAAACTGTTCACTGCCCAAACATTGGATGCTGAATCACTTTGTACTTACAATGTAGAATGTTTTCAAATGGTTGATGTTGCTGTGAAAAAGGCATCGGCATTCATCAAATTGTTAGAAATCAAAGTTATCATAAAAGATATAAATGACCATTCACCCGAGTTTCCAGATAAACAAGTCAACATAGAATTTTCAGAGGAATCTACACAAGGATCAAGAAGATTAATTCCAAATGCTTTTGATCGAGATGTGGGGACCATAAATTCCCAGATTACTTATCATTTAAAAAAGAAAGAAAATGAACCATTCACTTTATTAATTTCAAAAAGTGTAGATGGAACATCCCAGTTAGCAACAAATCTAGAAAAAAAGCTTGATAGAGAAGCTAAAAGCTCTTACAACATTGAAGTAATTGCAAAAGATGGAGGCTCTCCTCCAAAAGAAAGTACTTTACATGTTTATATCTCTGTAACTGATGTTAATGATAATTTTCCTGTTTTTTCTCAAAATGTTTACAATGTTTCAATCAAGAACAAAGAAAATGCGGCTTTGCCTATTACTACATTATCAGCAAAGGATTTAGATTTAGGCAAAAATGGCAAAATTTTATACAATTTCAGTCCCAAAACATCTGATATTGCAAAAGCTCATTTTGACATCAGCTCAGAAACTGGAGAAATTTTTCTCATGAAAAAATTTACAACCGGGCAGAAGCTGGAGTATAAGTTGTATGTAAAAGCTTCTGATGAAGGAAATCCTCCATTAAGCTCTCTGGCAATGGTTCAAGTGAATGTGATCAATGAACAAAACAATGCTCCAATTATAAATATAAATTTTGCCTCTGCATCAGGAGATAAATCTATTGATATTGCAGAAGATATTAAAGTTGGAAGTTTTATTGCCTATGTAAAAGTTACTGATCCTGATCTAGGACAAAATGGGGATGTTAGTTGCAGTCTTAATCATAATAAGTTTCAACTACAAAGTCTGGATACAAAGAAATATCAAGTAATTGTGAAGAAACCAGTGGATAGAGAGACTGAAGATCACCATGACATTATCATCAGTTGTCAAGATAAAGGAAATCCTCCTCTTGAAAGTGAAAACAGATTTTCAGTCCAAGTGATTGATGTGAATGATGAAGAACCACAATTTTCTAAACAATCTTTTAAATTCTTCATTGATGAAAACCAAAGATCCAAAATTCCTGTTGGCACCATCAATGCAACAGACGCAGACTTGGGACTTGGCGGAAAATTATCTTTTTCTCTGCTGACCATCAATAAACAGTTTGTACCATTCAGAATCACTGAAAATGGATTGATCTCTTCAATTATGTCTTTAGATCATGAGTTTCAAGATACTTATAAGTTTCAAGTATTTGTAAAAGACAAAGGAACTCCATCATTGAATAACACAGTGAATGTGATTGTTAAGGTGAGAGATGAAAATGATAATGCTCCATATTTTACATTTCCCAGTGTAAATCCTTATAATATGGATAAAATATATTATCCACATCATACGAAGAACATCACCCAAATCAAGGCATCAGACAGTGATAAACAAGAGAATGCATTTCTCAAATATGAAATAATCAGAGGCAATAGCAAACAAATATTCAACATCAATCAGTACACTGGTTTGTTATCTTCAACTCATGTCCTAAGCCAAAAAGATGCTGGTTCCTATGAACTGGAATTTCTTGTAAAGGACAGTGGTAGCCCAGTTCTATCCGCTAGAACAACTGTATACTTGACACTGACCGTAAGCAATAAGACATCAGAAATGTTAAATGCTGTTAACATAAAGACTGATAATAAGATCCACCTGACTTCAGCAATTATCATTGTATCAGTAGCAGTGACAATAGCTGTGATCATTACAGCTTCAATCTCAGTGTGTATCCTTCGTTGTTGTAACCCTCGAAGTATTCCAGTGGCTGAAGGTAGTTATGTGAGTGGCCAGAGACATTTGATAAGTCCTCCTTACCCAGCCAATCCTTGGTCTAATGTTGCTGTTCCTACCTCAAATGCAGTTATGAGGAGAAGCAGTCAACCACCAACACCTCGATTGCAATCCCATCCTTACTCAAGTACACAAGAAATACTTTCATCACCATCATGTAAACCTCAACCAACTCTGAATTCTGTATCACAGGTAAATATTTTTATTCACTTAATAAGTTAGGAAAATAGTTCTTTATCATAAATATGAAGAAAACTTGTAATATCTCTTTCTTAAATAGAGTTCCACAATCGATGAGTGAGAAAAAACACTGTTAGCATAGAACTTAGGGTTACATCTAGCCAACTCAACTCAATATTGGTGAGACCTTGCTGCAAGTCTAGTACTGTGCTTAAATTTATAAAGTGTAGGTACCCTGTGAAGAGCTCAGCCAAACAGTTATCATGGTTGTATTTATAGAAAAGGCACAGGGAAGCAACTATACAGTAGTAGGAAAGTAACTGAAGCTGAGACGCCAAATCAGGACCAATAATAGTGATGATTTTTCTTTGTATTTTATCAAGGATCTCTAGATATATGGTGGAAGCACCAGACCTTATGTGGCAGCAATATTCTAAGCCTGGATGGATGGTAGACTTATAGATATATAAGATAGATAGATTCTGGAGTGAAAAATTGTCTAGCATGAACCAACTTTCTTTGCAGCTGACCTAACAATGGATTCAGTATAGTTTTTTCCACTTCATATCAGCTGAGAACATTAGCCCAAGAAGGTGCAATGAGTCACTCTCTTGGTGGTTAGTATCAGCCATGCTAATGGAAGGCAGAAAGGTCTTTAAGATGATTAATAGAGAGTTTTTGAGGTGTTAAAATAAACAAGCCATCCTTTGCCTCAGTTAACAATTAATTTGTCATTTTCACATATTAATGTAATGCAATATTATTTCTCAATTTAACATTAATTTTTATGAGTAACTATTGTAAAAGATATATTTCAAACTTTGCCTTTAACATTTAATAAAATGCAAATAGTTCATCAAAATTATCAGTAACAATAAAATAATGTCAGATTAATTTTAAATTGTTTATGTTTGAAATAGCTCATGCCACTTATTGCTAAATCATTAAATACTAATAAATAATCTTCAGTTCAATAGAAAAAGTAATAGTGTAACTTTTATTAATATGTCCTTGAAATTTTCATCAGAAAATGCAGACTGAAATGAAATCTTCAGAATGAAAATACCTCAAAGTCTTTGTGACTAACATGTATCACTGAAATGTTATACACGAATGAGTCAGCATAAAATAAAAATGCTTGAGCATCACTATAAATATTTTTCTGTTTTCAAGTTTTAGATTGTAAACAAACAGAATACTTCTGAATTACTTACACTTATTGTGTTCCACCAGCATTTTTTAGAATCTTAAATTTTATGTTCTGTTTTTCAAATATTATTTGGGCATTTGAAATTGAACCTTTGTTTTATTTCTTAGTTTCAGAATATTAGATATTGCAAATGCAAACAGGATTCAAAAGATGCTACAGATGTTTAGTAACTTGAAGATGATAATCAGATATTTACAATTAAAAATTCTTTACACTTGTTTTTTATGAAAATGTTGCCCATTCAAACAATCTTAAAACATAATGAGTGAAATGAATACAAAATACTATTTGATCAGCAGAAAAAAAAAAAAAATGATTTTGTTAATATTCTGTGATCCCCAGAAGAATATTTCCTTTCTGTTTGTTTGTTTTTTCTTAGTTACTTTGAACATGTGTTCTTTCAGTCTCTTATGATTAGTTTGATTTAATGATACCATCAAATGTTATGTTTGATATATGTGCTATTGCAGTATAACTAACGTATTTTCTTTTCATCAGATGTATGTTCAAGATGTAGCTTTACCATCTGGCAGTGAGAGTAACAAGAAAAAAAGGACAAGAACACAAGGCAATTCCAGTAGAAGTTCAATGAAATCTTCTCATAATGATGACCGACAAGGCTTGAGCAATGTAGACTCAACACTAACTGATGATGTATCAGGTAACTGATAAGAAAATCCTATGATTTTAACATTTAAACTTTGAAATATTTTGCGTTTTAATGTGTAAATTTAGGAAAATATTCAGTTCCTAATTTTGTTCAAGTCTATTTAATGATAGCATTTTTTAAATTATTTCATAAATTATTTGAAGAAATATTCTCATTTTTCTTGTTACAGTAACATTTTTTTCAGTTGGTGCACTCTCAGGCTTTGCTTGTGAATACTAACTCAGATAATTCACGGAATAATGACAGTAGCTCATTTCAAAACTTCAGTCAGCATATTTCTTAATTTGTTCTTTTCAATATCATACATTTGTAAATTTATTCCTAAGTAGTAAAATATGTATTTACTGTAAGCATGTTTGTATATATTATTGCAGAAGGCATGAATGACAATGGAATACAGAAGTAGTGAAGTTTTTAATGGATTATTAGTATTATTAGTGTAAGTGACATTTTTATGATTTTATTCATTTTATGTACTTCTGACACAATGATTTTACTTTTTATTTTTCAGACTTGTACCCGTCACAGTATTGTAATCCACTGCCATCACAAAATGATCAAATGCAAAATACAGAGATGAGATCCCTGGGGCAGACAGTCAGCTACCCCAGTGATACTACAATAGTGGCGAGAGGTTTTTATACACCTTACATGAATGAAAACAATCCCAATGCAGATGAAAAGTCATACTTAGGTGTCGACATTAGCAGTCCATCTGGTAGGCATTCACAATCAAGGACTGTATATGCAAGTGATAGTCAATCTTCTGTCAACAGACCACTGCCACCTGTACCACAATAATTTTTTTCTTAAAATTTAAACTGAAATTTAGGCATTCTTTCAGCAATATTTGTATTAAACCATTATTATAGTATTTTATATATTTATCTCACATTACTTAAAAATAACAAAAACTTTGACTTACCCAAGAAATAGTCCCACAAAATATAATATAAATGTCATGGTAAAATATAAAAGTTGTTTGTAAGATAGAGTTAATTATAATCTTCAAAATCAGTAATAGGTTTGATGGCAATGATTGTATGAAGATTATCTAAATAAAAGTGTTTTCAGAATATCATAGACTCAAACTGAATAAAAAAAGTAACTGTAAGTTTAAAATTCACTTAAAAAATAATTTATTCTGTCTTCTACAGTTCTTTATTGGGTTTAATCTTATTTTTAGCTGTTTTTCATTATTTATGAAATTTTATAAAAATAAATTGTTTAATTATTAAAACTTATTATATTTAACACTTTCTTACTTATAGTTAATATGTAAACTTGTGCTAAATCCTCAAGAAAAAAAGATAGCTTTTTTTATACGTCTGAACATTTCATAAAAAATTGATGACTACATTTTTTACTGAGTTAGAACAGCAAAAGTAAATAGAAGAATGAAAGGCAATTGTGTTTTGAGTCATAGTCCTTCAACTGAGGAAAGGAGGAAGAAAAGATTTACCAGTGGATGAATCCAAGTCTAAATGTTATGAATATAATATTTACTTTTAGAAGATCTAAAGTATTTTCAAATCTAGTTTGATCTTGTGACTTAAAGAATTTTAAACTTGTAATATAACTGACATTTTGTTGTTAGACTGAAGTCTTAGTCTACTTACTGCCAAAATATAAAGATATAATTAACTGGAAATAAGCAGCAGCCATTATGCACACAACACACAAAGTAGGACTGCTGGTTACCCTTTCATACAATCCATACAAAAGAATTACCCTGGGATGTTACTTCATAAAAGTGACTAGAAAATTTTTATTTCTAGAAATATAACTGACATTTTACCACCAGTTTTATTGGATTATTCTTCAAAGGTAAGTTTATTTTCATCTCTCAATTTTCTATACTTTGTATTTCTAAAATTTTTATGGCTTTGTTAAGGCATAATGTACAAGACGCCATTGCTATTGTTTGATGCTGTACTGCTTAGAAATACTTTGTTTCTCACTCTTTTCTTTGTAATTTTTCTACGAGTTTCATTTAGGATTCTACCTCTGTTAGAATAGTTTAGATTTCTATTAATAGAACACTTTTATATAATGTTATGAATAATTTATTTTTAATTATTTTCATTAGAATATTATTTATGTAAATTTTTTTATGTTATCATAAAAGAAAATAAAGAAATTATTTTTTTTATTTAAATTTTACACATAGTTATGATGATATTATACATAACTCATTTTATAATATTTGTCTAGTCTGTGTTTCATATTGAAACTATTTTGACTACCATAAATGCAAAGATAATCTCAGATATGTCTTTTGTAATATAAGTGATTATCTTAACATTGAATTTTGTTTGGTGTTTTGATATAATTAATTTTCAGTTCATAATCGCTTTTATCCATTAAAAATTGCTTGAATTAGAGACTTTCATACAGTTATCAAAATCTGTTTTCTTCCTGTTGATTTTAATCTCAGGTTACCTAAGATTAAAATCATTTTTTTTGTTGAGGAATATACACACATAGTTTAAGAATTTGTTTTGCAAGAATTAAGGCCATTATTCTGATTTACACATTATTTTTATCCTAACCTCAAATAGAATAGCTTTGGTATTTTAACATATGATAAAATTATTTGTTTTAAAAGATTATTTCATGTTGCTACTCAGCTTTCTGGATTAGATTCTATATTGAGAAATTTGTAAAAAAAATAAAATAGTAAGCTTTAACAGGCTGAACATTGTCACTTATTTTGATGTATAAAAGAAAAAATATTTTACTTGGTCTTATTTATACATAAGTATAATGTATCTAACATTTTATTTTTCAAAATAGAATGTCTCTCAGATGCTTTGAAATATTAATCTGAAATAATCCTTTTGTTTAAAATATTAGTTTGAATATTATCTCATATGTTTAGACTAATATTCTCATCATTTTCTTTTCATTGTATTTTAAACCAATGCATTCACTCAGTAGGAAATGTTCGTACATGAAATAGTTTTAGATCTGGCTACATATACTAATTTGATCAATATTCATGTTATTCATCTCAGTATATATTTGCAAGTAAATATAACATCATTTTCAGTTGCAAAGGTATCCATTTTATTTTTGTTATTTGCTTCATTGAGCATTGGCACCCACATCATGTTGGATTCATTATAAGCTTGGGTTATGCAGCCATTTGTCAGCAATTTCCTCTTCCCTATGTACTCTTCAGTGAGTTTCTCTGTTATGAGACGTCATTCTAATTCCCAGATATGTTTAACTCGGCAATATTGTCTCTGATTATGAATGAATTATACTCCTGAGAAAGACTGAAAGACTCATTCAAAATATAATGATAAATTCAACAAGCATGAAGAGTCCACACAACTTGATATAATGATAATAATGACTTCTCAAATTTTTATACAATATTACTTTTAATATGTTCAAACATTTTGTGTAAGAAAAGAATAGATTTCTCATATAAATCTTTAAGCTGTTTTTTCTAGTATAGTTTGTAATAGTTAAATCATTTTTCCTAATAGATATCTGCTTGAATTTAGATAATTTTACAATAAACTCTTTAGTTTCTTAGTTTTGTTACTTTTGACTACATTTGCAAACAGTTTGAAAATAGGATCTCTTTATTTGGAATGTGTGCAATGAAAAAATATTTTTAATTTCAGATAAAATCAGAATTCCATGTTCTACAGTAACATAAAAAAGATTGTGTGGCTAAAATGGTACTGATTGTAAGCACATTACTCTCAACATATGTTCTACTGTTTGCCCTTCAAGGCCATTTTTGTATTGATCTCACTTATTCAACTGAAGAAGGTAAAAGTCCAAACACTTTCTTGGGAAATGTTGCTACTGATTCAAATGTCTTGGGAAGTGTTCAATCTAAAGACCACAAACTAATTACATTCAGTTTATTACAAGAAGGCATTGCAGGTAATACTCAGTTATTCCGTGTTTCAAAAAATACAGGAAAATTGTACACTGCCCAAACATTGGATGCTGAATCACTTTGTACTTACAATGTAGAATGTTATCAAATGGTTGACATTGCAGTGAAAAAAGCAACAACTTTCATGAAGTTAATTGAAATCAAAGTTATCATAAAAGACGTAAATGACCATCAGCCAGAATTTCCAGATAAAGAAGTCAATATAAAATTTTCAGAAAGTGATGCTATGGGAACAAAGGTTATAATTCCAAGTGCTATAGACAGAGACATTGGAGTTTTTAATTCTCAGATTACCTATAAATTGAATAAGAAAAAGAATGAGCCATTTACATTATTTGCTTCTAAAAGTGTAGATGGAACATCCCAGTTAGCTATAAACTTAGAAAAAAAGCTTGATAGGGAAGTCACAAGTTTATATCATGTACAGGTAATAGCAAAAGATGGAGGCTCTCCTCCAAAAGAAAGTACTTTACATGTTTATATCTCTGTAACTGATGTTAATGATAATTTTCCAGTGTTTTCTCAAAATGTTTACAATGTTTCAATCAAGAACAAAGAAAATGCTGCTTTGCCTATTACTACATTATCAGCAAAGGATTTAGATTTAGGCAAAAATGGCAAAATTTTATACAATTTCAGTCCCAAAACATCTGATATTGCAAAAGCTCATTTTGACATCAGCTCAGAAACTGGAGAAATTTTTCTCATGAAAAAATTTACAACTGGGCAGAAGCTGGAGTATAAGTTGTATGTAAAAGCTTCTGATGAAGGAAATCCTCCATTAAGCTCTCTGGCAATGGTTCAAGTGAATGTGATCAATGAACAAAACAATGCTCCAATTATAAATATAAATTTTGCCTCTGCATCAGGAGATAAATCTATTGATATTGCAGAAGATATTAAAGTTGGAAGTTTTATTGCCTATGTAAAAGTTACTGATCCTGATCTAGGACAAAATGGGGATGTTAGTTGCAGTCTTAATCATAATAAGTTTCAACTACAAAGTCTGGATACAAAGAAATATCAAGTAATTGTGAAAAAACCAGTGGATAGAGAGACTGAAGATCACCATGACATTATCATCAGTTGTCAAGATAAAGGAAATCCTCCTCTTGAAAGTGAAAACAGATTTTCAGTCCAAGTGATTGATGTGAATGATGAAGAACCACAATTTTCTAAACAATCTTTTAAATTCTTCATTGATGAAAACCAAAGATCCAAAATTCCTGTTGGCACCATCAATGCGACAGACGCAGACTTGGGACTTGGCGGCAAATTATCTTTTTCTTTGCTGACTACCAATAAACAGTTTGTACCCTTCAGAATCACTGAAAATGGATTGATCTCTTCAATTATGTCTTTAGATCATGAGTTTCAAGATACTTATAAGTTTCAAGTATTTGTAAAAGACAAAGGAACTCCATCATTGAATAACACAGTGAATGTGATTGTTAAGGTGAGAGATGAAAATGATAATGCTCCATATTTTACATTTCCCAGTGTAAATCCTTATAATATGGATAAAATATATTATCCACATCATACGAAGAACATCACCCAAATCAAGGCATCAGACAGTGATAAACAAGAGAATGCATTTCTCAAATATGAAATAATCAGAGGCAATAGCAAACAAATATTCAACATCAATCAGTACACTGGTTTGTTATCTTCAACTCATGTCCTAAGCCAAAAAGATGCTGGTTCCTATGAACTAGAATTTCTTGTGAAGGACAGTGGAAGCCCAGTTCTATCAGCCAGAACGACTGTATACTTGACACTGACCATAAGCAACAAGACATCAGAAATGTTAAATGCTGTTAACATAAAGACTGATAACAAGATCCACCTGACTTCAGCAATTATCATTGTATCAGTAGCAGTGACAATAGCTGTGATCATTACAGCTTCAATCTCGGTGTGTATCTTACGTTGTTGTAATCCTCGAAGTAATCCAGTGACTGAAGGTAGTTATGTGAGTGGCCAGAGACATTTGATAAGTCCTCCTTACCCAGCCAACCCTTGGTCTAATGTTGCTGTTCCTACAACTAATGCAGATATTAGAAGCAATCATCCACCAACACCTCGACTGCAATCTCATCCTTATTCTACAACTCAGCAAACCCTATCATCACTAGTACCCAAACCAGAACCAGCTACAGATTCTATTTCACAGGTAAGATTCATACATTTCACTTCATATTTTCCGACCTCTTAAAATTGTATTTTCATTAATATTGTCATAATACTGCATCAGCTGTAATCACAAGTATATTATTTTTATTATTATTTTCTTTTTGCATATTTTTATTATTTTAAACACTGTGATTATTGGTAAGGAAAAAGTTTTAGTATTATGTTTCAAATTATTTGTTTTTTTCTTTTCTTAATCTTATTTTATAAAACAGTTCTCATCAACAAATGAAAAACGTTTGATTCGGGAGTTTTATATTTTCATTGATAGATTAATAACCTGGGTTGATTTTTATATATATCGACAGACATATATATATATATATATATATATATATATATATATCGACATACATATATATATATATATATATATATATATATATATATATATATCGACATACATATATATATATATATATATATATATATCGACATACATATATATATATATATATATCGACATACATATATATATATATATATATCGACATACATATATATATATATATATATATATATATATCGACATACATATATATATATATATATATATCGACAAACATATATATATATATTATAGGAGAGTGAAAAGTTTTTTATTTGATTAAGAAGGGATTCAAAAATATCTATTCACAAATGGAATCAACATTTCTGAATAGCTGTAATGTGAAATGGAAGAAAGTTCATTTATATATGAAAATATTCAATATGTCAAATACAATATGCCAATGTTTTAATTTTATTAGTTGTTTTTGTAACAAAAAATTGAGTATATTTCAGAACATTCTTCAATTGATATATTTACTTTCATTTTATAAATTTGTTTTTGGTTTTCAGTTGTATATTCAAGACATTGTACTACCATCCAGTAGTAATAAAGATAATAGAATAAATCGATTGCAAGATAACTCTAGTAGTAGATCTATGAAGTCTTCTTACAGTGAAAATAGACCAGCTTTGAGGCAAACTGAAGATGTTTCAGGTAAGTCAGAAGAAAAACATATTTCAAGAGATATGTTGTATTTCTTATAAACTATTTGATTATTTTGTATTAATTTTGATTAACATGCTAGATATCTTTCATATATAATGTATTGGAGATTAGTTTTAAAATTGATATCTACTTTTAGTTATTTGTATATATGTGAATATGATAGAGATAAAATAATTTCCCATTCTTATTAAACTGTTATAAAACAGATTTCACATTTAAGTTAATAGTATATAAACACAGTCAAGAATCAATTGTAAATACATATTTTTATCCAAAATTTGATTTCTTACATAATCTTTGTTTCTTTATCATTCATTGTACTTGTGGCAAATTCCATCTTTTGATTTTGATTTTAATCTAGAGACTAATTGCAAACAAACTTTCTCTATTTACATTTTTTAGCCTGGTCTCACCTGAAATTAAAATACCATTAATCTATAGATATTTTTCAAAGAAAGTTTTGGTTTTAGATTAGAATGAATTGTTTCTTCAACTGTATACATATGTTTGTATAAATGGAACAGAAATTTAGTTGAATTTTACAGATTAAATTTCCCAGAATTCAAAGAAACACAATGGAGATTATGTATATTTTGTTCCAATCTTTAGAATTAAGTTCTTTTAACATTTTCTGATAAACAAAAAGAGAATATCATTTTAAAATATTATTCTTATATATAGCATGATGAGAGGCCACGTATACTTTTTTGATGTGTATATAATATCTGGATAAAATAAATTAAACAAAATTGGGTGTTTTTTTTATGAAAGTATTTATTTCTGTGTTTATTTTGTATATATTTAATATTTCAGACCACCATATGGTCTGAAATATTAAATATATACAAAAACACAGAAATAAATACTTTCATAAAAAAAACACCCAATTTTGTTTCATTTATTTTATCCAGATTCTTATATATACATATATTAAAAATCTATGTATAAAATTAAATTTTTCTAAAATTCTTGTAAATTATAAAATTAAAAAAAAACTTATAAATTTTTTATATTTTGAAATGAATGAAATTGTCAAAACTCTAGGTACATTTCAAAAATGTCTTTAGAGGCTAATCTGAGTTCTGTTTTGATATGAATCTAGTTGTAAAATTCACACTTATCTTTGGTTTTGCATGATAAATGAAATGATGTTACCATTCATTGCTTGTATATAACATCTGTCATTATACTGCACTGTTTTATTTCTCAACCTTTATTTATCTCTATCATTATAGAATATGTCTTGAAATTAGAATCCTGTTCTTATTGTTGTAAATATGCAATTTGCGCATCTGACACTACTTTCTCATTGTACAAAGTCAAAATGTCTAATCAGTTGTGAACATTGAACTATTTGTTAAGTTTCATTGTCATCTGTCAACCATACTTGATTTATTTTATAAACACACAATAATTGCAAAACACATTAAGACCAATTTCAAATACTATATTTCTGATTATTTTTTGATGCACTAGTTAATAAGCATTAATTTGAAATATTTATGCAAGTATTTTATAGAATATAAGTTTATTATTAATAGAGCAGAATTATAAAAATGTTATTTGATGAAAGTGTTTAAAATAATTCTTGAATTCTTGAATATCAATCAACTAAAATATAGGACACCTAAAAATTATTGTTTATATATCTTTTTAACATTTTTTATACGAGTTAAAAAATTTAATTCATAGAATTTTTAGAAAAATGCTTTTTTGATGCATTATATTATGAAATAATATACAGTGTAAATGAAGGAATTGAATTATGTATGCTTATGACTATTTTTATGAGTAAAGTCTAGATTATCTGAAAAACATTTAATTTCATCTTCCCTTATTATCTAGTAAGTATCAAATTATTAATATATTAATATGAATTTTTTTTAAATTTTCAGATCTGTATCCATCTCAGTATTGTAATCCCCCTCCTTCACAAAGTGACCAACAACAGACAACAGAGATGCAGCCCTTAGGACAGACAGTCAGCTACCCTAGTGATACAACAATAGTAGCCAGGGGCTTTTATACACCTTATATGAATGAAAACAGTTCTCTTATAGATGGAAAGTCTTATTCAGGTGGTGACGTTAGTAACTCTACTGGTAGACATTCACAATCAAGGAATGTATCTGCAAGTGGCAGTCAGTCATCTATCAACAGACCACTTCCTCCTGTACCTGTTTAATTTCATCTTGATTTGGCATTCATTATTTATTATTCAAAATGAAGCACATCCACACATCCACACATTCTTAGCCCCCAAACTGAAACTAATGTAAAACACAGAACTTTTTTGTTTATATAATGTCCGCACAAATTTTAAGCTCAAATTAGTTTCTGACATTAAAGCATCATTTCATATGACATAAATTTAATTCAAATGATTCTGTTAAAATTTATGTTATTGGATATATTTTGCAATTTTATCGTGTTGATTAGAGTTACTTTTATTATTTTAATTATTTACTGTTAATTTTATTATTACAATATTTGAAATATTGCTAATGATTTTATTAATTAAAAAGTATAGATATTTTATTTATTCTTAAAAAGACTATTTTTAATGCGCCCAAAATCAAATTCTTTTCATCTTTTGGATTAAATTACTTTGAAATAGATTTGATTAAGTATTTTTAGTAGCTTCAGTAATAAATAAATCTTGTAATCTTCTCAAAATTCTTCAAATAAGAATATAAAATATTTAAAAATGCTTCAAGCCATTCAGTAATTCCAGCATCACAAATCAGCAATAGAAAGAGGAAAGCAGAATCTGACAGAAGAATACTTATTTGCATAGTACACATTTGGAGTTTTTAATTTCTAATTTGTGCATTTGAATATATCTATATATATTAGTATTTGTATATATTTCAATTTTTATTTACAATTTGGATAGCTGTTCAAGTAGTAACTATTATTATTATTATTATAAATATAATAAAAAAAATTTTTCATTAAATATCTGTTACGAGTCCCACTTCCTTCAGAAATACAGTAGCCCACTATAAAGAAAGAATGAGGCAGCCATTACACAGGCATCACACTACATAGGACGACTAGCTAACATGAAACATGAAGAAAAAAGTGTATATATATTATTGTAAAATAATTATTATTATATCTAGTTCAGTACTTAAATCTACTATTTAATGTGGACAGAAATACAAAAAAACAAAGGTAAGTTGCTCTATAGTTAACCTTCTTTTTTCTTTGTCTTCATGCACAATTGTTATATGAGGCATAATGCTCAAGTCAAAACAATGTGGTGGGATTCTGCTCTCACCATACAATATGATTAAAAAATTTAATAACTTCAACCTCTCTATAGTAATGTACCCTCTAATTATATTTTATCTTTTGTTTATATAGGTTTTCATATAAGCTTTATGTTAATAAATGAATTTCAAAAATCTTTTCTTAATATTTTATTAAATCTATGTAAGTTTATAAAAAGAAAACTACCAGTAAATATACATTGAGAATAGGTTGTTTTAATTATTTGTAATGACGTTTTTATATACTATTGATATAATGAATATAAACTTGACTATTAGATTTTGAATTTTATGGCAGATAATTTACCTACTTTTCAATGATTATTTGAAGCTTTGAAACAAAAGTGTAATTATAGAATTATAATATGTCTCTTGTTTAGAAATGAAGTCTCATTTATATTTTCATTATTATCCTTTTAAAACTACTTTATTGAGAAGGGAATATTTGTGTCCTAACAGTTACAATCAGAAAATTGTTTTTGATACTTCTTGGAAATTAATCTAAACATCCTTGGATGATCTGGGTTGTATTTTATAACTTTATTACCTTCCATATTGATTTACTTCATTTATTAAAGCTTATATTTGACAATTCATTTATTTTAGGTCTCTTTACATTTTTGTATAATTGCTATAATTTCTTTCATTTTAATATAATAATTATTAACGAAAAAAATTTATTGAATTTCAGGAACAAGAAACGATTAGATGTTTTTGGATTACATTTTTAACAGAATATGTTAAGAAAAATTTATCTAATATTCTCTATCTTAAATATTTGTTTGTGTGTGGATCTCACTTATTATGTGGAAGAAGGGAAAAGTCCAGGTACTTTCCTGGGAGATGTTGCTATTGACTCACATGTGATAAAGGATATCTCATCTCAAGATATTCACCATATTAGTTTTGGTCTTCTGCAAAAAAGTGCTATTAGCACTTCACCATTATTCTCCATCTCTGAGAAATCTGGCAAACTGTACACTGCCCAAACATTAGATGCAGAGTCTCTCTGTCTCTTTAATAAAGAATGCTTTCAAATGGTAGATGTGGCAATTAGAAAAGCAACCACTGTGTTTAAATTATTAGAAATCAAAGTGATTATTAAAGATATCAATGATCATCAACCAGAGTTTCCTGAGAAGAAAGTCAGCATAAAGTTTTTAGAGGAATTCACCAAAGGAGCAAGACGGTCAATTCCAAATGCAATTGACAAAGATGTGGGAATTATTAATTCCCAAATTAGCTATGAACTTAAAAAACATAGAGAACAACCTTTTTCTTTATTTGTATCCAAAGGTGTTGACGGAACATCAAAACTGAGTATAATTCTAGAAAAACCTCTTGATAGAGAAGTAAAAGACTCTTATAAGATTCAAGTGATTGCTAAAGATGGAGGTTCTCCACCCAAGCAAAGTGTGTTAATTGTTGATGTTACTGTCACAGATGTCAATGATAATATTCCTGTTTTCTCACAGAAAGTTTACAATGTTTCCATCCACCATAATCACGAAGAAATGAAGCCTGTTACTTTATTATCTGCAACAGATTTGGATTCAGGAAAGAATGGTAAAGTTTCATATCACATCAGTGTGAAAACAAATGAAATGACCAGAAATGCCTTTAAACTGAATGAACAAACAGGTGAAATCTTTCTAAATAAGAAAATTACTTTAAGAAAAGATATGACATATGAATTATATGTTGAAGCTTCAGATGGAGGTAATCCTCCTCTGAGTTCATTAGCAAAAGTTTTGATAAATGTGATCAATGAACAAAATAATGCCCCAATTATTGATGTGAACTTTTTCTCTACATCAAAAGACAACACAGTTGATGTTTCTGAAAACATAAAAGTTGGCAGTTTCATTGCTTATGTAAAAGTGAACGATGAAGATGCTGGGCAAAATGGTGAGGTGAACTGTGAAATTGAACATGATAAATTTCAATTACAAAACATGGGAACCAAGAAATACCAAGTGATTGTGAAAACTCTTTTAGACAGAGAAACTGAAGAGCACCATAGCATAATCATCAAATGTCAAGACAAAGGATCTCCTCCTCTAAAAAGTAAAAGAAAATTTTCTGTACATGTCATTGATGTTAATGATGTCCAGCCACAATTTTCCAGAGATACTTTTAAATATTTTATTGATGAAAATCAGAGATCCAAAATTCCTGTTGGTACCATCAATGCTACAGATCCAGACTTGGGACTCGGAGGTAAATTATCATTTTCTCTGCTAACTGCCAATAAACATTTTGTACCCTTCCGAATCACTGAAAATGGTTTGATCTCTTCAATCATGTCTTTAGATCATGAGTTTCAAGATACTTATAAGTTTCAAGTATTTGTAAAAGACAAAGGAACTCCATCATTGAATAACACAGTGAATGTGATTGTTAAGGTGAGAGATGAAAATGATAATGCTCCATATTTTACATTTCCCAGTGTAAATCCTTATAATATGGATAAAATATATTATCCACATCATACGAAGAACATCACCCAAATCAAGGCATCAGACAGTGATAAACAAGAGAATGCATTTCTCAAATATGAAATAATCAGAGGCAATAGCAAACAAATATTCAACATCAATCAGTACACTGGTTTGTTATCTTCAACTCATGTCCTAAGCCAAAAAGATGCTGGTTCCTATGAACTGGAATTTCTTGTAAAGGACAGTGGTAGCCCAGTTCTATCAGCCAGAACTACTGTATATTTGACCCTGACTGTAAGCAACAAGACATCAGAAATGTTAAATGCTGTTAACATAAAGACTGATAACAAGATCCACCTGACTTCAGCAATTATCATTGTATCAGTAGCAGTGACAATAGCTGTGATCATTACAGCTTCAATCTCAGTGTGTATCCTTCGTTGTTGTAATCCTCGAAGTATTCCAGTGGCTGAAGGCAGTTATGTGAGTGGCCAGAGACATTTAGTTAGCCCTCCCTACCCAGCCAATCCTTGGTCCAATGTTGCTGTTCCTACATCAGATGCAGATATGAGGAGAAGCAGCCAGCCGCCAACACCTCGATTGCAATCCCATCCTTATTCAACAACTCAGCAAATACTATCATCTCCAGCACCAAAACCTCACTTAACTGCAGATTCTGTATCACAGGTAATGTCATATATTTCCCAATATATTATGTCCTTTGTTTTTCATTTCTATAATTTTTATCTTATATTACTTTGTAAAATCTTTGACAGGCATTATTAGATTTTAAACTAAAGATCATTTTGTTACCATTTACAATTATCAGTATTCCTAATCTTAGAAGATTTAAAACATTGTTTGATTAATGATAGGATGTATCTATGTTATTTTTTATCATTATTTTTTCTTATAGCTCTGTTGATATTTTATTTAGATGTATGTTCAGGATGTGGCATTGCCTTCTAGTAGCAACAGGAATAAGAAAAATGCTGGTAGGACACAGAACTTTTCCAGTAGAATTTCTTTGAAGTCTTCCCACAGTGACGATAGACAAGGTTGGAATGAAGCAAACACAAGGCAAATTGAAGGTAAGGCACATTTGAATCCTGTGATAGATTATTTTCATGTATAGTCTTCTAAATTTATGCAATGAATATTTATTTGTAGTTTCCTTTTGTATAGTCAAACACATGAACTGATATGAGTTAACTTTTTGTCAGAATGAATTGAAAGAGTTCAACTTACAAAAGGCCTTCTATGATATCTATTCTCCTTCCTCAAAACTTATTCTTCATTTGCACTTTCTTGTATAGTTTACTCTTTGATAAATGATAAAATGGCTGATATTTTCTCTAATAAGTTATTATTAATTTTCATCAGGTTTATATTAATTTTGTCAGAAATATTAACATGTCATTCAAAATTTATATTCAGCAGTATCTTTAAAGAACATAAACATGTGTTTTCTTTGATTTAAAACAAAAGCAAATTCCAGTAACTGCAATATGAATTGAGTATTTTGAGACCAAGCTGCCAATATAGTACTGGACTTAAATTATTAAAGTTGAGGTACCAAAGAGGAAAGTTCTTATACTGAAAAATGACTCAATTTTTACTTCATGCAACATTTAGTGAAATGTAAAGTATTTTTTTTAATGATTTATCTGCTAAAAGCAATTTTATTTATAAATTTATGATTACTTTTCAAAGGCCATTCGAGACTGATACTAGATTCTTTGGAATCTTGTAAACATTAATTCTGGTTTCCAATATTTATTTTAACATAGATTTCCTTGGTTCAAAATGTATTTTATATCTGAAAAAGCTTGTCTACAATATACAATAAATTAATATTAAATTTATTTATTGTTTATTAGTGATATTTTACATAATGCAAACATAATTTTAGCTTTGACAAAATAAAAAATAAAATGTCTTATCAATTTTAATATATTATTATAATGCTAATGAAAATAATCTGAATTGAAACTTTTAATAAAATTGGCATGTTACTAATAATATTACCAGGAGGTATCATGTAACCTATGTTTATAGTAGTTTTAAAATGGAGATGTGTGATTTTACCAGTTGCTTATTATTTTAAAAACTTAGAAAAAGCTTTTTATGTATGAATTCTTGAAACACTTTCTTTTTTCTTAAAAATCCCAACCCAAAATCTTGCAAATTTTCAAAGAAAACTAAATGACCTCATAAGTGTTAGCATCTATCTGATTAGAGTATGTTCAATTTAAACTTTTTCTAGAAAAACCTTTAGTACTGTTCTGTGAATAAAACTGAAGAAATGTTTTTTGTTTAAGTAACTGATGTTCAGTATGTATAAAAAACAAACAGAATTAGTCAAATAGGACTAATAATAATCTCAGAAATCATTTGGCTTTAGTAATGTTGTGTGATCTTTAAATTTGAGTAATAAAAATTGATTGCAATTCTCAGATATTTTTCTTCTATTTCAGGTGTATACCCATCCCAGTATTGTAATCCTCCTCCTTCACAATCTGATCACCATCAGATAACAGAGATGAGACCCTTAGGACAGACTGCCAACTATCCCAGTGATACAACAATAGTAGCAAGAGGTTTCTACACTCCTTACATGAATGAAAACAGTTCCCATGTAGATGCAAAGTCTGACTCAGGTGGTGACAACAATAGTTCATCTGGTAGACATTTATATTCAAGAAATGTATCTGCAAGTGGTAGTCAGTCTTCAATCAACAGACCTCTGCCTCCACTGCCCTCTTAAAAGTTATGAGCCAACATTTTAGTATTCACAAACACACTGGAATATTTAAACCCACCTATGCTATTCAAAAATAATACTTAAGACAACTAAATTGCATTAAACATAAACATGAAAAAATGCTTTCACTTTCATATGAAAGTTTACAACTTTTAGTTATATTCTTTAGACCAGATTTCTACTTTTGAAAATTCTAAAACTCCATTGTTTTTAAAAACATTTCTTGGTATCCATGTTTGTAATACAAAGTATGACAAAGTATTTTTAATTAATGAAGCCTTCTTTGATTTTATTCTAAGTCAGGATTTGTTTAGTTATTATCTAAAAATGAACACATTACATTTCCATTCTTTAAATTAATTTTTCTCATAAACATTTATTTTTAAACAATTTCAACAATTAAATGTTTCCATTTAAACATTGCTTTAAATTAACTTTTTTGCTGCTATATTTCTAGTTATACAATTTTGTAACACCTGAATTACTCTGACCAATTCATAGTTATAAAAAAATGAAATTACTATTGTTTTACAGTATTAATTTACAAATAATAATTATAAAAATGACAATGGCTTTTAAAATAGACCTTTTTGAAATTTATATCAGTATCAGAACTTGATGACAAATGTATTTGTTCTGATATTTTCTAGATTACTTTAAAAAATAATGTTAGCATGAGCCAGGCTTAACAGAAGGAGGAAAGTAGTGTGTGATGGAAGAATAGCATTTTTACATTGCATTTTGGGAATTTATTTTCTTCTTTAATTTACATTTACTTTAATATTGATACACACTTCTATTTTTGTTTTACTCTTTCCATATAATATCCATAGAGAAATTTATTAAGAAAAAAATATTTGGATGGTTAAAATTAAGATCTATTGTCTCAGTTTGGTTGCCGATACGTTGGCCTGCCCTATAAAGAGTGCTTATAGCAGCCATTTTACAGACTACACACTACATAGAACTGCTGGATAGTGTATAAAATGAAACAAAAGAACATGTCACTATGGTGGAATAAAACATCATCATAGGAAGTCTCTACTTGGTGTAACAGCTTTAAGAACAAAGGTAAGTTGCTTTTATCCAAATCTACTCTTTTCCTTATCTTCTGGAACAAGAATAACAAGATATATATCTCTAAAGTTATATTCTGAGATATTTATGTGAAAAAGATTTATGCGTTACATAAATTTAATGAGAATAACAAAATATTGAATATTTCTGTAAAATAATAAGCATTCTGTTTATTGTCTTTTCATTCAGCCGTTTTTATTTTCATATTTGTGTTAGTGATTATTTTAATGATTTTCTTCATGATGATATTTTTATGCATGTTACATGAATATATAGAAATTTATGGTAAAGTTTGAGGAAATCTGTACTTGTGATTTTTTTGCCTTGCTATATATATATATATATATATATATAATTATTTTAAAATTAAAATGACAATGTTTATCAATTTATTCCTAAACTTTTACCTCATCTAATGATTTATGCAACTATTAAGGGTTTTTTTCTGTATTTTTTTTTACTTCTTCTATCAGTTATCTTGTTTTCATATTATTTTACACTGTTCTGTCTTGTTTAATACAAATGATACTCGGTATAGAACTATAAATATTATTTATAAGATGTTTACTCCTAGAGTTCGTGTGTAAAAGATCGATACACAGTGTATGCCACAGACAATATCTTAGATGTTTTTCTATGATATTCAGCATAATTTCTCTTATCATTTTTCATACATTGTTCTTTTTTCTTAGAATATCAGTTTCTCTTTCAATCTTTGCTCTGTCATTAATTTTTAATGCCTACTGTATGTGTTTTTTGAGATTTAGGTTAAATTATTATGAACTCTCTATGTTTTATTTTATCTTTGTTATTTTTCTCATTTAATGGAAAATTAAAATTATAAATTGTTTGATTTTAAAATTTTTGCCATCACATATTTAATGAATAAATTAATAATGGCATGAATTAATTTTTGTTCTCAGTTTGAATTCTCTTTTTATTTTATGCTTCTTCATTCAAGACATTTTCATATAGAATTTCACAAAAATTATTTAAACCATTGATATGTATAACTGTTTTCATTTATATTCCTCTCATAATATTTGTAAATCTGTTAATTTTATGAAATATACTCTTGAAATTTACAAGATTGCTTATCAGAAATAAAAATGAAATTGGTTTATGATTTTTTTCAAATTACTCATAAATTGATTGCAATTTTGGGTTTCCTCTGTCATAATTGTTATTCTGTTCAAATGATTTTTTACAAGGAATATAGTATTTCATGTAATTAATTTGTTATATATTGAATATGTGCCAAAAATATATTTATCACTTATGCATGTTTCCTAAATTTCATCTAACGATTCAGTATTCATTTATTATAATGAAAAATTTAATTTATCTCTATCCAATGTAATATTATTTATTGAAATATTTTTGCAGGGGTACAAAATTTTATTACAGCAATCAAATCTGACATGCTAAAAGAACATTCGTAGGAAAAAAGGTGGGTAACAATTTACAGTAATCTATATCAAATTGCTAATACAGAAATATAACTGATTAAAAAAAGCGAAACTAGTTTATCAGTCTTCTCTCATCAGGATAAAAATTTATGTTGTTTGCATATTACATTTGCCTGGGGTTGTACATTATTCAGTCCATGTATATTTATTTTTCAGTCGTAAGTATTTATCACTGATGCAAATATTCCATTTGTTTGAATGTAGAATTTTAAACTAAAATATTTTTTGTTTCATATTTCAGAAGTATTGCAACATTCCTGTCACATAAAATAATATTGTTATCATCAACAACAATGGTACTAAAAGTGTATATTGTGATGATTACTTGGTCTCTCTCTCTCTGTATAGACCTCACATATTATGTTGAAGAAGGGAAAGGACCTGGTACCTATTTAGGAGATATAGGTACTGACTCAGATGTGATGAAGGATACTACTCCAGAAGAACATGATCAGATTACATTCAGCCTATTACAACAAGGACATACTGGTGTCTCACCAATGTTCAAAATTTCAGAAGAATCGGGAAAACTCTACACAGCTCAAACTCTAGATGCTGAGTCTATTTGCACTTTTAAAAAAGAGTGTTTTCAAATGGTTGACATTGCTGTTCAAAAAGCAACAACTGTTTTTAAGTTGTTGGAAGTCAAAGTGATTATTCAAGATATCAATGATCATCAGCCTGAATTTCCAGATAAACAAATCAACATAGAATTTTCCGAAAGTGACAGAAAAGGAATCACAAAAGTTATCACTAATGCAATGGACAGAGATGTTGGCATTCTTAATTCTCAAATAACTTATCATCTGAAAAGAAAGAAAGATGAGCCTTTTTCATTATCAGTTGCCAAAAATGTGGATGGTACCTCCAAATTGGATATAAATTTGGAAAGCCAGCTTGATAGAGAATTAAAAGATTCCTATACAATTCAGGTAATTGCAAAAGATGGTGGATCTCCACCAAAACAAAGCACATTAGATGTTCATATAACAGTTACAGATGTCAATGATAATGCTCCAATATTTACTCAGAATGTTTATAATGTTAGTGTTAACAGTATACTTGATATTAATAAAGCTATAGTGATTTTATCAGCAAAAGATTTAGATTCAGCTGAAAATGGAATAATTTCCTATTATTTCAGTAGTAAAACATCAGAAATTGCTAAAAACATTTTTCAAATAAATGAAGATACTGGAGAAATATTTTTCATTAAAAAGATACCATTTATGCAACAGTCAACATATGAATTATATGTTAAGGCTGAGGATAAAGGCAAACCTCCTCTCAGTTCCATTGTAATGGTTCTAGTGAATTTAATCAACCAACGGAATAATGCCCCAAGCATTAAAGTAAATTTTGTCTCAACATCAAAAGACAATACTGTTGATGTTTCTGAAGACATAAAAGTTGGTAGTTTCATTGCTTATGTGAAAGTGATTGATCAGGATATTGGAAAAGATGGAGAGGTTAATTGTTACCTTGAACATAAAAAATTTCAGCTTCGAAATATGGGCACTCAGAAGTATCAAGTTATAGTAAAGGAATATTTAGACCGAGAGAGAAATGACCATCATGATATTATCATCCATTGTCAGGATCAAGGGTCCCCTCCATTGAAAAGTAAGAGTAAATTCTCAATTCAAGTGACAGATGTTAATGATGTACAGCCACAGTTTGCAAAGCAGTCATTTAAATTCTTCATTGATGAAAACCAAAGATCCAAAATTCCTGTTGGCACCATCAATGCTACAGATCCAGACTTGGGACTTGGAGGCAAATTATCTTTTTCTCTGCTGCCTGCCAACAAACAGTTTGTACCATTCAGAATCACTGAAAATGGATTGATCTCTTCAATTATGTCTTTAGATCATGAGTTTCAAGATACTTATAAGTTTCAAGTATTTGTAAAAGACAAAGGAACTCCATCATTGAATAACACAGTGAATGTGATTGTTAAGGTGAGAGATGAAAATGATAATGCTCCATATTTTACATTTCCCAGTGTAAATCCTTATAATATGGATAAAATATATTATCCACATCATACGAAGAACATCACCCAAATCAAGGCATCAGACAGTGATAAACAAGAGAATGCATTTCTCAAATATGAAATAATCAGAGGCAATAGCAAACAAATATTCAACATCAATCAGTACACTGGTTTGTTATCTTCAACTCATGTCCTAAGCCAAAAAGATGCTGGTTCCTATGAACTGGAATTTCTTGTGAAGGACAGTGGTAGCCCAGTTCTATCAGCCAGAACAACTGTATACTTGACACTGACCATAAGCAACAAGACATCAGAAATGTTAAATGCTGTTAACATAAAGACTGATAATAAGATCCACCTGACTTCAGCAATTATCATTGTATCAGTAGCAGTGACAATAGCTGTGATCATTACAGCTTCAATCTCAGTGTGTATCCTTCGTTGTTGTAATCCTCGAACTGTTCCATTGGCTGAAGGCAGTTATGTGAGTGGCCAGAGACATTTGGTAAGTCCTCCTTACCCAGCCAATCCTTGGTCCAATGTTGCTGTTCCTGCATCAAATGCTGATATGAGAGGAAATAGTCAGCCACCAACACCTCGATTGCAATCTCATCCATATTTAACAAATCAACAAATATTTTCATCTCCAAAGCCACAATCAGCTCCAGATTCTGTATCAGAGGTAAGCCCAGTACTGTTAGAAGTTTTTTGCTGTAAAAATTTATGGAATCCTTATGTAAATTTACTACATGCAATTTTTTAACATCACTCTATTTCCTTAGACCCTTGATATAAAGATTACAATATTGAGGTGTTCAGAATTATATAATTTGCATAAAGAAATTTTGCAATTTATCAAAACATAAAATTGCAAATATTTTTTAATTCTGTCTTATTTTAAAAGAGAAATTGATGTTTATTATTTTTAATTATTGGAATTAATGAAGAAAGATGTCAAATTTTTTTTTGTTGTTGTTACAAAAAGATGGGCTGATAATATGAGGAAACAACATTTTTACGGACCCATATGGTAAAAAAAGTAAAATTGAGAAGGACGTTTTTTACACTCTTGCTGTACAAAATAATTTCAAATTATTTGGAGATCACTCTTTGTATTATTTCCATGATTACTTATTTGAAGTTTCTAAATTGTATTTCCCATTTTCATCTAACATTTTAACTTATCAATTTAGTTTTATAATTCACTGGAAAATTTATAGAAATTTAGTTATTAAATATACCAATATGTAAGTAAATTTCTTTAGCATGAAATATTTGCCTTCATGAGTCATACATGTTTGCTTAAATTCTCTCAATAGTCTGACAGAAGTAGTGCTGCCTTATTTTGTTGTCCACTGATTTATCTGAACATATGCATAAATTTGTATGAAGACATCACAATATGTTAACATACACTGGCACATACAATATTATTTTTACAAATCCTCACAGTTCAATGATTTGTCTTGTTTTCTGATAAATGTAATAATCATCTTTTTTTAAAAAGATTTATTTGATGAAATCACTTAGTACAGAAATAGGAGGAGAATCAGGGATAAAAAAATTAAGTTTATTCGATCATTCTTTGATATGATTATACTTGTCAGCTGACAGTTCATTAAAAACAGATGTAAGGGAGGGCACTCTCATAATACATTCTGGTTTTAATATATAGATATTGATTTTACAAGGCTGGAACATGTATATATTCTCCTGGACAGAGTCATGTAAACAGTCCTTTTTCTAGTTAAAGAATGATGATGTTAATTTTGCCATCTCAGCAGTTTTACTCTCAGAATACTTCCAGATATCTACTCTATTATGAGAACAAATTAAAATTTACAAAAGCAGAACCATGTTTTATGTGGATGTTTGATTATTTTTTTAAATGCAAATCAGCATCTTTTTTTTTTCTGTCCCATTTTATTTTCAAATAAATATTGAAGGCATAATGATAAAAATATCTATAGATTTTACACATCTTTATATACATCTTATACATTTTATTTTAGGCTGATCAAAGAATAAAACACTAACATTTTTTCTCTGCGGTTTGTTCATTTCTTATTTTGAAAGTTACATTAGTTTTATATCAGAAATAAAAATAAACTCAACACTCAGTTTTATTAAGGATAAACTTGTAATTCATCAGTGATAAGCAGAGTAACAGAAAAAAGTAGTGAAGAAAATTATTAACAATAGTAGAAATTAAATTATATTGGAAGAATTTGAATCAAGGTAACAAGTTTAACAGTGTTGGATAATCTTTTAAAATTCTTCGTTAATTTGTGATTTTTTTTTTTTTTGTCAGATGTATCTTCAAGATGTAGCATTGCCTTCTGGTAGTGGCAGAAATAAGAAAAGGACTGACAGGACACAAGATTACTCCAGTAGACAATGTATAAAATCTTCTCAAAATCAGAATAGACGTGGCTGGAGTGAAGAAGAGACATTACAAACAGAAAATATAACTGGTAAGTTCAAAAAGCCTGAAGAAAAAAATGATATATTTGTATTTTAACATTTTATTGCTATTTTGTGAGTAAGAAGAAGTATTGGTTCCATTTTAAAATGTTGTGAGATATAACAAACATTTATTATAATTTTTTGTTGACAAATGAATGTATGTATTTAAAAAGAAAGAAATCACAAAGAAGCATTCACACTGAATTATACTCCAACTTAAAATTTCAAGTTTAGTAATAAAAAGTAAAGAACTAGTTTTGTTTATTATGACATTAAATCTATTCTATTACTTCACTATAGTTGTCCATTTTATACACATTACATATGCTTCTATGTGCAAATATGTATAGTCTATATTAATATTTTTTTCACTAATTATAAAATGGGTGACTGTTAGACAATAAAAATAACTTCTCTTACATTTTTCAGATACAAATCCTTCTCAATATTGTAATCCCCCTCCATCACAAAGTGACCTACAACAGACACCAAGGATGAGGCCCTTGGAACAAACCATCAGTTATCCCAGTGATACTACAATTGTGGCAAGAGGCTTCTATACACCCTACATGAATGATAGTAATCCCCAAACAGATTCAAAGAATTACTCAGATGTAGATAGTGGTAGTACTGGGAGAAATTTACAATCAAGGAATGTACCTGCAAGTGGTAGTCAGTCTTCTATTAACAGACCACTGCCTCCTGTACCTCACTAATTTCACCATTCTTAGGTGTTCATATTGAATGATTTTCTCATACAAATACCTGCAAACTCTTAAAAGCCTATACCTTATGGCTGTTGTATGAAAGTCATATATCTCAACTTAAATAAAAATACAATTATTTTCACTAAAAAACATGTTTTTACAGTAGCAAACTCATTTTGATAATTAATTATAAAATTAATTTCATAAAATTACAGTTTGTAAATTTATATTTTCCATTATATTTAAATATAATTATTATTTATTCCAAATTCAATATATAATAATAAAACCCATAAACATAAGTAAAGTTGATCATATAATCTTCTAATTATTTTGGATTCAGTTAGGTATTCTATGTGATCCATGCATACAAATTCTAAATAAACATAAAAATACTATCTTTTTTTTTCTAATAAAGTTCATCTAGATTTTATGTTTTCATTCTTTGTTTCTTCCCCAAAACTAGATTTTGAGTTTTCAAATAGAATATCAGAATTTTTTTACTAGAGTACAAAGAAAATTGTTTTATTTTGATTTTTTAAATAATATTCAACTGGAACAGCCTGCTGAAGCAGCAATAGAAAGAAGAAAGTAGATCTTGGCAGAAGAATAGCTTTAATTTTATATTGCATTTCTAGAGTTCATTATATTGTTTATTTAAGTAAAAATTACATGATTTTATAAATAATTATGTTTCTGATTTTTTTTATGAATTTCTATCATTTTATAGTCTTGAATAAGATAAAAAAAATAATATTGATATTTAACTGTTACATAGTTTCCATACAATCACGAATAACTGGGCTACTACATAGAGTGTAGCAGCCATTACACGGGCAGCACACTACATAGGACAGCTATTTTCGTTCTAAGATAAAATATAAAAGAGACAATAAGATGTTGGATTATAGTATCATTATGAAAGATCTTCTAACTGATATAACTTCTATTTGATGTGAGAGGATTTAAGAACAAAGGTAAGTTGGCATTTTGTTTTCTATATTTTCTTTGTGTTCTATCATAAAACATGCAAGAAAAATAAGGATAAAAAAATGAGACAGACCATTGTTCTACTGACAGTTATATTTGAATAAAACTAGAAAATTAGGCTCTTTTCTTTTGCAATGAATTATTTACAAATTTCTGACATTTTTTCTTGAAATGATTTTTGCCATTCTCCTTGAAATATAGTAAGCAAAAAATTTTGTTCTTTTGTTTTTTTTTTCTAATATATGTAATGTCTTATTTGTTAAAATCTATAAAATCCTTTATGTATACAAGTTGGCAATGCTTTCCTTTCATAAATTCTAAGGTCTGTTCAGTACTCATGCATTAATTATAAACAAATAATGTTCCATACAGCTGAATGTTTGTAATATTGTTTCTTTAATATCAAGCAGTTATTATTATTATTGTTACTGCATATTCGTTTTTCTATAATTTTCAACTCACACTGTGAAAATAGTGACCTCAGTATTTATGAGACGTAAGAAAATTCAGATAAGATAATTTAAAGTAATATTTCAAAATCTTTATTTGATATTCAATGAAGATTTATTACAATAAATACATATTTCTGTAGGTATTTTGAGAATTTATAAATTTGTGTTTATGAATAAATCTATATCTCATTCCACAGACTAAATAATATTTCAAGTGATATCTATTAAACTGTAAATTTTTATAATTTCTAAAAATTTCTAATAGTTATTATTTGTCAATTTCAGAAAAACATCGGCAATTTGAAGTTATTTTTTTTATAAGATGTTCACCAAGATTTACATTATATTCACTATTGTGCACATTTGTGTATGTGTGGATCTCACTTATTACATGGAAGAAGGGAAAAGTCCAGGTACTTTCCTGGGAGACGTTGCTATTGACTCACAAGTGATGAAGGATATCTCATCTCAAGATGTTCACCATATTAGTTTTGGTCTTCTGCAAAAAGGGGCTGTTGGTACTTCACCATTATTCCGCATCTCTGAGAAATCTGGCAAACTGTACACTGCCCAAACATTAGATGCAGAGTCTCTCTGTCTCTTTAATAAAGAATGCTTTCAAATGGTAGATGTAGCAATTAGAAAAGCAACCACTGTGTTTAAATTATTAGAAATCAAAGTGATTATTAAAGATATCAATGATCATCAACCAGAATTTGTTGAAAAACAAGTAAACCTCAAGTTTGGTGAAAATGATAGAAAAGGAGCAAGACAGTCAATTCCAAATGCAATTGACAAAGATGTGGGAATTATTAATTCCCAAATTAGCTATGAACTTAAAAAACATAGAGAACAACCTTTTTCTTTATTTGTATCCAAAGGTGTTGACGGAACATCAAAACTGAGTATAATTCTAGAAAAACCTCTTGATAGAGAAGTAAAAGACTCTTATAAGATTCAAGTGATTGCTAAAGATGGAGGTTCTCCACCCAAGCAAAGTGCATTAATTGTTGATGTTACTGTCACAGATGTCAATGATAATATTCCTGTTTTCTCACAGAAAGTTTACAATGTTTCTATCCACCATAATCACGAAGAAATGAAGCCTGTTACTTTATTATCTGCAACAGATTTGGATTCAGGAAAGAATGGTAAAGTTTCATATCACATCAGTGTGAAAACAAATGAAATGACCAGAAATGCCTTTAAACTGAATGAACAAACAGGTGAAATCTTTCTAAATAAGAAAATTACTTTAAGAAAAGATATGACATATGAATTATATGTTGAAGCTTCAGATGGAGGCAATCCTCCTCTGAGTTCATTAGCAAAAGTTTTGATAAATGTGATCAATGAACAAAATAATGCCCCAATTATTGATGTGAACTTTTTCTCTACATCAAAAGAGAACACAGTTGATGTTTCTGAAAACATAAAAGTCGGCAGTTTCATTGCTTATGTGAAAGTGAACGATGAAGATGCTGGTCAAAATGGTGAGGTGAACTGTGAAATTGAACATGATAAATTTCAATTACAAAACATGGGAACCAAGAAATACCAAGTGATTGTGAAAACTCTTTTAGACAGAGAAACTGAAGAGCACCATAGCATAATCATCAAATGTCAAGACAAAGGATCTCCTCCTCTAAAAAGTAAAAGAAAATTTTCTGTACATGTCATTGATGTTAATGATGTCCAGCCACAATTTTCCAGAGATACTTTTAAATATTTTATTGATGAAAATCAGAGATCCAAAATTCCTGTTGGTACCATCAATGCTACAGATCCAGACTTGGGACTCGGAGGTAAATTATCATTTTCTCTGCTAACTGCCAATAAACATTTTGTACCCTTCCGAATCACTGAAAATGGATTAATCTCTTCAATTATGTCTTTAGATCATGAGTTTCAAGATACTTATAAGTTTCAAGTATTTGTAAAAGACAAAGGAACTCCATCATTGAATAACACAGTGAATGTGATTGTTAAGGTGAGAGATGAAAATGATAATGCTCCATATTTTACATTTCCCAGTGTAAATCCTTATAATATGGATAAAATATATTATCCACATCATACGAAGAACATCACCCAAATCAAGGCATCAGACAGTGATAAACAAGAGAATGCATTTCTCAAATATGAAATAATCAGAGGCAATAGCAAACAAATATTCAACATCAATCAGTACACTGGTTTGTTATCGTCAACTCATGTCCTAAGCCAAAAAGATGCTGGTTCCTATGAACTGGAATTTCTTGTGAAGGACAGTGGTAGCCCAATTCTATCCGCTAGAACAACTGTATATTTGACACTGACTGTAAGCAACAAGACATCAGAAATGTTAAATGCTGTTAACATAAAGACTGATAACAAGATCCACCTGATTTCAGCAATTATCATTGTATCAGTAGCAGTGACAATAGCTGTGATCATTACAGCTTCAATCTCAGTGTGTATCCTTCGTTGTTGTAATCCTCGAAGTATTCCAGTGGCTGAAGGCAGTTATGTGAGTGGCCAGAGACATTTAGTTAGCCCTCCCTACCCAGCCAATCCTTGGTCCAATGTTGCTGTTCCTACATCAGATGCAGATATGAGGAGAAGCAGCCAGCCGCCAACACCTCGATTGCAATCCCATCCTTATTCAACAACTCAGCAGATACTATCACCTCCAGCACCCAAACCTCACTTAACTGCAGATTCTGTATCACAGGTAATGTCATATATTTCCCAATATATTATGTCCTTTGTTTTTCATTTTTAACTTACATAATTTTTATCTTATATTACTTTGTAAAATCTTTGAAAGACATTATTAAATTTCAAACTAAAGATCATTTTGTTATTATTTACAATTATCCGTATTCCAAAATCTAATAAGATTTAAAACATTATTTGATAAATGATAAGATATATGTTATTTTTTATCATTATTTTTTCTTATAGCTCTGTTGATATTTTATTTAGATGTATGTTCAGGATGTGGCATTGCCTTCTAGTAGCAACAGGAATAAGAAAAATGCTGGTAGGACACAGAACTTTTCCAGTAGAATTTCTTTGAAGTCTTCCCACAGTGACGATAGACAAGGTTGGAATGAAGCAAACACAAGGCAAATTGAAGGTAAGGCACATTTGAATCCTGTGATAGATTATTTTCATGTATAGTCTTCTAAATTTATGCAATGAATATTTATTTGTAGTTTCCTTTTGTATAGTCAAACACATGAACTGATATGAGTTAACTTTTTGTCAGAATGAATTGAAAGAGTTCAACTTACAAAAGGCCTTCTATGATATCTATTCTCCTTCCTCAAAACTTATTCTTCATTTGCACTTTCTTGTATAGTTTACTCTTTGATAAATGTTAAAATATCTGATATTTTTTTTAATATTATTTATTATAAGTTATTATTAATTTTTATCAGGTTTCTATTGTTAATTTTGTCAGAAAAGGTAATTCAAAATTTATTTTCAGTAGAACAATATGCGTTTAAAAATGCGTTATCTTTGATTTAAAACAAAAGCAAATTCCAATAATTGCAACATGAATTGAGGATTTTATACTAATTCATTGTTCTTTGAAGTTGATTTTACAATTTTTGTATACTGAAATTTTATCAATCTCAGACTTTTAACAACTATTAAATAGTGAATAAGTTTATTTGCTTTGTTTCTAACTAGAGACTTTTAGGTTATTTAAGATTTTTTTTGTCTAACATGATTATGGTTGTTCTCTTTCAGAATTTAAGAATATAGAATCATGCCACCAGAGTTGGAAGATAAGATATAGACAACTCTTCAATGTCTGAAAATATGATTATATGTTGGATAAGATTTACAGATATAGTAAATCTTAATAAAAATCATTGGGTGAAAAAAGCTGGCCTAAAATGATACCCTTTCGTGATATTTAATTTAAATGAAATTTCAGAATTAATGTATGAATAATCACCAGCCTCCTTCAAGTAAAATAAAATTTTAAAATATTTTTTTAAACTAGGACTCATTATTATATAACAGTTATATCTATACTTTTTTTTTACTGAAGCAAGTATTTGTTTTTTTTAATCATTTCACCCAAAGCAAAGTGATAAATCTGCTAAGGGGTTAGTGATTGTGAAAGAATCTGAGAAAAAACATTTACAGTATTCAAGGAGACAGAAGATGATGATTGACATTGCATTTAAATTTTTGAAGATGAAAGTTGATTGGAAAGTGAGAAGCTGGAAGTGAGTTTTACAAATGAGCAAGAGAGGAAACTGTTAGCATAGAACTTATAGTTACATCTCTCAATTTCATCTGTAAAATCATGATGCGACCAAGCTGCCAATATAGTACTGGACTTAAATTATTAAAATTGAGGTACCAAAGAGGAAAGTTCTTATATGGAAAATAACTCAATTTTTACTTCATGCAACATTTAGCAACAGATTTAGTGAAATGTAAAGTATTTTTTTTAATGGTTTGTCTGCTAAAAGCAATTTTATTTATAAATTTATGATTACTTTTCAAAGGCCATTCTAGACTGATATTAGATTCTTTGGAATCTTGTAAACATTAATTCTGGTTTCCACTATTTATTTTAACATAGATTTCCTTGGTTCAAAATGCATTTTATATCTGAGAAAAACTTGTCTACAATATACAACAAATTAATATTAAATTTTATTTATTGTTTATTAATGATATTTTACATAATGCAAACATAATTTTAGCTTTGACAAAATGAAAAAATAAAACATCTTATCAATTTTAATATATTATTATAATGCTAATGAAAATAATCTGAATTGAAACTTTTAATATTGGCATGTTACTAATAATATTACCAGGAGGTATCATGTAACCTATGTTTATAGTAGTTTTAAAATGGAGATGTGTGATTTTACCAGTTGCTTATTATTTTAAAAACTTAGAAAAAGCTTTTTATGTATAAATTCTTGAAATACTTACATTTTCTTAAAAATCCCAACCCAAAGTCTTGCAAATTTTCAAAGAAAACTAAATGACCTCATAAGTGTTAGCATCTATCTGATTAGAGTATGTTCAATTTAAACTTTTTCTAGAAAAACTTTTAGTACTGTTCTGTGAATAAAACTGAAGAAATTTTTTTTGTTTAAGTAACTGATGTTCAGTATGTATCAAACAAAATAGAATTAGTCAAATAGGACTAATAATAATCTCAGAAATCGTTTGGCTTTAGTAATGTTGTGTGATCTTTAAATTTGAGTAATAAAAATTGATTTCAATTCTCAGATATTTTTCTTCTTTTTTCAGGTGTATACCCATCCCAGTATTGTAATCCTCCTCCTTCACAATCTGATCACCATCAGATAACAGAAATGAGACCCTTAGGACAGACTGCCAACTACCCCAGTGATACAACAATAGTAGCAAGAGGTTTCTACACTCCTTACATGAATGAAAATAGTTCCCATGTAGATGCAAAGTCTGACTCAGGTGGTGATAACAATAGTTCATCTGGTAGACATTTATATTCAAGAAATGTATCTGCAAGTGGTAGTCAGTCTTCAATCAACAGACCTCTGCCTCCACTGCCCTCTTAAAAGTTATGAGCCAACATTTTAGTATTCACAAACACACTGGAATATATAACCCCCTCTTCTATGCTATTCAAAAATAATACTTAAGACAACTAAATTGCATTAAACATAAACATGAAAAAATGCTTTCACTTTCATATGAAAGTTTACAACTTTTAGTTATATTCTTTAGACCAGATTTCTACTTTTGAAAATTCTAAAACTCCATTGTTTTTAAAAACATTTCTTGGTATCCATGTTTGTAATACAAAGTATGACAAAGTATTTTTAATTAATGAAGCCTTCTTTGATTTTATTCTAAGTCAGGATTTGTTTAGTTATTATCTAAAAATGAACACATTACATTTCCATTCTTTAAATTAATTTTTCTCATAAACATTTATTTTTAAACAATTTGAATTTCAACAATTAAATGTTTCCGTTTAAACATTGCTATAAATTAACTTTTTTGCTGCTATATTTCTAGTTATACAATTTTGTAACACCTGAATTACTCTGGCCAATTCATAGTTATAAAAAAAAATGAAATTGCTATTATTTTACAGTATTAATTTACAAATAATAATTATAAAAATGACTATGGCTTTTAAAATAGACCCTTTTGAAATTTATATCAGTATCAGAATTTGATGACAAATGTATTTGTTCTGATATTTTCTAGATTACTTTAAAAAATAATGTTAGCATGAGCCAGGCTTAACAGAAGGAGGAAAGTAGTGTGTGATGGAAGAATAGCATTTTTACATTGCATTTTGGGAATTTATTTTCTTCTTTAATTTAAATTTACTTTAATACTGATATACACTTCTATTATTGTTTTACTTAGTCAACATAATATGCATAGAGAAATTTATTAAGAAAAAATATTTGGATGGTTAAAATTAAGATCTATTGTCTCAGTTTGGTTGCCGATACTTTGGCCTGCCCTATAAAGAGTGCTTATAGCAGCCATTTTACAGACTACACACTACATAGAACTGCTGGATAGTGTATAAAATGAAACAAAAGAACATGTCACTATGGTGGAATAAAACATCATCATAGGAAGTCTCTACTTGGTGTAACAGCTTTAAGAACAAAGGTAAGTTGCTTTTATCCAAATCTACTATTTTCCTTATCTTCTGGAACAAGAATAATAAGATATATGTCTCTAAAGTTAAATTCTGAGATATTTATCATCAGTCCTAATGTAAAAAAGATTTATGCATTACATAAATTTAATGAGAATAATAAAATATTGCATGTTTCTGTAAAATAATAAGCATTCTGTTCATTGTCATTTCATACAGCCTTTTTTATTTTCATATTTGTGTTAGTGATTATTTTAATGATTTTCTTCATGATGATATTTTTATGCATGTTACATGAATATATAGAAATTTATGGTAAACTTTGAGGAAATCTGTGCTTGTGATTTTTTTTGCCTTGCTATATATATATATATATATATGTATGTATAATTATTTTAAAATTAAAATGACAATGTTTATCAATTTATTCCTCAACTTCTGCCTCATCTAATGATCTTTTATGAGGCTATTAACTTTTTTCTGTATTTTTTTTTAACTTTTTGTATCAGTTGTCTTGTTTTCATATTATTTTAAACTGTTCTTTCTTGCTTAATACAAAAAAGATACTAGGTATAAAACTTTAAATATTATTTGTAAGATGTTTACTCCTAGTGTTTGTGTGTAAAAGATTTATACACACTTATTTTTTTTATTGTTCTTTCAAGTTTTTGCTCTGTGGCTAATTTTAATGCCTGCTCAATGTGTATATTGAGATTTATTTTAAATTATTATGAACTGTTTTATTTCGTGATTGTTATTCTTTTTAAATTTAATAGAAAATTAAAATTATGTTGTTTTTTTAAAATACATATTTAATGAATAAATTAATAATGGCATGAATTAATTTTTGTTCTCAGTTTGAATTCTCTTTTTATTTTATGCTTCTTCATTCAAGACATTTTCATATAGAATTTCAAAAAAATTATTCAAACCATTGACATGTATAACTGTTTTCATTTATATTCCTCTCATAATATTTGTAAATCTGTTAATTTTATGAAATATACTCTTGAAATTTAAAAGATTGCTTATCAGAAATAAAAATGAAATTGGTTTATGATTTTTTTCAAATTACTCATAAATTGATTGCAATTTTGGGTTTCCTCTGTCATAATTGTTATTCTGTTCAAATGATTTTTTACAAGGAATGTAGTATTTCATGTAATTAATTTGTTATATATTGAATATGTGCCAAAAATATATTTATTATTTATACTTTTTGCCTAAATTTCCTCTAACGATTCAGTATTCATTTATTATAATGAAAAATTAATTTATCCATATCTGATGCAATATTATATATTGAAATAATTTTACAGGGGCACAAAATATTATTACAGCAATCAAATCTGACATGCTAAAAGAACATTCATAGCAAAGAAGAGCGGTAACAATTTACAGTAATCTATATCAAATTGCTAATATGGAAATATAACAATTAAAAACAGCTAGACTCATTTATCAATCATCTGTCATCAGAGTAAAAGTTGAGGACAAAAAATATATATATTATTATTTCAGTATACATAAAGTACTACCAAAACTATCTTTCTGTCAATGGAAGGAGTAGTTGGTGGTCTTAAAGGTAATTAGTCTTTAATGTTATAATTGTTGTTTGTTTGTAACAGTCTAACGTTATTCAGTCAGTGAATATTTAGTTTTTAATCATAAGTATTTATACTTATGATTGAAAAATAAAATATTTCATCAATTTGAATGTAGATTTTTAAACTAAAATATTCTTTGTTTCATATTTCAGAAGTATTGCAACATTCCTGTCACATAAAATAATATTGTTATCATCAACAACAATGGTACTAAAAGTGTATATTGTGATGATTACTTGGTCTCTCTCTCTCTGTATAGACCTCACATATTATGTTGAAGAAGGGAAAGGACCTGGTACCTATTTAGGAGATATAGGTACTGACTCAGATGTGATGAAGGATACTACTCCAGAAGAACATGATCAGATTACATTCAGCCTATTACAACAAGGACATACTGGTGTCTCACCAATGTTTAAAATTTCAGAAGAATCGGGAAAACTCTACACAGCTCAAACTCTAGATGCTGAGTCTATTTGCACTTTTAAAAAAGAGTGTTTTCAAATGGTTGACATTGCTGTTCAAAAAGCAACAACTGTTTTTAAGTTGTTGGAAGTCAAAGTGATTATTCAAGACATCAATGATCATCAGCCTGAATTTCCAGATAAACAAATCAACATAGAATTTTCAGAAGGTGACAGAAAAGGAATGAGAAAAGTTATCACTAATGCAATGGACAGAGATGTTGGCATTCTTAATTCTCAAATAACTTATCATTTGAAAAGAAAGAAAGATGAGCCTTTTTCATTATCAGTTGCCAAAAATGTGGATGGTACCTCCAAATTGGATATAAATTTGGAAAGCCAGCTTGATAGAGAATTAAAAGATTCCTATACAATTCAGGTAATTGCAAAAGATAGTGGATCTCCACCAAAACAAAGCACATTAGATGTTCATATAACAGTTACAGATGTCAATGATAATGCTCCAATATTTACTCAGAATGTTTATAATGTTAGTGTTAACAGTATACTTGATATTAATAAAGCTATAGCAATTTTATCAGCAAAAGATTTAGATTCAGCTGAAAATGGAATAATTTCCTATTATTTCAGTAGTAAAACATCAGAAATTGCTAAAAACATTTTTCAAATAAATGAAGATACTGGAGAAATATTTTTCATTAAAAAGATACCATTTATGCAACAGTCAACATATGAATTATATGTTAAGGCTGAGGATAAAGGCAAACCTCCTCTCAGTTCCATTGTAATGGTTCTAGTGAATTTAATCAACCAACGGAATAATGCCCCAAGCATTAAAGTAAATTTTGTCTCAACATCAAAAGACAATACTGTTGATGTTTCTGAAGACATAAAAGTTGGTAGTTTCATTGCTTATGTGAAAGTGATTGATCAGGATATTGGAAAAGATGGAGAGGTTAATTGTTACCTTGAACATAAAAAATTTCAGCTTCGAAATATGGGCACTCAGAAGTATCAAGTTATAGTAAAGGAATATTTAGACCGAGAGAGAAATGACCATCATGATATTATCATCCATTGTCAGGATCAAGGGTCCCCTCCATTGAAAAGTAAGAGTAAATTCTCAATTCAAGTGACAGATGTTAATGATGTACAGCCACAGTTTGCAAAGCAGTCATTTAAATTCTTCATTGATGAAAACCAAAGATCAAAAATCCCTGTTGGCACCATCAATGCGACAGACCCAGACTTGGGACTTGGAGGCAAATTATCTTTTTCTCTGCTGACCACCAATAAACAGTTTGTACCATTCAGAATCACTGAAAATGGATTGATCTCATCAATTATGTCTTTAGATCATGAGTTTCAAGATACTTATAAGTTTCAAGTATTTGTAAAAGACAAAGGAACTCCATCATTGAATAACACAGTGAATGTGATTGTTAAGGTGAGAGATGAAAATGATAATGCTCCATATTTTACATTTCCCAGTGTAAATCCTTATAATATGGATGTAATATATTATCCACATCATACGAAGAACATCACCCAAATCAAGGCATCAGACAGTGATAAACAAGAGAATGCATTTCTCAAATATGAAATAATCAGAGGCAATAGCAAACAAATATTCAACATCAATCAGTACACTGGTTTGTTATCTTCAACTCATGTCCTAAGCCAAAAGGATGCTGGTTCCTATGAACTGGAATTTCTTGTGAAGGACAGTGGAAGCCCAGTTCTATCAGCCAGAACAACTGTATATTTGACACTGACCGTAAGCAACAAGACATCAGAAATGTTAAATGCTGTTAACATAAAGACTGATAACAAGATCCACCTGACTTCAGCAATTATCATTGTATCAGTAGCAGTGACAATAGCTGTGATCATTACAGCTTCAATCTCAGTGTGTATCCTTCGTTGTTGTAACCCTCGAACTGTTCCATTGGCTGAAGGCAGTTATGTGAGTGGTCAAAGACATTTGATAAGTCCTCCTTACCCAGCCAATCCTTGGTCCAATATTGCTGTTCCTACATCAAATGCTGATATGAGAGGAAATAGTCAGCCACCAACACCTCGATTGCAATCTCATCCATATTTAACAAATCAACAAATATTTTCATCTCCAAAGCCACAATCAGCTCCAGATTCTGTATCAGAGGTAAGCCCAGTACTGTTAGAAGTTTTTTTGCTGTAAAAATTTATGGAATCCTTATGTAAATTTACTACATGCAATTTTTTAACATCACTCTATTTCCTTAGACTCTTGATATAAAGATTACAATATTTAGGTGTTCAGAATTATATAATTTGCATAAAGAAATTTTGCAATTTATCAAAACATAAAATTGCAAATATTTTTTAATTCTGTCTTATTTTAAAAGAGAAATTGATGTTTATTATTTTTAATTATTGGAATTAATGAAGAAAGATGTCAAATTTTTTTTTTGTTGTTGTTACAAAAAGATGGGCTGATAATATGAGGAAACAACATTTTTACGGACCCATATGGTAAAAAAAGTAAAATTGAGAAGGACGTTTTTCACACTCTTGCTGTACAAAATAATTTCAAATTATTTGGAGATCACTCTTTGTATTATTTCCATGATTACTTATTTGAAGTTTCTAAATTGTATTTCCCATTTTCATCTAACATTTTAACTTATCAATTTAGTTTTATAATTCACTGGAAAATTTATAGAAATTTAGTTATTAAATATGCCAATATGTAAGTAAATTTCTTTAGCATGAAATATTTGCCTTCATGAGTCATACATGTTTGCTTAAATTCTCTCAATAGTCTGACAGAAGTAGTGCTGCCTTATTTTGTTGTCCACTGATTTATCTGAACATATGCATAAATTTGTATGAAGACATCACAATATGTTAACATACACTGGCACATACAATATTATTTTTACAAATCCTCACAGTTCAATGATTTGTCTTGTTTTCTGATAAATGTAATAATCATCTTTTTTTAAAAAGATTTATTTGATGAAATCACTTAGTACAGAAATAGGAAGAGAATCAGGGATAAAAAAATTAAGTTTATTCGATCATTCTTTGATATGATTATACTTGTCAGCTGACAGTTCATTAAAAACAGATGTAAGGGAGGGCACTCTCATAATACATTCTGGTTTTAATATATAGATATTGATTTTACAAGGCTGGAACATGTATATATTCTCCTGGACAGAGTCATGTAAACAGTCCTTTTTCTAGTTAAAGAATGATGATGTTAATTTTGCCATCTCAGCAGTTTTACTCTCAGAATACTTCCAGATATCTACTCTGAGAACAAATTAAAATTTACAAAAGCAGAACCATGTTTTATGTGAATGTTTGATTATTTTTTTAAATGCAAATCAGCATCTTTTTTTTTTCTGTCCCATTTTATTTTCAAATAAATATTGAAGGCATAATGATAAAAATATCTGTAGATTTTACACATCTTTATCTACATCTTATACATTTTATTTTAGGCTGATCAAAGAATAAAACACTAATATTTTTTCTCTGCAGTTTGTTCATTTCTTATTTTGAAAGTTACACTAGTTTTATATCAGAAATAAAAATAAGCTCAACACTCAGTTTTATTAAGGATAAACTTGTAATTCATCAGTGATAAGCAGAGTAACAGAAAAAAGTAGTGAAGAAAATTATTAACAATAGTGGAAATTAAATTATATTGGAAGAATTTGAATCAAGGTAACAAGTTTAACAGTGTTGGATAATCTTTTAAAATTCTTCGTTAATTTGTGATTTTTTTTTTTTTTTTGTCAGATGTATCTTCAAGATGTAGCATTGCCTTCTGGTAGTGGCAGAAATAAGAAAAGGACTGACAGGACACAAGATTACTCCAGTAGACAATGTATAAAATCTTCTCAAAATCAGAATAGACGTGGCTGGAGTGAAGAAGAGACATTACAAACAGAAAATATAACTGGTAAGTTCAAAAAGCCTGAAGAAAAAAATGATATATTTGTATTTTAACATTTTATTGCTATTTTGTGAGTAAGAAGAAGTATTGGTTTCATTTTAAAATGTTGTGAGATATAACAAACATTTATTATAATTTTTTGTTGACAAATGAATGTATGTATTTAAAAAGAAAGAAATCACAAAGAAGCATTCACACTGAATTATACTCCAACTTAAAATTTCAAGTTTAGTAATAAAAAGTAAAGAACTAGTTTTGTTTATTATGACATTAAATCTATTCTATTACTTCACTATAGTTGTCCATTTTATACACATTACATATGCTTCTATGTGCAAATATGTATAGTCTATATTAATATTTTTTTCACTAATTATAAAATGGGTGACTGTTAGACAATAAAAATAACTTCTCTTACATTTTTCAGATACAAATCCTTCTCAATATTGTAATCCCCCTCCATCACAAAGTGACCTACAACAGACACCAAGGATGAGGCCCTTGGAACAAACCATCAGTTATCCCAGTGATACTACAATTGTGGCAAGAGGCTTCTATACACCCTACATGAATGATAGTAATCCCCAAACAGATTCAAAGAATTACTCAGATGTAGATAGTGGTAGTACTGGGAGAAATTTACAATCAAGGAATGTACCTGCAAGTGGTAGTCAGTCTTCTATTAACAGACCACTGCCTCCTGTACCTCACTAATTTCACCATTCTTAGGTGTTCATATTGAATGATTTTCTCATACAAATACCTGCAAACTCTTAAAAGCCTATACCTTATGGCTGTTGTATGAAAGTCATATATCTCAACTTAAATAAAAATACAATTATTTTCACTAAAAAACATGTTTTTACAGTAGCAAACTCATTTTGATAATTAATTATAAAATTAATTTCATAAAATTACAGTTTGTAAATTTATATTTTCCATTATATTTAAATATAATTATTATTTATTCCAAATTCAATATATAATAATAAAACCCATAAACATAAGTAAAGTTGATCATATAATCTTCTAATTATTTTGGATTCAGTTAGGTATTCTATGTGATCCATGCATACAAATTCTAAATAAACATAAAAATACTATCTTTTTTTTTCTAATAAAGTTCATCTAGATTTTATGTTTTCATTTTTTGTTTCTTCCCCAAAACTAGATTTTGAGTTTTCAAATAGAATATCAGAATTTTTTTACTAGAGTACAAAGAAAATTGTTTTATTTTGATTTTTGAAATAATATTCAACTGGAACAGCCTGCTGAAGCAGCAATAGAAAGAAGAAAGTAGATCTTGGCAGAAGAATAGCTTTAATTTTATATTGCATTTCTAGAGTTCATTATATTGTTTATTTAAGTAAAAATTACATGATTTTATAAATAATTATGTTTCTGATTTTTTTTATGAATTTCTATCATTTTATAGTCTTGAATAAGATAAAAAAAATAATATTGATATTTAACTGTTACATAGTTTCCATACAATCACGAATAACTGGGCTACTACATAGAGTGTAGCAGCCATTACACGGGCAGCACACTACATAGGACAGCTATTTTCGTTCTAAGATAAAATATAAAAGAGACAATAAGATGTTGGATTATAGTATCATTATGAAAGATCTTCTAACTGATATAACTTCTATTTGATGTGAGAGGATTTAAGAACAAAGGTAAGTTGGCATTTTGTTTTCTATATTTTCTTTGTGTTCTATCATAAAACATGCAAGAAAAATAAGGATAAAAAAATGAGACAGACCATTGTTCTACTGACAGTTATATTTGAATAAAACTAGAAAATTAGGCTCTTTTCTTTTGCAATGAATTATTTACAAATTTCTGACATTTTTTCTTGAAATGATTTTTGCCATTCTCCTTGAAATATAGTAAGCAAAAAATTTTGTTCTTTTGTTTTTTTTTTCTAATATATGTAATGTCTTATTTGTTAAAATCTATAAAATCCTTTATGTATACAAGTTGGCAATGCTTTCCTTTCATAAATTCTAAGGTCTGTTCAGTACTCATGCATTAATTATAAACAAATAATGTTTCATACAGCTGAATGTTTGTAATATTGTTTCTTTAATATCAAGCAGTTATTATTATTATTGTTACTGCATATTCATTTTTCTATCATTTTCAACTCACACTGTGAAAATAGTGACCTCAGTATTTATGAGACTTAAGAAAATTCAGATAAGATAATTTAAAGTAATATTTCAAAATCTTTATTTGATATTCAATGAAGATTTATTACAATAAATACATATTTCTGTAGGTATTTTGAGAATTTATAAATTTGTGTTTATGAATAAATCTATATCTCATTCCACAGACTAAATAATATTTCAAGTGATATCTATTAAACTGTAAATTTTTATAATTTCTAAAAATTTCTAATAGTTATTATTTGTCAATTTCAGAAAAACATCGGCAATTTGAAGTTATTTTTTTTATAAGATGTTCACCAAGATTTACATTATATTTACTATTGTGCACATTTGTGTATGTGTGGATCACACTTATTACATGGAAGAAGGGAAAAGTCCAGGTACTTTCCTGGGAGACGTTGCTATTGACTCACAAGTGATGAAGGATATCTCATCTCAAGATGTTCACCATATTAGTTTTGGTCTTCTGCAAAAAGGGGCTGTTGGTACTTCACCATTATTCCGCATCTCTGAGAAATCTGGCAAACTGTACACTGCCCAAACATTAGATGCAGAGTCTCTCTGTCTCTTTAATAAAGAATGCTTTCAAATGGTAGATGTAGCAATTAGAAAAGCAACCACTGTGTTTAAATTATTAGAAATCAAAGTGATTATTAAAGATATCAATGATCATCAACCAGAATTTGTTGAAAAACAAGTAAACCTCAAGTTTGGTGAAAATGATAGAAAAGGAGCAAGACAGTCAATTCCAAATGCAATTGACAAAGATGTGGGAATTATTAATTCCCAAATTAGCTATGAACTTAAAAAACATAGAGAACAACCTTTTTCTTTATTTGTATCCAAAGGTGTTGACGGAACATCAAAACTGAGTATAATTCTAGAAAAACCTCTTGATAGAGAAGTAAAAGACTCTTATAAGATTCAAGTGATTGCTAAAGATGGAGGTTCTCCACCCAAGCAAAGTGCGTTAATTGTTGATGTTACTGTCACAGATGTCAATGATAATATTCCTGTTTTCTCACAGAAAGTTTACAATGTTTCCATCCACCATAATCACGAAGAAATGAAGCCTGTTACTTTATTATCTGCAAGAGATTTGGATTCAGGAAAGAATGGTAAAGTTTCATATCACATCAGTGTGAAAACAAATGAAATGACCAGAAATGCCTTTAAACTGAATGAACAAACAGGTGAAATCTTTCTAAATAAGAAAATTACTTTAAGAAAAGATATGACATACGAATTATATGTTGAAGCTTCAGATGGAGGCAATCCTCCTTTGAGTTCATTAGCAAAAGTTTTGATAAATGTGATCAATGAACAAAATAATGCCCCAATTATTGATGTGAACTTTTTCTCTACATCAAAAGAGAACACAGTTGATGTTTCTGAAAACATAAAAGTTGGCAGTTTCATTGCTTATGTAAAAGTGAACGATGAAGATGCTGGTCAAAATGGTGAGGTGAACTGTGAAATTGAACATGATAAATTTCAATTACAAAACATGGGAACCAAGAAATACCAAGTGATCGTGAAAACTCTTTTAGACAGAGAAACTGAAGAGCACCATAGCATAATCATCAAATGTCAAGACAAAGGATCTCCTCCTCTAAAAAGTAAAAGAAAATTTTCTGTACATGTCATTGATGTTAATGATGTCCAGCCACAATTTTCCAGAGATACTTTTAAATATTTTATTGATGAAAATCAGAGATCCAAAATTCCTGTTGGTACCATCAATGCTACAGATCCAGACTTGGGACTCGGAGGTAAATTATCATTTTCTCTGCTAACTGCCAATAAACATTTTGTACCCTTCCGAATCACTGAAAATGGTTTGATCTCTTCAATCATGTCTTTAGATCATGAGTTTCAAGATACTTATAAGTTTCAAGTATTTGTAAAAGACAAAGGAACTCCATCATTGAATAACACAGTGAATGTGATTGTTAAGGTGAGAGATGAAAATGATAATGCTCCATATTTTACATTTCCCAGTGTAAATCCTTATAATATGGATAAAATATATTATCCACATCATACGAAGAACATCACCCAAATCAAGGCATCAGACAGTGATAAACAAGAGAATGCATTTCTCAAATATGAAATAATCAGAGGCAATAGCAAACAAATATTCAACATCAATCAGTACACTGGTTTGTTATCTTCAACTCATGTCCTAAGCCAAAAAGATGCTGGTTCCTATGAACTGGAATTTCTTGTGAAGGACAGTGGAAGCCCAATTCTATCTGCTAGAACAACTGTATATTTGACACTGACTGTAAGCAACAAGACATCAGAAATGTTAAATGCTGTTAACATAAAGACTGATAACAAGATCCACCTGATTTCAGCAATTATCATTGTATCAGTAGCAGTGACAATAGCTGTGATCATTACAGCTTCAATCTCAGTGTGTATCCTTCGTTGTTGTAATCCTCGAAGTATTCCAGTGGCTGAAGGCAGTTATGTGAGTGGCCAGAGACATTTAGTTAGCCCTCCCTACCCAGCCAATCCTTGGTCCAACGTTGCTGTTCCTACATCAGATGCAGATATGAGGAGAAGCAGCCAGCCGCCAACACCTCGATTGCAATCCCATCCTTATTCAACAACTCAGCAGATACTATCACCTCCAGCACCCAAACCTCACTTAACTGCAGATTCTGTATCACAGGTAATGTCATATATTTCCCAATATATTATGTCCTTTGTTTTTCATTTTTAACTTACATAATTTTTATCTTATATTACTTTGTAAAATCTTTGAAAGACATTATTAAATTTCAAACTAAAGATCATTTTGTTATTATTTACAATTATCCGTATTCCAAAATCTAATAAGATTTAAAACATTATTTGATAAATGATAAGATATATGTTATTTTTTATCATTATTTTTTCTTATAGCTCTGTTGATATTTTATTTAGATGTATGTTCAGGATGTGGCATTGCCTTCTAGTAGCAACAGGAATAAGAAAAATGCTGGTAGGACACAGAACTTTTCCAGTAGAATTTCTTTGAAGTCTTCCCACAGTGACGATAGACAAGGTTGGAATGAAGCAAACACAAGGCAAATTGAAGGTAAGGCACATTTGAATCCTGTGATAGATTATTTTCATGTATAGTCTTCTAAATTTATGCAATGAATATTTATTTGTAGTTTCCTTTTGTATACACATGAACTGATATGAGTTAACTTTTTGTCAGAATGAATTGAAAGAGTTCAACTTACAAAAGGCCTTCTATGATATCTATTCTCCTTCCTCAAAACTTATTCTTCATTTGCACTTTCTTGTATAGTTTACTCTTTGATAAATGTTAAAATATCTGATATTTTTTTTAATATTATTTATTATAAGTTATTATTAATTTTTATCAGGTTTCTATTGTTAATTTTGTCAGAAAAGGTAATTCAAAATTTATTTTCAGTAGAACAATATGCGTTTAAAAATGCGTTATCTTTGATTTAAAACAAAAGCAAATTCCAATAATTGCAACATGAATTGAGGATTTTATACTAATTCATTGTTCTTTGAAGTTGATTTTACAATTTTTGTATACTGAAATTTTATCAATCTCAGACTTTTAACAACTATTAAATAGTGAATAAGTTTATTTGCTTTGTTTCTAACTAGAGACTTTTAGGTTATTTAAGATTTTTTTTGTCTAACATGATTATGGTTGTTCTCTTTCAGAATTTAAGAATATAGAATCATGCCACCAGAGTTGGAAGATAAGATATAGACAACTCTTCAATGTCTGAAAATATGATTATATGTTGGATAAGATTTACAGATATAGTAAATCTTAATAAAAATCATTGGGTGAAAAAAGCTGGCCTAAAATGATACCCTTTCGTGATATTTAATTTAAATGAAATTTCAGAATTAATGTATGAATAATCACCAGCCTCCTTCAAGTAAAATAAAATTTTAAAATATTTTTTTAAACTAGGACTCATTATTATATAACAGTTATATCTATACTTTTTTTTTACTGAAGCAAGTATTTGTTTTTTTTAATCATTTCACCCAAAGCAAAGTGATAAATCTGCTAAGGGGTTAGTGATTGTGAAAGAATCTGAGAAAAAACATTTACAGTATTCAAGGAGACAGAAGATGATGATTGACATTGCATTTAAATTTTTGAAGATGAAAGTTGATTGGAAAGTGAGAAGCTGGAAGTGAGTTTTACAAATGAGCAAGAGAGGAAACTGTTAGCATAGAACTTATAGTTACATCTCTCAATTTCATCTGTAAAATCATGATGCGACCAAGCTGCCAATATAGTACTGGACTTAAATTATTAAAATTGAGGTACCAAAGAGGAAAGTTCTTATATGGAAAATAACTCAATTTTTACTTCATGCAACATTTAGCAACAGATTTAGTGAAATGTAAAGTATTTTTTTTAATGGTTTGTCTGCTAAAAGCAATTTTATTTATAAATTTATGATTACTTTTCAAAGGCCATTCTAGACTGATATTAGATTCTTTGGAATCTTGTAAACATTAATTCTGGTTTCCACTATTTATTTTAACATAGATTTCCTTGGTTCAAAATGCATTTTATATCTGAGAAAAACTTGTCTACAATATACAACAAATTAATATTAAATTTTATTTATTGTTTATTAATGATATTTTACATAATGCAAACATAATTTTAGCTTTGACAAAATAAAAAATAAAACATCTTATCAATTTTAATATATTATTATAATGCTAATGAAAATAATCTGAATTGAAACTTTTAATATTGGCATGTTACTAATAATATTACCAGGAGGTATCATGTAACCTATGTTTATAGTAGTTTTAAAATGGAGATGTGTGATTTTACCAGTTGCTTATTATTTTAAAAACTTAGAAAAAGCTTTTTATGTATAAATTCTTGAAATACTTACATTTTCTTAAAAATCCCAACCCAAAGTCTTGCAAATTTTCAAAGAAAACTAAATGACCTCATAAGTGTTAGCATCTATCTGATTAGAGTATGTTCAATTTAAACTTTTTCTAGAAAAACCTTTAGTACTGTTCTGTGAATAAAACTGAAGAAATTTTTTTGTTTAAGTAACTGATGTTCAGTATGTATCAAACAAAATAGAATTAGTCAAATAGGACTAATAATAATCTCAGAAATCGTTTGGCTTTAGTAATGTTGTGTGATCTTTAAATTTGAGTAATAAAAATTGATTTCAATTCTCAGATATTTTTCTTCTTTTTTCAGGTGTATACCCATCCCAGTATTGTAATCCTCCTCCTTCACAATCTGATCACCATCAGATAACAGAAATGAGACCCTTAGGACAGACTGCCAACTACCCCAGTGATACAACAATAGTAGCAAGAGGTTTCTACACTCCTTACATGAATGAAAATAGTTCCCATGTAGATGCAAAGTCTGACTCAGGTGGTGACAACAATAGTTCATCTGGTAGACATTTATATTCAAGAAATGTATCTGCAAGTGGTAGTCAGTCTTCAATCAACAGACCTCTGCCTCCACTGCCCTCTTAAAAGTTATGAGCCAACATTTTAGTATTCACAAACACACCGGAATATTTAAACCCACCTATGCTATTCAAAAATAATACTTAAGACAACTAGATTGCATTAAACATAAACATGAAAAAATGCTTTCACTTTCATATGAAAGTTTACAACTTTTAGTTATATTCTTTAGACCAGATTTCTACTTTTGAAAATTCTAAAACTCCATTGTTTTTAAAAACATTTCTTGGTATCCATGTTTGTAATACAAAGTATGACAAAGTATTTTTAATTAATGAAGCCTTCTTTGATTTTATTCTAAGTCAGGATTTGTTTAGTTATTATCTAAAAATGAACACATTACATTTCCATTCTTTAAATTAATTTTTCTCATAAACATTTATTTTTAAACAATTTGAATTTCAACAATTAAATGTTTCCGTTTAAACATTGCTTTAAATTAACTTTTTTGCTGCTATATTTCTAGTTATACAATTTTGTAACACCTGAATTACTCTGGCCAATTCATAGTTATAAAAAAAAATGAAATTGCTATTATTTTACAGTATTAATTTACAAATAATAATTATAAAAATGACTATGGCTTTTAAAATAGACCCTTTTGAAATTTATATCAGTATCAGAATTTGATGACAAATGTATTTGTTCTGATATTTTCTAGATTACTTTAAAAAATAATGTTAGCATGAGCCAGGCTTAACAGAAGGAGGAAAGTAGTGTGTGATGGAAGAATAGCATTTTTACATTGCATTTTGGGAATTTATTTTCTTCTTTAATTTAAATTTACTTTAATACTGATATACACTTCTATTATTGTTTTACTTAGTCAACATAATATGTATAGAGAAATTTATTAAGAAAAAATATTTGGATGGTTAAAATTAAGATCTATTGTCTCAGTTTGGTTGCCGATACGTTGGCCTGCCCTATAAAGAGTGCTTATAGCAGCCATTTTACAGACTACACACTACATAGAACTGCTGGATAGTGTATAAAATGAAACAAAAGAACATGTCACTATGGTGGAATAAAACATCATCATAGGAAGTCTCTACTTGGTGTAACAGCTTTAAGAACAAAGGTAAGTTGCTTTTATCCAAATCTACTATTTTCCTTATCTTCTGGAACAAGAATAATAAGATATATGTCTCTAAAGTTAAATTCTGAGATATTTATCATCAGTCCTAATGTAAAAAAGATTTATGCATTACATAAATTTAATGAGAATAATAAAATATTGCATGTTTCTGTAAAATAATAAGCATTCTGTTTATTGTCATTTCATACAGCCTTTTTTATTTTCATATTTGTGTTAGTGATTATTTTAATGATTTTCTTCATGATGATATTTTTATGCATGTTACATGAATATATAGAAATTTATGGTAAACTTTGAGGAAATCTGTGCTTGTGATTTTTTTTGCCTTGCTATATATATATATATATATATATGTATGTATAATTATTTTAAAATTAAAATGACAATGTTTATCAATTTATTCCTCAACTTCTGCCTCATCTAATGATCTTTTATGAGGCTATTAACTTTTTTCTGTATTTTTTTTTAACTTTTTGTATCAGTTGTCTTGTTTTCATATTATTTTAAACTGTTCTTTCTTGCTTAATACAAAAAAGATACTAGGTATAAAACTATAAATATTATTTGTAAGATGTTTACTCCTAGTGTTTGTGTGTAAAAGATTTATACACACTTATTTTTTTTATTGTTCTTTCAAGTTTTTGCTCTGTGGCTAATTTTAATGCCTGCTCAATGTGTATATTGAGATTTATTTTAAATTATTATGAACTGTTTTATTTCGTGATTGTTATTCTTTTTAAATTTAATAGAAAATTAAAATTATGTTGTTTTTTTAAAATACATATTTAATGAATAAATTAATAATGGCATGAATTAATTTTTGTTCTCAGTTTGAATTCTCTTTTTATTTTATGCTTCTTCATTCAAGACATTTTCATATAGAATTTCACAAAAATTATTCAAACCATTGACATGTATAACTGTTTTCATTTATATTCCTCTCATAATATTTGTAAATCTGTTAATTTTATGAAATATACTCTTGAAATTTAAAAGATTGCTTATCAGAAATAAAAATGAAATTGGTTTATGATTTTTTTCAAATTACTCATAAATTGATTGCAATTTTGGGTTTCCTCTGTCATAATTGTTATTCTGTTCAAATGATTTTTTACAAGGAATGTAGTATTTCATGTAATTAATTTGTTATATATTGAATATGTGCCAAAAATATATTTATTATTTATACTTTTTGCCTAAATTTCCTCTAACGATTCAGTATTCATTTATTATAATGAAAAATTAATTTATCCATATCTGATGCAATATTATATATTGAAATAATTTTACAGGGGCACAAAATATTATTACAGCAATCAAATCTGACATGCTAAAAGAACATTCATAGCAAAGAAGAGCGGTAACAATTTACAGTAATCTATATCAAATTGCTAATATGGAAATATAACAATTAAAAACAGCTAGACTCATTTATCAATCATCTGTCATCAGAGTAAAAGTTGAGGACAAAAAATATATATATTATTATTTCAGTATACATAAAGTACTACCAAAACTATCTTTCTGTCAATGGAAGGAGTAGTTGGTGGTCTTAAAGGTAATTAGTCTTTAATGTTATAATTGTTGTTTGTTTGTAACAGTCTAACGTTATTCAGTCAGTGAATATTTAGTTTTTAATCATAAGTATTTATACTTATGATTGAAAAATAAAATATTTCATCAATTTGAATGTAGATTTTTAAACTAAAATATTCTTTGTTTCATATTTCAGAAGTATTGCAACATTCCTGTCACATAAAATAATATTGTTATCATCAACAACAATGGTACTAAAAGTGTATATTGTGATGATTACTTGGTCTCTCTCTCTCTGTATAGACCTCACATATTATGTTGAAGAAGGGAAAGGACCTGGTACCTATTTAGGAGATATAGGTACTGACTCAGATGTGATGAAGGATACTACTCCAGAAGAACATGATCAGATTACATTCAGCCTATTACAACAAGGACATACTGGTGTCTCACCGATGTTTAAAATTTCAGAAGAATCGGGAAAACTCTACACAGCTCAAACTCTAGATGCTGAGTCTATTTGCACTTTTAAAAAAGAGTGTTTTCAAATGGTTGACATTGCTGTTCAAAAAGCAACAACTGTTTTTAAGTTGTTGGAAGTCAAAGTGATTATTCAAGACATCAATGATCATCAGCCTGAATTTCCAGATAAACAAATCAACATAGAATTTTCAGAAGGTGACAGAAAAGGAATGAGAAAAGTTATCACTAATGCAATGGACAGAGATGTTGGCATTCTTAATTCTCAAATAACTTATCATTTGAAAAGAAAGAAAGATGAGCCTTTTTCATTATCAGTTGCCAAAAATGTGGATGGTACCTCCAAATTGGATATAAATTTGGAAAGCCAGCTTGATAGAGAATTAAAAGATTCCTATACAATTCAGGTAATTGCAAAAGATAGTGGATCTCCACCAAAACAAAGCACATTAGATGTTCATATAACAGTTACAGATGTCAATGATAATGCTCCAATATTTACTCAGAATGTTTATAATGTTAGTGTTAACAGTATACTTGATATTAATAAAGCTATAGCAATTTTATCAGCAAAAGATTTAGATTCAGCTGAAAATGGAATAATTTCCTATTATTTCAGTAGTAAAACATCAGAAATTGCTAAAAACATTTTTCAAATAAATGAAGATACTGGAGAAATATTTTTCATTAAAAAGATACCATTTATGCAACAGTCAACATATGAATTATATGTTAAGGCTGAGGATAAAGGCAAACCTCCTCTCAGTTCCATTGTAATGGTTCTAGTGAATTTAATCAACCAACGGAATAATGCCCCAAGCATTAAAGTAAATTTTGTCTCAACATCAAAAGACAATACTGTTGATGTTTCTGAAGACATAAAAGTTGGTAGTTTCATTGCTTATGTGAAAGTGATTGATCAGGATATTGGAAAAGATGGAGAGGTTAATTGTTACCTTGAACATAAAAAATTTCAGCTTCGAAATATGGGCACTCAGAAGTATCAAGTTATAGTAAAGGAATATTTAGACCGAGAGAGAAATGACCATCATGATATTATCATCCATTGTCAGGATCAAGGGTCCCCTCCATTGAAAAGTAAGAGTAAATTCTCAATTCAAGTGACAGATGTTAATGATGTACAGCCACAGTTTGCAAAGCAGTCATTTAAATTCTTCATTGATGAAAACCAAAGATCCAAAATTCCTGTTGGCACCATCAATGCTACAGATCCAGACTTGGGACTTGGAGGCAAATTATCTTTTTCTCTGCTGACCACCAATAAACAGTTTGTACCATTCAGAATCACTGAAAATGGATTGATCTCATCAATTATGTCTTTAGATCATGAGTTTCAAGATACTTATAAGTTTCAAGTATTTGTAAAAGACAAAGGAACTCCATCATTGAATAACACAGTGAATGTGATTGTTAAGGTGAGAGATGAAAATGATAATGCTCCATATTTTACATTTCCCAGTATTAATCCTTATAATATGGATAAAATATATTATCCACATCATACAAAGAACATCACCCAAATCAAGGCATCAGACAGTGATAAACAAGAGAATGCATTTCTCAAATATGAAATAATCAGAGGCAATAGCAAACAAATATTCAACATCAATCAGTACACTGGTTTGTTATCTTCAACTCATGTCCTAAGCCAAAAAGATGCTGGTTCCTATGAACTAGAATTTCTTGTGAAGGACAGTGGTAGCCCAGTTCTATCAGCCAGAACGACTGTATACTTGACACTGACCGTAAGCAACAAGACATCAGAAATGTTAAATGCTGTTAACATAAAGACTGATAATAAGATCCACCTGACTTCAGCAATTATCATTGTATCAGTTGCAGTGACAATAGCTGTGATCATTACAGCTTCAATCTCAGTGTGTATCCTTCGTTGTTGTAATCCTCGAAGTATTCCAGTGGCTGAAGGCAGTTATGTGAGTGGTCAAAGACATTTGATAAGTCCTCCTTACCCAGCCAATCCTTGGTCCAATATTGCTGTTCCTACATCAAATGCTGATATGAGAGGAAATAGTCAGCCACCAACACCTCGATTGCAATCTCATCCATATTTAACAAATCAACAAATATTTTCATCTCCAAAGCCACAATCAGCTCCAGATTCTGTATCAGAGGTAAGCCCAGTACTGTTAGAAGTTTTTTTGCTGTAAAAATTTATGGAATCCTTATGTAAATTTACTACATGCAATTTTTTAACATCACTCTATTTCCTTAGACCCTTGATATAAAGATTACAATATTTAGGTGTTCAGAATTATATAATTTGCATAAAGAAATTTTGCAATTTATCAAAACATAAAATTGCAAATATTCTGTCTGCCTATTATAATTTTTTAATTCTGTCTTATTTTAAAAGAGAAATTGATGTTTATTATTTTTAATTATTGGAATTAATGAAGAAAGATGTCAAATTTTTTTTTTGTTGTTGTTACAAAAAGATGGGCTGATAATATGAGGAAACAACATTTTTACGGACCCATATGGTAAAAAAAGTAAAATTGAGAAGGACGTTTTTTACACTCTTGCTGTACAAAATAATTTCAAATTATTTGGAGATCACTCTTTGTATTATTTCCATGATTACTTATTTGAAGTTTCTAAATTGTATTTCCCATTTTCATCTAACATTTTAACTTATCAATTTAGTTTTATAATTCACTGGAAAATTTATAGAAATTTAGTTATTAAATATACCAATATGTAAGTAAATTTCTTTAGCATGAAATATTTGCCTTCATGAGTCATACATGTTTGCTTAAATTCTCTCAATAGTCTGACAGAAGTAGTGCTGCCTTATTTTGTTGTCCACTGATTTATCTGAACATATGCATAAATTTGTATGAAGACATCACAATATGTTAACATACACTGGCACATACAATATTATTTTTACAAATCCTCACAGTTCAATGATTTGTCTTGTTTTCTGATAAATGTAATAATCATCTTTTTTTAAAAAGATTTATTTGATGAAATCACTTAGTACAGAAATAGGAGGAGAATCAGGGATAAAAAAATTAAGTTTATTCAATCATTCTTTGATATGATTATACTTGTCAGCTGACAGTTCATTAAAAACAGATGTAAGGGAGGGCACTCTCATAATACATTCTGGTTTTAATATATAGATATTGATTTTACAATGCTGGAACATGTATATATTCTCCTGGACAGAGTCATGTAAACAGTCCTTTTTCTAGTTAAAGAATGATGATGTTAATTTTGCCATCTCAGCAGTTTTACTCTCAGAATACTTCCAGATATCTACTCTATTATGAGAACAAATTAAAATTTACAAAAGCAGAACCATGTTTTATGTGGATGTTTGATTATTTTTTTAAATGCAAATCAGCATCTTTTTTTTTCTGTCCCATTTTATTTTCAAATAAATATTGAAGGCATAATGATAAAAATATCTGTAGATTTTACACATCTTTATCTACATCTTATACATTTTATTTTAGGCTGATCAAAGAATAAAACACTAATATTTTTTCTCTGCAGTTTGTTCATTTCTTATTTTGAAAGTTACACTAGTTTTATATCAGAAATAAAAATAAACACAACACTCAGTTTTATTAAGGATAAACTTGTAATTCATCAGTGATAAGCAGAGTAACAGAAAAAAGTAGTGAAGAAAATTATTAACAATAGTGGAAATTAAATTATATTGGAAGAATTTGAATCAAGGTAACAAGTTTAACAGTGTTGGATAATCTTTTAAAATTCTTCGTTAATTTGTGATTTTTTTTTTTTTTTGTCAGATGTATCTTCAAGATGTAGCATTGCCTTCTGGTAGTGGCAGAAATAAGAAAAGGACTGACAGGACACAAGATTACTCCAGTAGACAATGTATAAAATCTTCTCAAAATCAGAATAGTCGTGGCTGGAGTGAAGAAGAGACATTACAAACAGAAAATATAACTGGTAAGTTCAAAAAGCCTGAAGAAAAAAATGATATATTTGTATTTTAACATTTTATTGCTATTTTGTGAGTAAGAAGAAGTATTGGTTTCATTTTAAAATGTTGTGAGATATAACAAACATTTATTATAATTTTTTGTTGACAAATGAATGTATGTATTTAAAAAGAAAGAAATCACAAAGAAGCATTCACACTGAATTATACTCCAACTTAAAATTTCAAGTTTAGTAATAAAAAGTAAAGAACTAGTTTTGTTTATTATGACATTAAATCTATTCTATTACTTCACTATAGTTGTCCATTTTATACACATTACATATGCTTCTATGTGCAAATATGTATAGTCTATATTAATATTTTTTTCACTAATTATAAAATGGGTGACTGTTAGACAATAAAAATAAGTTCTCTTACATTTTTCAGATACAAATCCTTCTCAATATTGTAATCCCCCTCCATCACAAAGTGACCTACAACAGACACCAAGGATGAGGCCCTTGGAACAAACCATCAGTTATCCCAGTGATACTACAATTGTGGCAAGAGGCTTCTATACACCCTACATGAATGATAGTAATCCCCAAACAGATTCAAAGAATTACTCAGATGTAGATAGTGGTAGTACTGGGAGAAATTTACAATCAAGGAATGTACCTGCAAGTGGTAGTCAGTCTTCTATTAACAGACCACTGCCTCCTGTACCTCACTAATTTCACCATTCTTAGGTGTTCATATTGAATGATTTTCTCATACAAATACCTGCAAACTCTTAAAAGCCTATACCTTATGGCTGTTGTATGAAAGTCATATATCTCAACTTAAATAAAAATACAATTATTTTCACTAAAAAACATGTTTTTACAGTAGCAAACTCATTTTGATAATTAATTATAAAATTAATTTCATAAAATTACAGTTTGTAAATTTATATTTTCCATTATATTTAAATATAATTATTATTTATTCCAAATTCAATATATAATAATAAAACCCATAAACATAAGTAAAGTTGATCATATAATCTTCTAATTATTTTGGATTCAGTTAGGTATTCTATGTGATCCATGCATACAAATTCTAAATAAACATAAAAATACTATCTTTTTTTTTCTAATAAAGTTCATCTAGATTTTATGTTTTCATTCTTTGTTTCTTCCCCAAAACTAGATTTTGAGTTTTCAAATAGAATATCAGAATTTTTTTACTAGAGTACAAAGAAAATTGTTTTATTTTGATTTTTTAAATAATATTCAACTGGAACAGCCTGCTGAAGCAGCAATAGAAAGAAGAAAGTAGATCTTGGCAGAAGAATAGCTTTAATTTTATATTGCATTTCTAGAGTTCATTATATTGTTTATTTAAGTAAAAATTACATGATTTTATAAATAATTATGTTTCTGATTTTTTTTATGAATTTCTATCATTTTATAGTCTTGAATAAGATAAAAAAAATAATATTGATATTTAACTGTTACATAGTTTCCATACAATCACGAATAACTGGGCTACTACATAGAGTGTAGCAGCCATTACACGGGCAGCACACTACATAGGACAGCTATTTTCGTTCTAAGATAAAATATAAAAGAGACAATAAGATGTTGGATTATAGTATCATTATGAAAGATCTTCTAACTGATATAACTTCTATTTGATGTGAGAGGATTTAAGAACAAAGGTAAGTTGGCATTTTGTTTTCTATATTTTCTTTGTGTTCTATCATAAAACATGCAAGAAAAATAAGGATAAAAAAATGAGACAGACCATTGTTCTACTGACAGTTATATTTGAAGAAAACTAGAAAATTAGGCTCTTTTCTTTTGCAATGAATTATTTACAAATTTCTGACATTTTTTCTTGAAATGATTTTTGCCATTCTCCTTGAAACATAGTAAGCAAAAAATTTTGTTCCTTTGTTTTTTTTTCTAATATATGTAATGTCTTATTTGTTAAAATCTATAAAATCCTTTATGTATACAAGTTGGCAATGCTTTCCTTTCATAAATTCTAAGGTCTGTTCAGTACTCATGCATTAATTATAAACAAATAATGTTCCATACAGCTGAATGTTTGTAATATTGTTTCTTTAATATCAAGCAGTTATTATTATTATTGTTACTGCATATTCGTTTTTCTATCATTTTTAACTAACACTGTGAAAAAAGTGACCTCAGTGTATTGTTTTTATCAGGCTTATGAAAATTTAGATAAAAATTTTTATTTTGAATAATATTTGAAAAGATTTATTTGATATTCAGTGAAGCATTATTATACTAAATACATATTTTTGTAGGTGTTTTGAGAATTTATAATTTTGTTTTTATGAATAAATCTATATCTTATTCCACAAATTGAGTAATATTTTAAAGTAATATTCATTAAATTGTAAATTTTATAATTTCTAATAGTTATTATATGTAAATTTCAGGAAAACATCGGCAACTTGAAGTTATTTTTTTATTATAATGTTTACCAAGACTTACATTATCTTCACCATGGTGCACATTTGTGAAAATAGTGACCTCAGTATTTATGAGACTTAAGAAAATTCAGATAAGATAATTTAAAGTAATATTTCAAAATCTTTATTTGATATTCAATGAAGATTTATTACAATAAATACATATTTCTGTAGGTATTTTGAGAATTTATAAATTTGTGTTTATGAATAAATCTATATCTCATTCCACAGACTAAATAATATTTCAAGTGATATCTATTAAACTGTAAATTTTTATAATTTCTAAAAATTTCTAATAGTTATTATTTGTCAATTTCAGAAAAACATCGGCAATTTGAAGTTATTTTTTTTATAAGATGTTCACCAAGATTTACATTATATTCACTATTGTGCACATTTGTGTATGTGTGGATCTCACTTATTACATGGAAGAAGGGAAAAGTCCAGGTACTTTCCTGGGAGATGTTGCTATTGATTCACAAGTGATGAAGGATATCTCATCTCAAGATGTTCACCATATCAGTTTTGGTCTTCTGCAAAAAGGGGCTGTTGGTACTTCACCATTATTCCGCATCTCTGAGAAATCTGGCAAACTGTACACTGCCCAAACATTAGATGCAGAGTCTCTCTGTCTCTTTAATAAAGAATGCTTTCAAATGGTAGATGTGGCAATTAGAAAAGCAACCACTGTGTTTAAATTATTAGAAATCAAAGTGATTATTAAAGATATCAATGATCATCAACCAGAATTTGTTGAAAAACAAGTAAACCTCAAGTTTGGTGAAGATGATAGAAAGGGAGCAAGACGGTCAATTCCAAATGCAATTGACAAAGATGTGGGAATTATTAATTCCCAAATTAGCTATGAACTTAAAAAACATAGAGAACAACCTTTTTCTTTATTTGTATCCAAAGGTGTTGACGGAACATCAAAACTGAGTATAATTCTAGAAAAACCTCTTGATAGAGAAGTAAAAGACTCTTATAAGATTCAAGTGATTGCTAAAGATGGCGGTTCTCCACCCAAGCAAAGTGCATTAATTGTTGATGTTACTGTCACAGATGTCAATGATAATATTCCTGTTTTCTCACAGAAAGTTTACAATGTTTCCATCCACAATAATCATGAAGAAATGAAGCCTGTTACTTTATTATCTGCAACAGATTTGGATTCAGGAAAGAATGGTAAAGTTTCATATCACATCAGTGTGAAAACAAATGAAATGACCAGAAATGCCTTTAAACTGAATGAACAAACAGGTGAAATCTTTCTAAATAAGAAAATTACTTTAAGAAAAGATATGACATACGAATTATATATTGAAGCTTCAGATGGAGGTAATCCTCCTTTGAGTTCATTAGCAAAAGTTTTGATAAATGTGATCAATGAACAAAATAATGCCCCAATTATTGATGTGAACTTTTTCTCTACATCAAAAGAGAACACAGTTGATGTTTCTGAAAACATAAAAGTTGGCAGTTTCATTGCTTATGTGAAAGTGAACGATGAAGATGCTGGGCAAAATGGTGAGGTGAACTGTGAAATTGAACATGATAAATTTCAATTACAAAACATGGGAACCAAGAAATACCAAGTGATTGTGAAAACTCTTTTAGACAGAGAAACTGAAGAGCACCATAGCATAATCATCAAATGTCAAGACAAAGGATCTCCTCCTCTAAAAAGTAAAAGAAAATTTTCTGTACATGTCATTGATGTTAATGATGTACAGCCACAATTTTCTAGAGGTACTTTTCAATACTTTATTGATGAGAATCAGAGATCCAAAATTCCTGTTGGTACCATCAATGCTACAGATCCAGACTTGGGACTTGGAGGGAAATTGTCTTTTTCTCTGCTGACCACCAATAAACAGTTTGTACCATTCAGAATCACTGAAAATGGATTAATCTCTTCAATTATGTCTTTAGATCATGAGTTTCAAGATACTTATAAGTTTCAAGTATTTGTAAAAGACAAAGGAACTCCATCATTGAATAACACAGTGAATGTGATTGTTAAGGTGAGAGATGAAAATGATAATGCTCCATATTTTACATTTCCCAGTGTAAATCCTTATAATATGGATAAAATATATTATCCACATCATACGAAGAACATCACCCAAATCAAGGCATCAGACAGTGATAAACAAGAGAATGCATTTCTCAAATATGAAATAATCAGAGGCAATAGCAAACAAATATTCAACATCAATCAGTACACTGGTTTGTTATCTTCAACTCATGTCCTAAGCCAAAAAGATGCTGGTTCCTATGAACTGGAATTTCTTGTGAAGGACAGTGGAAGCCCAGTTCTATCAGCCAGAACAACTGTATATTTGACACTGACCGTAAGCAACAAGACATCTGAAATGTTAAATGCTGTTAACATAAAGACTGATAACAAGATCCACCTGACTTCAGCAATTATCATTGTATCAGTAGCAGTGACAATAGCTGTGATCATTACAGCTTCAATCTCAGTGTGTATCCTTCGTTGTTGTAATCCTCGAAGTATTCCAGTGGCTGAAGGCAGTTATGTGAGTGGCCAGAGACATTTAGTTAGCCCTCCCTACCCAGCCAATCCTTGGTCCAATGTTGCTGTTCCTACATCAGAGGCAGATATGAGGAGAAGCAGCCAGCCGCCAACACCTCGATTGCAGTCCCATCCTTATTCAACAACTCAGCAAATACTATCATCTCCAGCACCCAAACCTCACTTAACTGCAGATTCTGTATCACAGGTAATGTCATGTTTCCAAATATAAGCTCTTTGTTTTTCATTTCTAATATATAATTTTTAAGTTGTATTATTTTGTAAAATGTTTGACATTCAGTATTACATTTTTATCTAAATCTCATTTTGTTACCATTTACAATTATCAGTATTCCTAATCTAATAAGATTTAAAGCATTGTTTGATCAACAATAGGATGTATGTATGTTATTTTTTCTCATTATTTTTTCTCATAGATCTGTTGATATTTTATTTAGATGTATGTTCAGGATGTGGCATTGCCTTCTAGTAGCAACAGGAATAAGAAAAATGCTGGTAGGACACAGAACTTTTCCAGTAGAATTTCTTTGAAGTCTTCCCACAGTGATGATAGACATGGTTGGAATGAAGCAAACACAAGGCAAATTGAAAGTAAAGCAGCTTTGAATCTTGAAAGAGAAGAATTTTAATATCAATGCTTACTCAAATATTTATTTGGTGTCTTGTATAAACCAATTTGGTATTTATTTATAATGTTTACTCAAATTAATTGAATTGAAACTTTTAATACAGTTTGCTTTTTACTAATAATTTTACCTGCTGTTACCTTGTAACACCTGTTTTATCACTTGTAAACTAGAGATTTGTGATTGCACCAGATGATTATTTTAAAATGAGTAACCTTTTAGAAATTCAGAAAAAGCTTTTTATTCATGAATTTTGAAGACACAACTCAGACAAGTATTTTCAAGAAAAAATAATTAACATCTATGTGGTTAATGTTCAATTTGAACTTTTTCTTTAAAAGCATTTAATATTGTCCAGTGACTATAACTGAATAACTTGTTTTTTATTTCATTTAAATAACTGTTGTTCAGTATGTATCAAAACAAAATAAGATTAGTCAAATAAGATTCATAATGATCTCGGAAGTTGTTTGGCTATAGCAAAATTTGAATTGTAAGAATTGATTTCAATTCTCAGATATTTTTCTTCTTTTTTCAGGTGTATACCCATCCCAGTATTGTAATCCTCCTCCTTCACAATCTGATCACCATCAGATAACAGAAATGAGACCCTTAGGACAGACTGTCAACTACCCCAGTGATACAACAATAGTAGCAAGAGGTTTCTACACGCCTTACATGAATGAAAACAGTTCCCATGTAGATGCAAAGTCTGACTCAGGTGCTGACAACAATAGTTCATCTGGTAGACATTTATATTCAAGAAATGTATCTGCAAGTGGTAGTCAGTCTTCAATCAACAGACCTCTGCCTCCACTGCCCTCTTAAAAGTTATGAGCCAACATTTTAGTATTCACAAACACACTGGAATATATAACCCCCTCTTCTATGCTATTCAAAAATAATACTTAAGACAACTAGATTGCATTAAACATAAACCTGAAACAATGCTTTCACTTTCATATGAAAGTTTACAACTTTTAGTTATATTCTTTAGACCAGATTTCTACTTTTGAAAATTCTAAAACTCCATTGTTTTTAAAAACATTTCTTGGTATCCATGTTTGTACTACAAAGTATGACAAAGTATTTTTAATTAATGAAGCCTTCTTTGATTTTATTCTAAGTCAGGATTTGTTTAGTTATTATCTAAAAATGAACACATTACATTTCCATTCTTTAAATTAATTTTTCTCATAAACATTTATTTTTAAACAATTTCAATTTCAACAATTAAATGTTTCCATTTAAACATTGCTTTAAATTAACTTTTTTGCTGCTATATTTCTAGTTATACAATTTTGTAACACCTGAATTACTCTGACCAATTCATAGTTACAAAAGAAAATAAAATTGCTATTGTTTTACAGTATTAATTTACAAATAATAATTATAAAAATGACTATGGCTTTTAAAATAGACCTTTTTGAAATTTATATCAGTATCATAACTTGATGACAAATGTATATTTTCTAGATTACTTTAAAAAATAATGTTAGCGTGAGCCAGGCTTAACAGAAGGAGGAAAGTAGTGTGTGATGGAAGAATAGCATTTTTACATTGCATTTTGGGAATTTATTTTCTTCTTTAATTTAAATTTACTTTACTACTGATACACACTTCTATTTTTGTTTTACTTAGTCAACATAATATGTATAGAGAAATTTATTAAGAAAAAATATTTGGATGGTTAAAATTAAAATCTATTGTCTCAGTTTGGTTGCCGATACGTTGGCCTGCCCTATAAAGAGTGCTTATAGCAGCCATTTTACAGACTACACACTACATAGAACTGCTGGATAGTGTATAAAATGAAACAAAAGAACATGTCACTATGGTGGAATAAAACATCATCATAGGAAGTCTCTACTTGGTGTAACAGCTTTAAGAACAAAGGTAAGTTGCTTTTATCCAAATCTACTATTTTCCTTATCTTCTGGAACAAGAATAACAAGATATATATCTCTAAAGTTAAATTCTGAGATATTTATCATCAGTCCTAATGTAAAAAAAGATTTATGCATTACATAAATTTAATGAGAATAATAAAATATTGAATATTTCTGTAAAATATTAGGCATTCTGTTTATTGTCTTTTCATGTAGCCCTTTTTATTTTCATATTTGTGTTAGTGATTATTTTAATGATTTTCTTCATGAGGATATTTTTATGCATGTCATATAAATATATAGAAATTTATGGTAAAGTTTTTAATGACTGTTTGACCTAATGCATTTAATTTAAAATTAAATTGATCAGGTCCTTATGTACCCATAAAATTCTGTATTATAATATCTGATAAATCATGCATTTTTATTTTTTCATCTTCATTTCTAGTCTGTCTTAATTTTAATTTTGTTTTTTTGAATGTCATCCTGATATAGAATTTTGACAGGATTACTTATTCTCTGATGTATTTCATACCTTGATAAAAATATTTTTTAAATGATGTTAGTATTTGTTAATTTAGCTATTTAAAAATATCTAATATTCAAAATGTATGAAAATAATAGACATTTTAATGATTTTCTTTCAAGTTAACTTTATTATTGTAAATGAATTGCACTCTTTACTTTTAATTCTAATTTTTATTGTTATTTATATGATGATATTTGCTATAGATCTCTTCTTTAATGTTATTACTAGAAACCGTGTCAGATTTTATTATGCAAGTCAGTGTTTTTGCAGTAAAATTTGGACTAACTAATTGATCTTGGTAAAATTCTCAGGATGTACTTACATTTATTTGAGAAATTTATCACATGAATCTCAACTTGTAATATCTATCTATATGGAAACCGTTGATAACTTGTTTAATGCATGTCAGGTTCTATTGTACAGACAAATTACAACATATATTTTTTATAAATAAATCCTAAAAATATAAGCCATATAAATATTTGATTATCACAATATCTTATATGCCTGAATAAGTTATTTTTTATTTTAAATGTTAATATGTGCTCTTGTGCATTCTATAACCATCATCAGTTTTTCATTCATTGATTTTGTTAATTTTTATACTGCTGTCACTTTCACTTTATTGTTACGCGCAGTAGTTTTTATTATTCCCAGGGATTTTCTTTGCTTCAAAATGGTTTTCCGTCCTCAAATGCATCACTTTTAATTATAGGCTACAAGTTTTCTATTGGATCAATAACTGGACAGGCTGGAAGCAGTTTTATCAGTTTAGTGTCTTTGAAATATTTTTGATAAGATAGGCAACAGTAATTCTTTAAAAAGCATTGTACTCTTTTGGTTTAAAGCTTCTTGGTTGTGGCCTGTATCACTCAGAAAGTATCCTGTCCAAGAATTTATAATTCTCTGTATTTATTTCAAACCATGATCAACTGAGGGACTTATAATTTTACTACCTGCAAGATTACCCTAAAATAAAACATCCCACTGACTCTTCTTCTTTATATAATAAAATTGCAAACCACTAAATATGTTATCAACATTTTTATCATATTTTATATTTGCAATAAAAACAACTTATGTATAATCTGAAATTTACATGTTGTATTTATCATTTGAATGTAAATATATCCAGAAAATCTTATCAATATTGGTTGGTTAATACCAATTTTATTGTGAAAAAATTGACTTCTGGAATTAAATTAGACATAATAAATTTTGGATACTCTCAAAAAATATATTCTTATTTAATTTTTATATGTTAAATAAATTTCCTATAAAAGTACAATATCTATTTGTTCTGCTGTGTAAAATAATTAAAGTTTTTGCTTAATTTTATTGAATTCTGTATTTTTATATAGAAATGTTTATATTTGATTAAAAACTGTTCCACTCACCAGAACATTTATTTTGCAATTAAAGATTTTTTATTTCATATTGCAGAATAAAACTTACATCATAAAATTATTGTTTATGATATAATTACACAGAAACTATTCATATGAACAAATATCAATGATGCTCACAGCATATATTTTGATCACCATTTTGCATTTATCTGTGTGTATAGACCTCACATATTATGTTGAAGAAGGAAAAAGTCCTGGGGCCTATTTAGGAGATATAGGTACTGACTCAGAGGTGATAAAGGATGATATCTCTGAAAAACATAGTCAGATTACATTCAGCCTGTTGCAACAAGGCCTTCCTGGATCTTTGCCAATATTTAAAATTTCAGAAGAATCAGGAAAACTCTACACAGCTCAAACTCTAGATGCTGAGTCTATTTGCACTTTTAAAAAAGAATGTTTTCAAATGGTTGACATTGCTGTTCAAAAAGCAACAACTGTTTTTAAGTTGTTGGAAGTCAAAGTGATTATTCAAGACATCAATGATCATCAGCCTGAATTTCCAGATAAACAAATCAACATTGAATTTGAAGAAAATGATATTCAGGGAACAAAAATATTAATTCCCAATGCAATGGACAGAGATGTTGGCATTCTTAATTCTCAAATAACTTATCATCTGAAAAGAAAGAAAGATGAGCCTTTTTCATTATCAGTTGCCAAAAATGTGGATGGTACCTCCAAATTGGATATAAATTTGGAAAACCAGCTTGATAGAGAATTAAAAGATTCCTATACAATTCAGGTAATTGCAAAAGATGGTGGATCTCCACCAAAACAAAGCACATTAGATGTTCATATAACAGTTACAGATGTCAATGATAATGCTCCAATCTTTACTCAGAATGTTTATAATGTTAGTGTTAACAGTATACTTGATATTAATAAAGCTATAGCAATTTTATCAGCAAAAGATTTAGATTCAGCTGAAAATGGAATAATTTCCTATTATTTCAGTAGTAAAACATCAGAAATTGCTAAAAACATTTTTCAAATAAATGAAGATACTGGAGAAATATTTTTCATTAAAAAGATACCATTTATGCAACAGTCAACATATGAATTATATGTTAAGGCTGAGGATAAAGGCAAACCTCCTCTCAGTTCCATTGTAATGGTTCTAGTGAATTTAATCAACCAACGGAATAATGCCCCAAGCATTAAAGTAAATTTTGTCTCAACATCAAAAGACAATACTGTTGATGTTTCTGAAGACATAAAAGTTGGTAGTTTCATTGCTTATGTGAAAGTGATTGATCAGGATATTGGAAAAGATGGAGAGGTTAATTGTTACCTTGAACATAAAAAATTTCAGCTTCGAAATATGGGCACTCAGAAGTATCAAGTTATAGTAAAGGAATATTTAGACCGAGAGAGAAATGACCATCATGATATTATCATCCATTGTCAGGATCAAGGGTCCCCTCCATTGAAAAGTAAGAGTAAATTCTCAATTCAAGTGACAGATGTTAATGATGTACAGCCACAGTTTGCAAAGCAGTCATTTAAATTCTTCATTGATGAAAACCAAAGATCCAAAATTCCTGTTGGCACCATCAATGCTACAGACCCAGACTTGGGACTTGGAGGCAAATTATCTTTTTCTCTGCTGCCTACCAACAAACAGTTTGTACCATTCAGAATCACTGAAAATGGATTGATCTCTTCAATTATGTCTTTAGATCATGAGTTTCAAGATACTTATAAGTTTCAAGTATTTGTAAAAGACAAAGGAACTCCATCATTGAATAACACAGTGAATGTGATTGTTAAGGTGAGAGATGAAAATGATAATGCTCCATATTTTACATTTCCCAGTGTAAATCCTTATAATATGGATAAAATATATTATCCACATCATACGAAGAACATCACCCAAATCAAGGCATCAGACAGTGATAAACAAGAGAATGCATTTCTCAAATATGAAATAATCAGAGGCAATAGCAAACAAATATTCAACATCAATCAGTACACTGGTTTGTTATCTTCAACTCATGTCCTAAGCCAAAAAGATGCTGGTTCCTATGAACTGGAATTTCTTGTGAAGGACAGTGGTAGCCCAGTTCTATCAGCCAGAACAACTGTATACTTGACACTGACCATAAGCAACAAGACATCAGAAATGTTAAATGCTGTTAACATAAAAACTGATAATAAGATCCACCTGACATCAGCAATTATCATTGTATCAGTAGCAGTGACAATAGCTGTGATCATTACAGCTTCCATCTCAGTCTGTATCCTTCGTTGTTGTAATCCTCGAAGTATTCCAGTGGCTGAAGGCAGATATGTAACTAGCCAGAGACATTTGGTAAGTCCTCCTCATCCAGCCAATCCTTGGTCCAATGTTGCTGCTCCTACATCAAATGCTGATATGAGAGGAAATATTCACCCACCAACACCTCAAACTCAATCACATCCTTATTCAAGTAATCAGCACATACTGTTGTCTTCATCTCCAAAACCTCAGCAAACTCAAAACTCATTGTCACAGGTAATGCTTTGTTTTTGTAGATTTTATCAATGATGCTTTCTAAACGAATAGTACTTAATAATTAAAATAATTATACATATATACATACATATATATATATATATATAATATTAATAATATAATATTTTATACTCATCTCTGTAATTTTGTGTTAATTTTTGTATGCATGTGCATCTAATTTTGTATAATTTGAAATATATTGCCTTATTTTAAAAAGATTTAACTAAAAATAATTTCATTAAATCATAATTGTGTAATGCAAAGATTAAATGTGTCATAGTAAATGCTAATGTATATCAAACTACATTAGTTTTAATTAAGTAACTGCTTATTTTCTCTGACAAATTCTTTTTTGGACATGTGAAAATTGGAAAAGATATAAAGTTTTACATAAATTAAATATGAATTATTTAATAACTATCAATAATATATCCTGATGCATTATTGATATAGAAGTTGTATTTTGCAATATTGCCTGTTGCATAAAATCATAATCTTCTACTGGTCATTTTCTTTTATTATTTTTTTTTTTACTACTACATTAAAAACATAAGAAGAAAGTGTAGGTGTGATATTTATGCATAGTTTGCTTGTTATTTTTATGCCAATTCCTATCAGATTATTTTGAATTATGTGTCTTTTCAAATTGCAACTCCTTCAACACTTTTCAATCAATTTACTTGTCATCATGGCCTTTATCATTTCATGTAAAATTTGAATACATTGAATAACATTTGTTTATTAAAAATGCCACTAGTATGCAAGGGGCTACAGAGAGTGAAAGTAAGGGAAAAGACTGGGTATGGGGGGATTGAGAAAGGTTAAAAAGAAGAACAGGTATCAAGACATCAGAAGATGTTGATTGACATTACATTTAAATTTTTGAAGATTATAGTTATCAGGAAAGCAAGCAAGTAAGAGGAAGGGAGTTCCACTGTTAGGAAGTGCAAGAGAAGAAGAAGAGAAGAAGCTTTTGGAGTAGAAGAGGTGGTTACATTTAACTGTTTTGACAGTAAATGGGTGGGACCGAGATGCCAACCTAGTACCACGCTTAAATTCATGCAGTCAAGACACCAGTGAAAATATCTTATCAGAGCAGATGCCATGAAAATATTTATCGAAAAAAAAAATAAGAAAGTGACTGGAGTTGAAACCCCAAGTCAGGACCAATCACATTGCATACCCGTCTTTGGATTTTGTTGAGAACCTCAAGATGAATAGTGGGGGCACCAGGCCATATATGGCAACAGTATTCCATGCATGGACAAATGGTAGATTTGTGTATATATATATATATATATATATATATATATATATATATATATATATATATATATATATTATGTGTGTGTTATCTAAACTGATTCATACCTCAATTAATAACTCAAAAAAAACAAATATACTTTTTGAAATTAATGTGTAATTCATATCTATTATCACTTATAAATCTGTAGGTGTGGACTTAAAAAATAAACCAAAAATTAATTCTTCCTCCAGAACATATTGAAATGAATTTAATATACCAAGCTAAATAAACTTGAGCTTTTTTAAAACAAAAAGGAAAAAAAGGAATTGTTTATTAAATATTTCTATAACTTGTATAATATAATTTTTTTTAATCAAATATTGTTTATAAATTTCATTTTAATACTTAGGATTTTATTGCACAATAAGCAAAAGAGCATAAGACACTGAAAGGTGAAATTATTCAAAATAGTAAAAATGGACTTTTTGGGAAACGGTCAACAGTAAGAGGACAACAAATCTTTACGATACTCCTGCTAAAAGTTTCTATAAACCCTTTTATTGCTTGATAAGTTTATAATTTTTATATTAAATTTGCTTGATAATCTTCAGAGATTTTATTTTGAAATAAAATTGTTTTTATATCAATTATTCAGAACATTTTTACTGGTGATATAGATTTTAATCAATGAATCTTTCTGAAAATATATAATTGGCATGTATTTCTTTACTTTGCTTTTATCAGATATATATTCAGGACATTTCATTGCCATCAGGTTCAGATAGAAACAAGAAAATAACTGGAAAGAACTATTCCAGTAGGGGTTCTATAAAGTCATCTCAGAATGAAAATAGACAAGTCTGGAGTGGAGGTGGCACAAGACAAACAGAAGATATGACAGGTGATTCAAAAGAAACCTTTGTTTTTATTCATATTTTATGACTATTTTATAATTTATATTAGGAAAAATAAGATTTTTATAGAAAAAACATAAGTTTTTGGACTTTTGATGAGATAAAATTTTGCATGAAATTTTATTTTATTTGCATATACACACATCAGTTTGTTAGAAATATCAACTACAAATTCTCTCTTGTTCCTACATCTCAAAATCATCTTGGATACAAACAAAAATATTAACAACCAATGTTAATTTGATTCATAAAGACAATGGAAACAGAAAAGATCTAAACTAAAAGTAAGTTAAAATTATACCATTTTATAAGATACCATAGATTAAGCAAATATTTTGTGGCCATTTATGATCATATCACAAAAAATTATTTTTAGCAGAATATTTTAACTTAAACAGACAAGATTTTTTCACTGTCTAAAATATCACAGATTCAGTTATGTTTCAGTGCACATAGCAAAATAGATAGGACAATTTTTTTAAATACAAGAATTGGAAAAGTAATGTAGAAATAGTTTTCAACAATGGGTATGTAATCCAGGTTATGTTAATATTGTTGTTTTAATCCTGTAAACAATGATACACGTGTTTCAGGTACATCAATTAGTATGCATTTGTAGTTTCTATATTAATATCCAACATTACTTCCATATAAAATGTTGGTTATTCAATGCAATAATCTGATGTAGAGTTAATGAAGAACGGAAATTTATACATTTTTATATTTTATATATTTATACAATTTATTTGATTACCTATATCAATATATTTGCATAATTTACATGATAAGAATAATTTTTCTTGACTTTATTTTCACTATTTGACAGTTAAGTTTCTGTTATGTGACTATTTGCTTTGATTTTTGCTTTTCAGAGATCTATCCTTCCCAGTATTGTAATCCCCCTCCATCACAAAGTGACCAGCAGCAGACAACAGAGATGAGGCCTTTAGGACAGACCGTCAATTATCCCAGTGATACCACAATAGTGGCCAGAGGCTTTTATACACCCTACATGAATGAAAAAAGCCCTCATACAGAAGCAAAGTCTTTCTCAGGTGCTGAAAATAGAAACTCTTCCAATAGCCATTCACAATCAAGGAATGTGCCTACAAGTGGGAGCCAGTCTTCCATCAATAGACCACTTCCTCCTGTACCTCATTAATTCTCTACTTCTTAAGCTCTTATATCAAGTCATTTTCTCATTCAAATTTATTGGTTTCAGCAAACCTTCAGAAATGTGCAAGTTATAAATAGTACTTATGTCAATTATTGTCTGCCTTTTAAAAAAACTGTTTTTACAATTTGAAAATAATTAAGATAATCATTAAAAATAATTTACAAAACAATGAAAATTATAAAGATATATTTATTAATTTCTATAGATTTCATAATATTTACTATTTATATTATTTTTTCTGATTACCTTTGTTAGCACTAGCCTATATTAATTTAGTAAATATTAGTAAAGTTTCTTCTGTAATCTTAATTAAAACATCCCAGGAATATAGAATTTGTTCTTATAAATAAATGCTAACAAAAAGTAAACAACCAGAAACATACTACTTAAATGATATTAGTATTAATTTTGTATTTCACACTTCATTCTTTATAGATTTTGGATTTTCTGCATATTTCTGTATAAATTCAACTTCTTAAAAATCTGCAAATACTTAATCTAGAAAAACTTTAAATTTGGTTATTTATATGACATGCAATAATAATACTATACTGAGACAGTAATAGAAAGAAGAAAGTAGACTTAATGGAAAAAATTGTTCATTTGCATATTGCATTTCGTGAGTTAATTGTTCAGTCAATTAACAGTTACATTATTTTTTTTTTTTTGCATATTTCATGATTATATTTAGTTTGAAAAATTTAAGTTTATTTTGTTTTTATTAATAAAAAGTAATTTCCGTAAAGATTTTCCAGTTGGGAATAATCGGGCTTTGATAAAGAGTGTAGCAGCCATTACACAGGCAGCACGCTATGTAGGATAGCTGATTTCTGTGTAACATAAAGCACAAAAGAGACAATAAAATGTTAAACACTAACATCATGAGGAGAGATACTTTATTTGTTACAAATGCAAGTTGCTGAAAGCAGATTTAAGAACAAAGGTAAGTTGGTATTCAACTGTGCCTTTATTTTCTTTGTGTACTTCTGCATGTAGTAGAAAGCGATGTAATGATTGGAGTGAGACATGCCATTTTTTTTTGCTCATGGGTCTGTCTGTTGAGAATGTGGCAAGAAAAGTAAATAAGCTCACTTTTTTATTTTATATTTTTTAAAATTCTGCATAATCTTTTGTTTCCAATGAAATTCATTATTCTCTCAAAGCAGAATTTCACCAACATTAATCTCAATATTTTCATAATATATAATTTTTTATATAAAAAGAAAAAAAACACATCCATTAAATTCTGCTGCATTTAATTTGTATAATATTTTAGAAATAATCATAGCTTTAATATTGATGTGTCAAATATGGATGAAACCAGTAAATATGGTTGGAGTTTCCTCTATTTCAGCATGATTGTTTGTTTATATATATATATATATATATATGCATACACACACATACACACGCAATCATTGTTACAAAATTATTATTTATATTAAGTTCTATTGTTCTGGTAATTCAATTATTTATTTATCAGTCTTCTTTCTCTTGGATTTTGGGTAAAGATAATATTTATATTTTTAACATTATTCAGAATTAATCTGATATTTACTGAAAATCAATTTGATTAAGTTTATGATATTTCCAAGAGATCTTTGATTGCATAAATGTTGTAATATACACACACACACACATATATGTATGTATTTAACATGGTTAACAATATATTCATTGTTAACTTATATCAATTAAATTTCTTCTAATTATTATGATTTGCTTGTGATGTATTGATTCTGATTATTATAATTTTTAAATTTCAGAATCAAACCTGACATTCAGATTAATGAGTCATCTTGAAAGATGCTAATCAAATCTTACATCATATTGTCTCTCATGTACTTTTGTCTGTGTGCGGATTTCACTTATTATGTGGAGGAAGGAAAAAACCCTGGAACTTACTTAGGAGATGTTGCAACTGACTCACATGTAATGAAGGATATCTCCTCACAAGATGCTCACTTGATCAGTTTTGGTATTCTTCAGAAAGGTGCTGCTGGTACTTCCCCTTTATTCAGGATCTCTGAAACATCTGGAAAACTCTACACTGCACAGATTCTAGATGCTGAATTGCTTTGTCTGTTTAATAAAGAATGCTCTCAGATGGTAGATGTTGCAGTGAGAAAAGCAACAACAGTGTTTAAGTTATTAGAAATTAAAGTGATCATACAAGATGTGAATGACCACCAGCCAGAATTTCCTGAAAAACAAGTAGATATAAAATTTGGTGAAGCTGACAGAAAAGGAGCGAAGCGATCAGTTCCAAATGCTTTTGACAAAGATGTAGGAATTGTTAATTCCAAGATTAGATACGAGCTGCAAAAGGAAAAAGATGAACCTTTTTCTTTATTTCTATCTAAAAGTGTGGATGGTTCATTAAAACTAAGTATAAATTTAGAAGGACCACTTGACAGAGAAATGAAAGATACTTACATGATCAGAGTGATTGCTAAAGATGGTGGATTACCACCCAAACAAAGTGATTTAAATGTGCACATCACAGTCACAGATGATAATGATAATTTCCCAGTTTTTTCACAGAAAGTTTACAATGTTTCCATCCACCATAATCACGAAGAAATGAAGCCTGTTACTTTATTATCTGCAACAGATTTGGATTCAGGAAAGAATGGTAAAGTTTCATATCACATCAGTGTGAAAACAAATGAAATGACCAGAAATGCCTTTAAACTGAATGAACAAACAGGTGAAATCTTTCTAAATAAGAAAATTACTTTAAGAAAAGATATGACATACGAATTATATATTGAAGCTTCAGATGGAGGTAATCCTCCTCTGAGTTCATTAGCAATGGTTTTGATAAATGTGATCAATGAACAAAATAATGCCCCAATTATTGATGTGAACTTTTTCTCTACATCAAAAGAGAACACAGTTGATGTTTCTGAAAACATAAAAGTTGGCAGTTTCATTGCTTATGTGAAAGTGAACGATGAAGATGCTGGGCAAAATGGTGAGGTGAACTGTGAAATTGAACATGATAAATTTCAATTACAAAACATGGGAACCAAGAAATACCAAGTGATTGTGAAAACTCTTTTAGACAGAGAAACTGAAGAGCACCATAGCATAATCATCAAATGTCAAGACAAAGGATCTCCTCCTCTAAAAAGTAAAAGAAAATTTTCTGTACATGTCATTGATGTTAATGATGTACAGCCACAATTTTCTAGAGATACTTTTCAATACTTTATTGATGAGAATCAGAGATCCAAAATTCCTGTTGGTACCATCAATGCTACAGATCCAGACTTGGAACTTGGAGGTAAATTGTCTTTTTCTCTGTTGACTACCAATAAACAGTTTGTACCATTCAGAATCACTGAAAATGGATTGATCTCATCAATTATGTCTTTAGATCATGAGTTTCAAGATACTTATAAGTTTCAAGTATTTGTAAAAGACAAAGGAACTCCATCATTGAATAACACAGTGAATGTGATTGTTAAGGTGAGAGATGAAAATGATAATGCTCCATATTTTACATTTCCCAGTGTAAATCCTTATAATATGGATAAAATATATTATCCACATCATACGAAGAACATCACCCAAATCAAGGCATCAGACAGTGATAAACAAGAGAATGCATTTCTCAAATATGAAATAATCAGAGGCAATAGCAAACAAATATTCAACATCAATCAGTACACTGGTTTGTTATCTTCAACTCATGTCCTAAGCCAAAAAGATGCTGGTTCCTATGAACTGGAATTTCTTGTGAAGGACAGTGGTAGCCCAGTTCTATCAGCCAGAACTACTGTATATTTGACACTGACTGTAAGCAACAAGACATCAGAAATGTTAAGTGCTGTTAACATAAAGACTGATAATAAGATCCACCTGACTTCAGCAATTATCATTGTATCAGTAGCAGTGACAATAGCTGTGATCATTACAGCTTCAATCTCAGTATGTATCCTTCGTTGTTGTAATCCTCGAAGTATTCCAGTGCCTGAAGGCAGTTATGTGAGTGGCCAGAGACATTTGATAAGTCCTCCTTACCCAGCCAATCCTTGGTCCAATATTGCTGTTCCTGCATCAAATGCTGATATGAGAGGAAATAGTCAGCCAACAACACCTCGATTGCAATCTCATCCTTACTCAAATAATCAACATGTATTCTCATCTGCACTACCAAAACCACAACCAGCTTTAGATTCTGTATCACAGGTGAGTGCTTCCATTTATTTAATTTTGATGCTTTTATTTCATCCTTTCTGCAAATAGGCATTTCAAATATGAAATATAAGTACTTATTTTTTTAGCATTTTTTATGGTCATATGTAATGGTTTTATTTATCTATTGAAGTATGTTAATATTGACATTGTCATTTTATACTGGAAATAGTAAAAATGTTTTTAATATTATATTTTTGACTTGTATTTTTCCTTGTCAGGTTTAATGTCAGTCATAATTCCTTAAATTTTGATAAATATCTTACTTTTACCAGATGTATGTTCAGGATGTAGCCTTACCATCTGGTAGTGGTAGAAACAAAAAAAATGCAGAGGATTATTCCCGTAGAACTTCAACGAAATCTTCTGACACTAATGACAGACAAAATTGGAGTGAAGGAAGTGCAAGTCAAACAGCAAATATCTCCGGTAAGTTAAGGAGAGTAAAATGTTTCATGGGGTCAATGCTAAAAACACTTTTTCCTAATTTTCTATTGTATAAATTTTATTTGGACTCACAATTTTGCTTGTATTTAAATTTATTTTTTTTATATTTGTTTTCTTTTCTCTCTTCTATTTTTTTTATAATTATTTCTTCACTTTTATTGCATTTGTATGCATTTCTTATAGAAATATTTTACATTTGCTGAATAACTATACTGCTGTAAAACTCTGAAAATACATTTCCTTGGGACAAAGCCATTTATCCATTTTTGATACACAAAACCTTATTTTCTAAGTAAGAATATGTTAACAATTCAAAAAATAATGTATTCAGAACATCAACTTTTTCAATAGTTTCAAAATATTTTAATGTCTATTTTCATTTATAGTTTAACCCGGATATAAGAGAAACCCGGATATAAGAGAGGTTTTCTCTGGTCCCAAATTAGAGCCTGTGTTAATGTATATATAATAGACCAAACCCGGATATAAGAGACTTCTTCTCTGGCCCCGACAACTCTCTTATATCCGGGTTACACTGTATATGTTTATTTTTTCATATTAGAATTATTCCATTTATTATGTAACATGAATTGCTTTTACTAAGATGCTATGAAGGGAAATTACTCATCATGCCACTTCGACAAAATGACGGGTTACGGGAAATAAAAAGATTGAACAAACTGGTGTATAATTTGAGGAATACAGTGAAATATTTATTTTGAGAAAAACATCTTTATTACATAAAAAGGTATAACTATAAAAATTAGTTTTTTTTTAGTATATAGATCTCCATTATATGTTAGTTACAATTTTAAATCTTCAGTTGCTAAAAGGCATTACAAAGTTATCCTGTTTTTTAATATCTGTGTAGGACTTAATAAGCAATTTTTAGTTTGTGCAGGAAGTTATTCTCAAAACTGATTTTTGTATCTAAGGATGCATTTGCAGCCATTGTATGTTTCTAATAAAAAGAAGATATAAAAATAATTTAAAACATTTGCAGAATTATTAATTGATCACAAACTCTGCACAAACATTTAACATTGTGAAAAAAAGAATATATACACATACAAGGAAATATGAAAATGGTGTCATAACCAAGAAGACCTTCTCTCCAAATTCTGATGTTTGACCAGATTTGTGAAGTCTATCAGTCTGATAACTTTTTAACATCTTGTGTGTGTGAATAAAGTTTGAATGAGAATCCTACAAAATGGGAAATATATAAGACAATTTTAATCTGAAAAATGCCATTTTAAGAGGGAATATAATTAATTCAGAGAAAGATACAATGAAAGTATTGTGATCTATTAATCTACAATTAATAAAACTAGGCTATTTTGATATACCCACTTATAAAATTAATACTGAAAAAATGTGTGGGGTACTGAAACCATTTAATAGAAAAAAAATGTCAAAATTAGTTAAGCTTTAATTTGTATGACAATACAGAGAAAGTAAAAATCAAGTATTCAAACTTATAATGGGAATCAGGTTTTGCTTCACTAATATAAATTTTGTTCTTGCAAAATAAAATTATTTTTCTGATAACGCTGGAACACCTGTGAAACATGTCAAGGTAAAAATATTTCCAAATTATATATATATATCTATCTATCTCTCTCTCTCTCTCTCTCTCTATATATATATATATATATATATATATATATATATATATATATATATATATATGTAATTTCTAAAGAATGGGTTTATTTTTAATCTGATATTTTTATTACTTCAGAAATTATTTTTAGTGGATACCCGTGTTTGAATAGACACCCTGACTGATCTAGTGTGCTTTAGGGAAAATCTGAATGAGAGGATGTGCATTCCTTAAAAGTGTAAATCGGAACTAGATGGGCTGTGACACTCTGTGGTCTAGCAGTCTAAATCACACTGGATCAGATGGTGATTTCTCCTACAAAAAGGAATGCAGGTTTGAACCCTGGTGGAAAACACATTTTCTCTATTAAGTTTTCTTGCATACACAAGTGCATAGGCCAGTTAATATAATATACCCTACTTAAAAAAAGGGTGTCTATTTCAAACATGGGTATCTAATAAAATAATATTTGAAGTTATATATATAAAGACTGTTTTAGCTGCAGTTGTAAAAAAATATTTTACTTTGCAGAAATGAGCAAAACTAATTTTTAATTGTCAAAAAGAGCATTCTACTTGATTTGTGTGCATTAATAAAGAATTTTGCTATTTTTTATATGCTTCAAATAAGAAATACATGGTTATCATTGGCTAATTCAATGTGATCTTGTATTTTTCAGATGTATACCCTTCACAATATTGTAACCCACCTTCTCAAATAGATCAGCATCCAACAACAGAGATGACTCCATTAGGACAGACAGTCAGCTACCCAAGTGACACCACAATTGTAGCCAGGGGTTTTTACACACCCTACATGAATGAAAACAATCCTCATGCAGATACAAAGTCTTACTCAGGTGGTGACAATAGTAGTTCTTTTAGTAGAAATTTGCAGTCAACGAATGTACCTGCAAGTGGAAGTCAGTCTTCAATCAACAGACCACTGCCTCCCATACCTCATTAGAATACATTATATTGCTTTCTTAAAAACTATTTAGCTAGTTGCTATATGTATTAATGATTTGAAAAAGGCCTGTGTATTTTTAAATATCTTTTATCTAAGAAAATTTATTTAAATCAAACTTTCTGAATTTATTCTACTTAATTTAGTTTTCCTAGTTTGAATGTTTAGTTTTTTTTTATTTCAGTTATTTGCTTGATTAACATAAATTTTAAATTGTTCCAATTTTTAATAAATATTAAAGCATAAAAAAGTTGCTAACTTTTCTTATTATTTTTATTATCAATATCTTAGTTTTCAACACATTTTTTTAATTTCATTGATGATAAATATATAATAATATTTTTAAAATTTCTCTTAATGAATATTTTTGTTACAGAATTACTTTTATGAACACATTTTGTCTGTATTCTTGAAAGCTCGTTAATTCGCAATAAGAGAATGGTTTCATTGTTTTTACCTTCTTAATTTGAGAAATCAGCAAAAATCATAAAATGAAGATGGTTGAAATCATTTTCATATAATTATTTTTAATCCTCAACGTAAATATTGAAATTTAAAAAAAATTCTCTTCAGTCAATTTTTTAAAATGAAATTGTTTATTCATTATAATATAAAAATAAAATTTCTTAAGAAAATTCTTTAGTCACTCCCCACTCTGACACAAGTAATATAAAGAGGAAAGTAGATCACACAGGAATAGTACATCTGCTGACTCGGTTTTAGTTGACAATTTATGTTAAAATTAATTTTGTTTAAAAAAGAATTTCATGATGTTTATAAGTATACTTATATATTAAATTTATTTGTTTATAATAAAAAAAATGAAATTTATGCTTAAACAATAGGGACGGATCTATTGTTTATGGTTTAATAGTAATATTAGCCTTGTGTGTTGAGGAGGTGTGTGGCAGCCATTGCACAGGCAACACGCTATCTAGGACTGCTGGCTTGTGTGCAATAGAAAGTACGCAAGAAACACATAAAGTTGGAACATAATAGCATCAATGATCAGAAGTATTTTTGTTGATAAAGTTGCCTTTTGTTTTGAGTGGATTTAATAAAAAAAGGTAAGTATTTCAGATTTATTTTTCTGTTTTCTTTGTTATTAACAAAATGATAAAAGGTTTAAAATAATGCTGAAAAAAGATATTTTGTGATGTAGGGAATCAGTAACCATTTTACATATAAATCTTAAACACTTTCATAACTGATGCAAAATCTTTGTCTTTTGATATTTGAATCATGGCAAAATTTATCATTTTTGCTGTTTATATGCTTTTTCTATTGTTTTCTTTTCTTCTTTGTTTTAACAGATGGAGTCTTACACTCCACATTGTTCTTCTTAAATATTTTGATAAATAAATACTAACAATTATCCCATTATTTTGATAACTATGATGGTGTCCTTATTTCTTAAGCTATTAATGTATGCAGCATTCTGATGTTACTGCATTTGTGTAAATTCTTATTTCTATTTAAAGTAGTATTTTATTTTAATAAGCAGTACAAACACTTTTTTTCCTTTTTTTTACTGGAAAAATAATTGATTAATTTTAAGATAGGTAAATAATCTAATTGTGATGTACAATGTAAGAAATTATTATTAATTGGGGATTACATTTAAATTTCAGAAAAACAATCCAAAGATTTCAAGGCATACACATATTTCCAGGAATTATGTTTCTACAAATAACTCTTGTTTTCACTTTGATAAACACTTCTTTGTGTATTGATCTCACATACACTGTGGAAGAAGGGAAAAGTCCAAATACCTATGTGGGAGACGTTGCTACTGATTCACATGTGATGAACGATATTTCAGCTGAAGATCTTCATCTGATTAGTTTTAGTCTTTTGCAAAAGGGAGCTATTGGTACATCTCAAATGTTCAAGATTTCAAAAAAATCTGGGAAGTTATACACTGCTCAAACTTTAGATGCTGAATCTCTTTGTTTTTTTAAAAAGGAATGTTTTCAGATGGTAGATGTGGCTGTTAGAAAAGCAACGACCGTATTGAAGTTACTGGAAGTTAAAGTAATTATAAATGACATTAATGACCACCAACCAGAGTTTTCTGAGAAACTAATTAATGTTGACTTTGAAGAAAATGATAGTAAAGGAACAAAAATATCAATTCCTAATGCCGTTGACAAAGATGTTGGAGTTGTAGATTCTCAGATTACATATGAATTAAAAAAAGACAAAGAAGAACTATTTTCTTTGTTAGTACATAAAAACGTTGATGGGACATCAAAGCTGAACTTAGTTTTAGAAAACTCTCTTGACCGTGAACTGAAAGACTCGTATATGATTCAAGTGATTGCTAAAGATGGTGGCTCACCACCCAAACAAAGTGATTTAAATATACATGTTACAGTCATAGATGTCAATGACAACATGCCAATATTTACACAGAAAATATATAATGTTTCAATCAAACATGACCATGAAGAAATGAAGCCTGTTACAGTATTATCTGCCAGTGATTTGGATTCTGGAATGAATGGAAGGATAACTTTTCATATCAGTGTGAAAACAAATGAAATGACCAGAAATGCTTTTAAACTGAATGAACAAACAGGTGAAATATTTCTAAATAAGAAAATTACTTTAAGAAAAGATATGACATATGAATTATATGTTGAAGCTTCAGATGGAGGTAATCCTCCTCTGAGTTCATTAGCAAAAGTTTTGATAAATGTGATCAATGAACAAAATAATGCCCCAATTATTGATGTGAACTTTTTCTCTACATCAAAAGAGAACACAGTTGATGTTTCTGAAAACATAAAAGTTGGCAGTTTCATTGCTTATGTGAAAGTGAACGATGAAGATGCTGGGCAAAATGGTGAGGTGAACTGTGAAATTGAACATGATAAATTTCAATTACAAAACATGGGAACCAAGAAATACCAAGTGATCGTGAAAACTCTTTTAGACAGAGAAGCTGAAGAGCACCATAGCATAATCATCAAATGTCAAGACAAAGGATCTCCTCCTCTAAAAAGTAAAAGAAAATTTTCTGTACATGTCATTGATGTTAATGATGTCCAGCCACAATTTTCCAGAGATACTTTTAAATATTTTATTGATGAGAATCAGAGATCCAAAATTCCTGTTGGTACCATCAATGCTACAGATCCAGACTTGGGACTTGGAGGGAAATTGTCTTTTTCTCTGCTGCCTACCAACAAACAGTTTGTACCATTCAGAATCACTGAAAATGGATTGATCTCATCAATTATGTCTTTAGATCATGAGTTTCAAGATACTTATAAGTTTCAAGTATTTGTAAAAGACAAAGGAACTCCATCATTGAATAACACAGTGAATGTGATTGTTAAGGTGAGAGATGAAAATGATAATGCTCCATATTTTACATTTCCCAGTGTAAATCCTTATAATATGGATAAAATATATTATCCACATCATACGAAGAACATCACCCAAATCAAGGCATCAGACAGTGATAAACAAGAGAATGCATTTCTCAAATATGAAATAATCAGAGGCAATAGCAAACAAATATTCAACATCAATCAGTACACTGGTTTGTTATCTTCAACTCATGTCCTAAGCCAAAAAGATGCTGGTTCCTATGAACTGGAATTTCTTGTGAAGGACAGTGGTAGCCCAGTTCTATCAGCCAGAACAACTGTATACTTGACACTGACCGTAAGCAACAAGACATCAGAAATGTTAAATGCTGTTAACATAAAGACTGATAACAAGATCCACCTGACTTCAGCAATTATCATTGTATCAGTAGCAGTGACAATAGCTGTGATCATTACAGCTTCAATCTCAGTGTGTATCCTTCGTTGTTGTAATCCTCGAAGTATTCCAGTGGCTGAAGGCAGTTATGTGAGTGGCCAGAGACATTTAGTTAGCCCTCCCTACCCAGCCAATCCTTGGTCCAATGTTGCTGTTCCTACATCAGAGGCAGATATGAGAAGAAGCAGCCATCCACCAACACCTCAATTGCAATCCCATCCTTATTCAAGTAACCAACATTTCTTGTCATCTGCAGTTTCTAAATTTCCACCACCCTCTGATGTTAAACAACAGGTGAGGTTATTTTGCACTTATTTTTTAGTTTTCATGTTAATGCAAAAAATGAAATTCACATTAATGTAGTTTTTCCAGTTCAATGTTTTCTTTTCTCTTGTAAATTGGTTTTCTCCCTGAAACAAGAATTTCTTGGTATTATTCCAGTTTTCTTCTTATAGTGTAATTTTTTGTCTAAGTTATTTTTTTGTATAAGAATTATTTTACTTTAATGTTCTTGAATAAATTGGTTTTCTTTTTGCTTCTAGTACATTACACACACACACACACCTTCCTATAGTTATAATTTGTCTCACAGGCAGTAAATTTATCTTGTTTACTTTTGTTTATCCAGTTTTATTTTTTCTCTGCCTTTATTGTGCATTAGATACATTTCTGAGAACTTTGCTATAGTGTTTTGTTATTCCTTTTGTTGCCTATTATTTTGAATATTTTTAAAAAATTTGTTTATTTAAGCACAGCTGGCATATTTGCTCCAATGAGCTTAAAATTATAAGTAGGAATAAATTATTTCACATTTCAAAGTTTTAAAAAAATGTAAAAAAAAATTTTTTCATGAATTGTTTCATCTCTGTCTTATACAAAAAAAAAAGGAAGAACAATCTTTAAATAAAAACTGCATGTTCTCTTTGTATGAAATGGGTATAATCTTAATAGAAAACTAATACTGCAACAAGCTGTATATTTTCCTTCTCAGAATAAATTATTCGGTTTATCTTTATTCAACTTGGATATGGATATCTCATAAATTTTGTAATATTGATTAATGCAATATGTGATGAAACATCAGAAAAAAAATTATTTTGATAAAAGATATTTAAGCTGTATTATTTAATAACCAACATAAACTAAATTGATCACACTCAAAGTGTAAGGGAGAGAACTCTAGTGATTTTTTAAAGATTTTTATAAACCATTGCAGGAAGGTTACAAAATTTTTATATACTTCCTTATCAAAGAATGTTGCAACCAAGAACTATTTGTTTTTCGTTTTCCAGATATATGTTCAAGACATGGTTGAACTTTCTGATGCTGACAGAAACAAGAACAACTCAAATCAAGTATCCACATCCTCTACAAGAAAATTTCTGAAGTCACATATTAGTAATTTACATGGCAGTCATCAAACTCATGAAGAACACAGTGAAGATGAATCTGGTAAGTCATGAAAGGAAAATGATACTCATTATTAATAAGGTTTCCATTGAAGACGCTTTTCATTTTGAAACCTCTATGTTCCTATTTAACTCATTTACTGTATTTCCAAATAGCTTTGTTTATAGTTACTTTCAGAAACATTTCTGAGAAAGAATGAAGTACTCTATAAGTTGTGTGAAAATATTTCTAATGCTTTTTAAATTGGACTCAATACACAATAGAAAATTTTTTTACATGCAAAATCCTTGTTTTTATTCCATATTTTTGTTGTATGATTTTTGTATATTTGTTTTACTTATCTTTGTATATAATGCCTCAGGTAAATGGGAGGGCTTCAAACATTTCTTATTTGTACAATTGTTAATCTCATTAATTGTAGGTACCATTTAATTTTAGGGTTTTAAGGGACTTTTTAAAAGTTTTAAAATTTTCTTCTATTTTTCTATGTCTATAATTATGATCTTAGATGTGATGTTACTGTTATCATAAAAATACATAGAGTTTTGTACTTTCAAGAATAACTAATAAAATTTGCAACAATTGTTATAATTGAACTTGGTTTAAATTAAGTCTAACTGCTTACTATTTGACTCAGAGATGCAAACACCCCTATGTTTAAAAAGTTTGTGCCAGAAATATTTTTAGTAACCTTGTTCACTTTGCAGTTACATCAAAATGTGTGTTGTCAGTTTATGAGAATAATATTAGTGGTCAGTACAAGATTAACTGAAAGAAAGCAGAATGATATATAATTACTTACAGTAACTTTTATTATTTAAAATTATTTGAATTCCTTGTTATTGCACATTACTGGAGCATTTTTATTTTATATTGTCGATAAACTTTCAAAAAGTTTTATATGTTGATTTTTGTATTAAAAATATATGTTTTATGACCGAAGTTACTAAGAAATACTCAGATAATTTTCTAAAGAATTGATCATTGTTGTATGGGATTTCTTTGCCCTTTCTTTTTAATTGTCTTCAACTTATTCACATTCAGTCTTTGTTATATCTACTAATACCATAGTTTTACAATGCACAAATTGAGATGTAATGATTATTTAACTTTTTTTATAAATTCTCATATTTTTAAGTTATTATGTAGAATTTCTGTATCTTCATATGACATGATTAAGTATCTTAATTTAAAAGAATACATGACCATTCATTGAAACATTTTAATGTGAAAATGTTTATTTCTAATCATCTGCAAAATCTTATGCAACTATCATTTCTGAATCATTGCTAAAGAATGAAATTGAAACATTTGGGTTATTTAAATGTAGTCATTTGAAAGAATTTTCCTTTAAATTATCATTTTATTTTCATTTGATCAAGAATTCCAAATCTAATTTTTATCATTTGAAAAATATGTGCAGATATTAATTAACAGCATCTCTAGAAATTTCACTCACCAGTTATATTAGCTATATTATATATTTAAAAAAAATATGCTATTTTGTACACAAATGTTTTTAATTATAGCAAAATACCTGAAAAATTGTTTTCAGTAAAGTTTCATTGAAAACATAGATTTTATATAAAAAAAAAATATCTTGATATTTCTTAGAATTATATCATAAATATATACTAGGATATCTACCAACAGCCCCACATGGTCAGATGTGGCATATATACTAAGTGCAATTATTTTTTGTTTTCTGCTTTTCAGATATGTACCCTTCCCAGTATTGTAATCCTCCACCACCACAAAGAAACCAAGAGCAGACAACAGAAATGCAGCCGTTGGGAGAAACTGTTAGTTACCCTAGTGATACTACAATAGTGGCCAGGGGTTTTTACACTTCCTACATGAATGAAAACACTCTCCAGACAGACGCTAAGTCATTCACAGGTGTTGAAAGCAGTAGTCCTTCCAGTAGGTATTTCCAATCAAGGAATATATCAGCAAGTGGTAGCCAGGTTTCCATTAACAGACCATTACCTCCTGTACCTCACTAAAAAGATAAGACCACAACATAATTGTTAAATATATGTTTCTAAAATAGAAAATTTTAAGCAAATGTGTTTGATTTGCAAAGAAAGCTAACTTTTTAGATAAATGATGTGAACAATAATAATTTCCAACATTAGATTTTATTTATCTTCAATTTTTTAGTTCATTTTTGTTTCTAAGTGAATATAATGATCTAATCAAAATAACTGATTTTATTTGTCTTCTCTCAAAATAAATTAAAATATTTTTTTAATTTATTTAGATATTAAACATATTACTTATTGTTTTTTGGGGAGGGGTTTAAATGATATTCAAAAATTATTCTGAACTTGTTTTTAAGTCAGTAAATTTAAATAAAAATAAAAAATAAATTCAAACACTTCATAAGCAATGTGATCACCATCAAGGCAGATGGAGAGAGGGAAGTAGCTCATGATGGAAGAATAGCTTCTGCGGAATATCATTAGTATATCATATATTTCAATTTTATATAATGAAAATATTTAAACATATTAATATATTTCTCTATTTTTCCTATGTGTAGATGTGCTTAAGAAATGAAAAACATTAAGAATAATATATTGTCTCTGATCAGTATTTAATCGGAATTTCACTGGCCTTTCATAAAGAGAATGTGAATAGCAGCCATTATTCAGGCAACATACTACATAGGACTGCTCACTTGTATGTAACACAGAATAAAAAAGAAACTTGGTACAATGTTGAAATATAGCAACATCAGAAGTGTCTGTATTGATAAAGTTACCATTTGGTATAAGTGGATTTAACAACAAAGGTAAGTTGTTACACAATTATTTTATGTGCTTTCTTTGTTTTCCATATGGGTCTTAATAAATGTAACATGAAGCCACATTCAGAGTATTATTGTACTATATTTTTGCAAAAAAATATTGAGATGAAAAAAACAACATGATATTTTATCAAATTTTAAGTTGATTTATTTAGTCATTATGCATGCTGTCTTTTGTTCAGATTTTACTCAGTTTTATACACTGAATGAATACTATTTCAGCCATATTTCATTTCTTCTAGTTTATTTTATTTATTTCTCTTGCTTTGTATTTCTATTTGTAAATCTGATTGAGAACATACCTGAAATATTTTGTAGCTATGTGGCCACTATGATATATCCCCTGGCAAAAGTATATATTTATTGAAAGCAAGCTTTTTGTCTTGTTTTCCTGGAGTATTAAGCATTTTTATAAGAATTGTTACCCTATAACTGCATGTCAAAAGAATAAATGATAATGTTAGGAAATTTGTCTATATTTAAAAAAGAAAATTATTTTTATCTAAATACTCTGTTACAATACATTTATTTTTCATGGGGTGTTGATATAAAATTTAAAATAAACACCTCATTTTTATAGTGTGGTACTTATTTATAAGTTTTTTTCAAAAGATTCTTCAGAATCTATATTGAATAATATTGCACTGTGTATATTCTTTAATCACTGTTGTTGTTGTTGTTTTAAGATGTTTTAAATTTTAAGAAATATGAAAAAAAATATATATTTAAAAAATTTTTTTTTCATTTGAATACTAAATTACAATTGAAATCTTATGAATTTTTCTTGTAGCACAAATTGATATTTTTGTAGACTGGTTATCATTTTCACTATTAAACTAATGTGTCTTTTATGAATGTTTTTTCACATCAATCACTAAACAGTCTTGAGAATATCCATGGTTTGCAAAATCAACACATTCATAAAATAACTTTTAGTATATTTTATATTATAAAGTGACATGGCTTCATATATGAAAACTTGAATGTTATTAAAGTGGTAGTGTTAAAAAATATTCATAATATTTTTTGTGAGTAAAGCAAACAAAATTATAAATCTACTACATGCTTTTTAGAACTTTCAGTGATTTCAGTTTTGCTAAAGTTGATATCTCTTGAATAAATATTATTGTTAGTGCTATTTATTATAAATGACCATTTCTTTATTTCAGGTTTTACATTTGGATTATCAATAAAATAAAAAAAAGAATTTTTTTTTTAAAAATAATGTTACTCCAGATACATCTCATTTTATATGTCATACACATATGCTTTTGTGTTGACCTTACTTATGATGTGGAAGAAGGCAAAAATCAAGGTACATATCTTGGAGACATTGCTTCTGATGCCCAAGTGATGAAAGATACATCCTCTGAAGATCTTGGACTTATCACTTTTAATCTCCTCCATCAAAATGTGGCTGGTAGTTCTCCACTGTTTCGGATCTCTAATTCTGGCAAACTATATACTGCCCAGATTCTAGATGCTGAATCTCTTTGCCTGTTTAAGAAAGAATGTTTTAGGATGGTGGATGTAGCAGTTAAAAAAGCTACTACAGTTTTCAAATTATTAGAAATCAAAGTTATCATAAAAGATATCAATGACCATCAACCAGAGTTTCCTGAAAAATACATCAATATAGAGTTTGATGAAGATGACAGGAAAGGTGCTCGAAGATCAGTACCAAATGCTTTTGATAAAGATATTGGAATTGTTAATTCTCAAATTACATATAAATTAAAAAAGAATGAAAATGAACCGTTTACATTATCAGTAACAAAAAATGTGGATGGCACTTCTAAACTTGGTATAAATCTAGAAAGCCAACTGAATCGAGAAATGAAAGATTCCTACTCAGTCCAAGTCATAGCTAAAGATGGAGGAACTCCACCAAAAGAAAGCATCCTTGATATCCATATTTCAGTCACAGATGTAAATGATAATCCTCCTGTCTTTTCTCAAAATGTTTATAATATTTCAGTGAGCAATATGATTGATAGTACAAAACCACTGATCATCTTATCTGCAAAGGATGTAGATGCTGATGAAAATAGTAGGGTTTCATATCATTTCACCACCAAGACATCTGATGTTGTAAAAAACATATTTAAATTGAATGAACACACAGGAGAAATCATTTTGGATAAGAAATCAGATTTTGGCCAGCATTTAAATTATGAATTATCTGTTGAAGCTATAGATGGAGGCAATCCCCCACTGAGTTCTATTGCAGTAGTTTTTGTAAATGTGATCAATGAACAAAATAATGCACCAAGCATAAAACTGAATTTTGTATCGTCATCAGTTGACAGCACAGTGAACGTTTTAGAAAATATCAAAGTTGGAAGCTTCATTGCTTATGTGAAAGTCACTGATCACGATGAAGGTCAGAATGGGGAAGTGAGTTGTGAACTTGAGCATAATAAGTTTCAGTTACGCAAAATGGGCATACAGAAGTATCAAGTAATTGTCAAAGGAAGTTTGGATAGAGAAAAAGAAAATTTTCATGATGTTCTTATTATATGTCAAGATAAAGGAACGCCTCCTCTGCAAAGTAAAAGCAAGTTTTCAATTCAAGTCATGGATGTTAATGATGTGCAGCCATATTTTTCAAGAGATACATTTAAATTCTTCATTGATGAAAACCAAAGATCCAAAATTCCTGTTGGCACCATCAATGCTACAGACCCGGACTTGGGACTTGGAGGGAAATTGTCTTTTTCTCTGTTGACCACCAATAAACAGTTTGTACCATTCAGAATCACTGAAAATGGATTGATCTCATCAATTATGTCTTTAGATCATGAGTTTCAAGATACTTATAAGTTTCAAGTATTTGTAAAAGACAAAGGAACTCCATCATTGAATAACACAGTGAATGTGATTGTTAAGGTGAGAGATGAAAATGATAATGCTCCATATTTTACATTTCCCAGTGTAAATCCTTATAATATGGATAAAATATATTATCCACATCATACGAAGAACATCACTCAAATCAAGGCATCAGACAGTGATAAACAAGAGAATGCATTTCTCAAATATGAAATAATCAGAGGCAATAGCAAACAGATATTCAACATCAATCAGTACACTGGTTTGTTATCTTCAACTCATGTCCTAAGCCAAAAAGATGCTGGATCCTATGAACTGGAATTTCTTGTGAAGGACAGTGGTAGCCCAGTTCTATCAGCCAGAACAACTGTATATTTGACACTGACCATAAGCAACAAAACATCAGAAATGTTAAATGCTGTTAACATAAAGACTGATAACAAGATCCACCTGACTTCAGCAATTATCATTGTATCAGTAGCAGTGACAATAGCTGTGATCATTACAGCTTCAATCTCAGTGTGTATCCTTCGTTGTTGTAATCCTCGAAGTATTCCAGTGGCTGAAGGCAGATATGTAACTGGCCAGAGACATTTAGTTAGCCCTCCCTACCCAGCCAATCCTTGGTCCAATGTTGCTGTTCCTATGTCAGATGCAGAAATGAGAAGAAGCAATCATCCACCAACACCTCGATTACAATCTCATCCTTATTCAACAACTCAGCAAGTACTATCATCACCAGTACCAAAACAACAACCCATGCCTGACTCAGTATCACAAGTAAGTTTGTCAATTTTTTAACTTTAAATCTTAATATGAATGATGTGTGAAAATGTTTATTTAAATATTTAGTTATTAACTCTATTTTTGTTTTTTATTTCTCTAATACTTCTGGAGTTCTTAAAACCCTAGTAAAATCATCACATGCATGCATAAAATATTTACCAACTTATTACAGCTTTTATTCTAGTTTTGAGATGAAAATCAGTTTGTGTTTACAAATCCAAATCTATACTGAATCCAACTTGTACAAGTGAACCTTGTTGAATTTTATTTGTTGAATTTTTCTCTTTATGATTAGTGTTCATAAAGAATTATTATTGAAACCTGAAACCATTTTTGTTATTATCATATGTATATTCAGCCTAATTATTGCATAAAAATATGTTGATGTATTATTTTTATTAGATGTATGTTCAGGATATCTCATTGCCACCTGGTATTGAGAGAAAGAAAAAGAAAACTGACAGAACACAAGATTATTCCAGTAGAAGTTCCATGAAGTCTTCTCATAATGATGACAGACTAGGTTGGAATGATGTTGACACAAGACAAACTGAGCTTATGGGAGGTGAGTTCATGCTTCAGTATTTTTATTCTTTCAAAAAAAATTAAATTGTATGTTTCCATTTGTATTTGTATGTACTAAGCACGTATATGAGGGGGTACTGAAAGGTGTTCAGACCAATCAAGAAACCCTTCTCTACAAAGATATAATGTTTGGTCATTTGGGCAGATTTTGGAAAGTGGGTTGAACTGTGAACATTTCAGCATCCCTTTGTGTGTTTGTTAATAATTTATCATTTTATATCTTCATGAGTGCCTTTAATTTTCACTCAATAAAAAGAAAACATAAAACTTAGTAGACTGAAAATTAAAAATTATTATTCCATATATTATTTAGATTATTGTTTTCATTGTTCTTATTGACAAAATGTTTACATTTGTACATTTCTCAGCCTTTCTCAGATGCCTGGTGTAATTGATCTTTAAAATTAATGCTTTTTATTTATTTTCTCTTTTTTTCTCTTTTCAATTAGCATATGCCATTCCAACAGAATCACTTATATTAACTGAAAAATAATTGGAATCTGTCCTGAAGTTACTTCTTAATGTGGGAAGAGTTGATGATTCCATTGATAAATAATCAAAGTTAAAAAAAAATTAATGATTTTTAAATAGCTTTGTTTTAATATCTGGTATGATAGGCCTTAACTGCTAAAATTAATTTTTAACTTTTGGTTTCCCTATAGCAGTAGTGGTCAAAATTTTCAGAGCAAGTGGGCCATTTAAAATCGAGCGGTGCACTCTAAGATAATACAATATATAGACAGCATGGTTCATAAAAACAAACAAATTCATAATCCAGCACAAGCAATTTAATGGGAAAAATATTTCTGGTCACAATTCTGCTTTACAATTCTTTTAAAGTCTGGCACAAGGTTGCTGGTAGAAACTCTCATCATTGCATTTAAGTTTGTGTCTGACACCATGGACCTGTTTTTGGACTTATTTATCTTCATGCAGGAAAAACTCTGCTCACAGATATAAGTGGAACCAAAAATAATCTGGCAGCCAAATTTCTTAAACATGGAAAGCATTGAACAGAGAGTGACTTGTAAAACTCTATTAATGGTAGGGAATGAAACATTTCCTTCAATGTATGATCAGATTGAATGTCTATCAATTCCAGCTGTAATTCATGTGCTGCATCAACATCAGCAGAGAAAGAAGTAGTTAATAAGTTGAATTTAAGCTCAATCTGTCAGAAATCCTCAAACCTCCTTTGAAACTCTTCAGTCAAAATTCTCAAGTGATCCTTAATTTTTTGAGCACACATTTGCAGACACTTTCTCCTTTCTCAACAATGAAAATGAAAAATGGATGAACTTGCCCTCACTTGATTGCCTTGAAAACAAAGATAATTTTGCTTGAAAAGATTTGACATGCTTATATATTTCATGAGCCAAAAGTTCCTTTCCCTGCAATTTCACATTTAGCTCATTCAAATTTTCAAAAACATCAGCTGCTAACATAAGTTCATATTTCTACTCATCACAGTCCATTTTTGTAACAAATTCAAAAGCAATCCATTTCATATCAAGAAAGAGCAGAATTTCTTTTCATAAGTCTCACACTTCCTTCAGCACTTTGCTAAGACTGAGCCATCATACATTGTTGTGGTAGAGAACATCCCCATGCTCAGCCTCCATATCCTCCAGTAGAGATTTGAATTGTCTGTGATTGAGTGCTCTTGCACTGATGGTATTTACTACACTCTGGATCCACCACATGCTTCGGGTTAAGTGCAGATTTACACAGTTATTTTTGGTGCAAAATGCAGTGGAAAGACAAGAAAGCTTGGTTAGGATTGTCTTTTCTAATCTTGCCTTCCAGGAGTGTAAACATGCCCGCATTTTTCGCACGTAATTCCTGGGCCTCATCTGTTGTTACCCTTGTCGATGCATCACATGATAATACACATTTTTCAATTGCATTGACTACGCATTCATACAAATCCTGACCAGTATTTTTCATCTGTTCTAATCACAGCAATTCTTTGATGATACAGAAATTCTCATCCACTCTACATGTGAAAATTAGTAACAGTGCAGTATCTTGGATGTTGGTACTTTTATCTAGTGCTAACGCATAACATACAAAATCGTTACTGGCATCCCTCAGCTCTTTAGTCAACCCCTCACTGATTATTTCTATGCGTCACATCACAGTCTTCCTCGATAATGAAATGTTTTCAAATTTACCTTTCATTTCTGGGCATACAATACTTGTGAAATTCATCATGCATTGTTTTATTAACTAGTTATCTGAGAATGGTTTGTTACATCTTGAAAATTGGTATGCCACCATAAAACTTGCCTCCAATGCATTTTCATGAATTGATGATTGCTTCTTAAATAGTTTGTTGCTTGTTCAATTTTGCAACATATTCCATAGCCTTTTTCTTCCATTCTTCATCAGTCATGTTGCAACCAAAAACCCCATATTTTATTTGGTAGTGTGGCTTCAAATTGTACTCCTTTAATACAGCAATCATCTTCTGGTACAGTAAACACACCACTTTATTTTTAGAACTGGTGAAGAAATACTAATGCATAGCACTCATCCTCAATTTTACGTTTTTTAGGAGGCATTGTTTGTAGGGTTGAGGAGATTGTGTTGTGCAGATGAATATCAACAATAACTGTGCATACACAATATCATACGCATGTGCAAAAAGTATGTTACCATTGGAAAATGGTGCATAGATTTGTATGACACTGAAAAAGTTAACCATGTTTCAAGCACAAACATCTTGGCTTTAACAAGAATTTATTGATTTTAAAAAAAATTTGCTGTAGGCTTCTGCAGGTTGCACAAAACCCCATAGAGGGCCATATGTGGCCCGCGAGCTGCAATTTGCTCACCCCTACCCTATAGTGTTAAAATCTGTACTTGGTTTACTGACATTCATTTTGGTCAAACTCATTTAGGTAACTTCTTTCACTTTATTAACTAGCATTTTTCTATGTCTCTGATAACATCATTTTAGAAGGAACATTGTCCTCTTTTTTCCTCCCATAATACTCTGCTAATTCTGATTTGATTGTTTCAACTTAGATAATGATTTTTCTGTTTCTTCTTAAATTTGATTTTTATAGGGTAACTAGCCTCTCCATTATATTCTCCATCATAATACATGGGCAGAAATTTTAATCTTATTTTTCTGTTGTAAGAGACTAACTTCGTGAAGTGGTTGTATCATGCTTTTTTTTACTCTGGAAGTTTACTTTAATATTAGATTTGTTGTATCTATTGTGCAGGATTTGGGACAGTTTTCATTGTTGCATTCAAAATGTTATTTATTGACATGTTGTGTGTTGTTGAGTAATATTTCTTCATGGTGTTTTGTGTTTATGAGTTAAATCATTCTGTAGAGTCACTGATTGTGTAAAATATATGATGTATTGAAACACGTATTGTATGAACTTTAGACAACCAAGTAAAAGCAGTATTTCTGCAAAATGTTAAGGATTTCTATGAAATACAGTTGTTAAGAAACTGTCATTTAATTATTTTCAGTGAAATAAATAAAATTCCTGGAATGTAAATTAAAATATTTACTGTTAGTTGGTTAAATATGCTTTGCAATCATCATTAGTATTGATGTTCATGTGGTTGTAGGCACTTTGTGGATGAAAAATTAACCTGTGAAATAGATAAATAAATTCCCTGTAGCTAGCAAACAAAAAATAAACAAAAAAGTAATGTTTTAAATGAGACTGATGCAAATGAAAATAAATGTAAGAAAACTGATACAAGTACTGAAACATGTGTACTATGTGAATGTAACTTTTATTTCTTTCTTTAAAACCTATTTTATAATGTATTTTGAAAATTTTAATTCTCTTCTATATTTTTTTAATATCTTTTTTTTCTTCCTTCATTTATCTATACAGTGTGGGGTACAGCATACCCGTATTAAAAGGAGAATTTAATGTGGGATACACTGTCCACAAAACACACGCAAATTTCAAGAAAAACAACACGATAAAGAATGTTTGTAGAAAAATAGAATATAGTATATTTAATAACATTCATGTGGAATAAACAAATTTGTATATTAATGTCTCCTGTTCGCATAAAAGTTAAATGCATTTTAGTTCATTTAAGTAAATGTGATTTGAATAAAAAATTATGTGTTCACTGTCTTTCAACGGAGATAATAATGTCTGTTTCTTGTTTTTGTTTTATCTGCCGAGTTGGTGAAAAAGGAAAAGGGGCGATCAATTTAAGTTGAAAAAGAGAGTGTGAATGAGAAATAAAAGATAAGAGGAAAATGTACTTATCGGGTGGAATTGTTTTTGGAGTCAGTTGTAAATTTGTTGTTGTTCTGCTTTCCTACCCCACTTTCTGCTCTTAGTGCCGGGTTGAGTCAGTGATGGACTTGATTGTCAGCCCTATGTCCACTTTGATATTTGCGCCCTTCTGACTCTGATTGACTTGAGTCTCTCTATTTATGGCTGACTTCCTTTTCACACTGGCTCGTTACTTTTTTCTCAGTTTAGGAAATCGCCTCCTTTCATTGGTCAGAAAATTAATTTCACACCTTATTGCGAAAAAATGTTTTTAATCGTTTTGATCCGATTTTGCGGGTGTGCAAATCTACTTTTTGTTTTCAGTATTTTGTTGGAATGTTATAGGATTTGTATCCTATACAGTCAGAATTAAAAATAGAGATTCACTTCATAAAATGTTTTAAAAAAACTAGTTTATACTGAAATTTTTATCATCCTTGTGTCAGTTGTGTTTATTTTGGGGTGAGTTTTCATTTTTCATTTTCATGTACTATTCTATCCATTAACGTTTAAGCTCTGTTATCATTTCAAATATTTTTAAGTCTGGTGTTATATGATTTTTTATAATTTTGTATTTTTTAGATGTGTACCCTTCCCAGTATTGTAATCCTCCTCCTCCAGGAATTGACCAACAACAGACTGCAGAGATGAGGCCCTTGGGACAGACGGTCAGCTACCCTAGTGATACAACAATAGTGGCCAGAGGATTTTATACACCTTACATGAATGAAAACAGTCCTCATACAGATGCCAATAGTAGTAGCCCTTCTAATAGACATTTACAATCAAGAAATGTACCTGCAAGTGGTAGTCAGACATCCATCAATAGACCACTACCACCTGTACCTCAGTAGAGTATTTAATAATTTATTTAATGCTTATCTTATACTTATTTTGATCTAATAATAATAATAATAAAAACAACAGCACAATTAAAAAGTTAATTTCCAAAATATTAAATATTTAATACTTGTAATTTTTTGTTCTTAAATTGTGTTCATTAAATAAAATTAATATCATTTTATAAATTGACTGTTAATATAATGGTAAATATATTTAGGGTAGAATTTAACTTATCAAATTAAAAACAAAATTCAAGTTTTAGATTAAATATTTTTCAAAGTTTTCAGATTATCATTGTATTCTTCTAGTTGAATTGTTGAATAAACTTGTAATTAGATAAGTTTTTAAAATAACTTTCCCAGGAAAAAAAACATAATGAAAAATTTATTTGTAAAAGCATGAATCTAAAAATAAGAAATGTTAAAATCAATTAAACTCTTTTCCTTCATAAAAATTATTTAAACTATTTAATTTACAATAAGTTGCCTCACAGATGAGATTCATTTTATACTGAGTAAAAATGAATGCTATAAAACCATATAAGCTAACATGAGAATAAAGATATAAAAAATTACTTGAATTTTTTCCATATTATGGTAAATTGGTTTACTTCATTGTTAGTGAGATAGAAAGAGGAAAGTAAATATTAAGAGAAGAATGTATTCAACTGCCTATTGCATGTTGGGAGTCTATTTTGTTTATCCCTAAATTAACAAAAATTTTGATTTTTCACAGATATGTACATTTTATAAATATTTGTGTACATATATAAGCATATTTTTTTTAATTATTTAAAAAATAGAAAATTAGCTCACATTTCTTATGCTGTACGAAATTCATGGTCCTGCCATGCACACAGAAAGAATAGAGCAGCCATTACACAGGCAGCACACTCACTAGGATGACTGGCTTTTGTGTAACTTCGGTTTAAAGGAAATACATAATGCAAGGATATAACAAAATCAAAAGTATCCCAATTGAAATATCTGTTAGCTGGCATGAGCAAATTTAAGACCAAAGGTAAGTTTCTATTCCTTGAAATGAATTTTCTCTGTCTCTTAATATAAAAGATAGAAAAACAGCCTGAGTTTATACAGGCAGATGAATGTAGCAATATGTGCCTCATTCAGTGTTTTAGATAGTAATTTTGAAAAGTAAAATATAAAAGAAACTTTTTCATTAATATAGTTTTTGTGGTTTTATTCTTTTAATTAACTTATTTATCATTCTTCCTTTTATTTCTTTTAATATAAAGGCACATTTAGAACAATACGGTAATTTACAATAATCACTGTTCATTATTGTTGGTCTCTAATATTCTCTTTTGTGGGGCTGTAACTTTGCTTATAGTGTAATTTTCCTTCGTGATTTAACTTTTTATTTCTTTTCTAATTAGTTCTTTCGACTAGAACATAAATTTGATATTTAAATTTACTACTGTGACAAATTTTCTATGATGTCTGATATTTATTTTGATTTAATGTTATCTATTGATTTTGATAAAAAGTCAGTGTATATTTAAAATCACATGGATAATGAACTTAAAATGTCCTTATTCTTTTTAGGTTATTATTAATTTATTATCTATATTCATATGCTTAAATGAAGAATTTTTTTTGACTTTTTACTGCTTTAGTAATTTTACCAGATAGCTCATTAAATAATTTAATTTTCATGAATTAAAAAAAAAAACAGTTAAACACTAAATGAATTCTAAGTAGCTTAGCAGCTGAAGGAAACTAAAAAATAATATTTCGTGAATTATTTTCTGTGCAACGGAATCTTAATATTTCTAAATAGAATATATATATATATCTTAATTCTCAAAGTGTCAGACTTGCTTGTTTCAGAAAAATAATTATTAGAAAAATTGAACATTTATTATTAAAAAAAATAATGAAAATGTTAATACCTTTCTAGATAGATTGATGCATTTCAAAGATTTTATGAATAACTATTTCTTAAAACTGTTCATATTTTTTTTTGTTAATGTTGAGTGTAACCTATTTTTAATATTTAATTTCAGAAGTTTTCACAATCAATGCCAACTTGAACAATGTTATTTGTCACAAAGATGCTGAGAAAGAATATATGTCTGATATTTATGATCGTGCACATTGGCCGATGTACAGATATGACTTATTATGTGGAAGAAGGAAGACAACCAGGTACCTATGTGGGAGACATTGCTACTGATTCACAAGTTTTGAAGGGTATCCTAGAATCTGACCATAACCTCATAGGATTCAGCCTTCTTCATAAAGGTGCCACTGGAAATTCTCCATTATTCAGAATATCAAAAAGAACTGGAAAACTCTACACTGCACAAACACTCGATGCAGAATCTCTTTGTCTATTTGATAAAGAATGTTTTCACATGGTGAATGTAGCAGTTCGGAAATCAACGACTGTTTTCAAATTATTAGAAATCAAAGTAAAAATACAAGACATAAATGATCATCAACCTGAGTTTCCTGATAAACAAGTTACCATCGAATTTGAAGAGGGAAATGGAAAGGGTATGAGAAGATCAATTCCTAATGCCATAGACAAAGATGTAGGAATTATCAACTCCCGGATTACTTATGAATTAAAAAAGACCAAAGATGAACCATTTATATTATCTACCATGAAGAAAGTAGATGGGACATCGGATCTGAGTATAGAATTAGAAAGAATGTTGAACAGAGAAGTCAAAGACTCTTACACAATTCAGGTAATTGCAAAAGATGGAGGATCTCCACCAAAACAAAATATATTGACTGTTCATATTTCTATCTCAGATGTAAATGATAATACTCCAGTCTTTTCCCGGAAAGTTTATAATGTTTCTATTAATAGCAAACACACTGATGCAAAACCTGTTGCCATATTATCTGCTAAAGATCTGGATTCTGGGGAAAATGGTAAAGTTACTTATCATATAACTGCAAAAACAACTGACCACACAAAAAGTATATTTGATTTAAATGAAATTACAGGAGAACTCTTTCTACATAAGAAAGATAATTTACACAAGGAAATGATATACAAGTTATATGTGGAGGCTAGAGATGGTGGTAATCCACCATTGCGATCACTTGCAATGGTTCTGGTCAATGTCATCAACCAACAGAATAATGCTCCATTGATAGATGTAAACTTTTTCTCTACATCCAGAGAAAATACAGTTGATATTTCTGAGGACATTAAAGTTGGTAGTTTCATTGCTTATGTGAAAGTCAGTGACCATGATGAAGGGCAGAATGGAGAGGTGAGTTGTGAAATTCAGCATGAGAAATTTCAGCTTCAAAAAATGGGCACTCTTAAATATCAAGTAATTGTAAAAAGTACTTTAGATCGAGAAAGAGAAGATCACCATGATATTATCATCATGTGTCAAGATAAAGGAAATCCTCCTCTCCACAGTAAAAGCAAGTTCTCAGTTCAAGTGACAGATGTTAATGATGTCCAACCCCAGTTTGCAAAACAGTCATTTAAATTCTTCATTGATGAAAACCAAAGATCCAAAATTCCTGTTGGCACCATCAATGCCACAGATCCAGACTTGGGACTTGGAGGTAAATTATCTTTTTCTCTGTTGACTACCAATAAACAGTTTGTACCATTCAGAATCACTGAAAATGGATTGATCTCATCAATTATGTCTTTAGATCATGAATTTCAAGATACTTATAAGTTTCAAGTATTTGTAAAAGACAAAGGAACTCCATCATTGAATAACACAGTGAATGTGATTGTTAAGGTGAGAGATGAAAATGATAATGCTCCATATTTTACATTTCCCAGTGTTAATCCTTATAATATGGATGTAATATACTATCCACATCATACGAAGAACATCACCCAAATCAAGGCATCAGACAGTGATAAACAAGAGAATGCATTTCTCAAATATGAAATAATCAGAGGCAATAGCAAACAAATATTCAACATCAATCAATACACTGGTTTGTTATCTTCAACTCATGTCCTAAGCCAAAAAGATGCTGGTTCCTTTGAACTGGAATTTCTTGTGAAGGACAGTGGAAGCCCAGTTCTATCAGCCAGAACAACTGTATATTTGACACTGACTGTAAGCAACAAGACATCAGAAATGTTAAATGCTGTTAACATAAAGACTGATAACAAGATCCACCTGACTTCAGCAATTATCATTGTATCAGTGGCAGTGACAATAGCTGTGATCATTACAGCTTCAATCTCAGTGTGTATCCTTCGTTGTTGTAATCCTCGAACTGTTCCAGTGGTAGAAGGCAGTTATGTGAGTGGCCAGAGACATTTGATAAGTCCTCCTTACCCGGCCAATCCTTGGTCCAATGTTGCTGTTCCTGCATCAGCAGTAGATATGAGAAGAAGCAATCATCCACCAACACCTCGATTGCAATCCCATCCTTATTCAACCAATCAGCAAATACTTTCATCACCAACACCAAAACGGCAACCCATGGCAGATTCAGTATCACAAGTAAGTTCTTTTCTGTTTCTGTGTTCCTCTCACTTTTGTAAACTTTAATTGGTATATATTTATAATAAATGCCTTTTTAAGATATTAGAAAGTGTGTATCACTCCTTTGAGTAATAGCAATTACTTTTCTTTCTATTAAGTTGTTGATAATATATGTATTTGCTTATTTTTGCACTCATTTATGTATATATATATAATATATATATATAATATCTTTTTCAATTTTTGTCTGCTTTTCCAAAATTTTCTTAGATGTATATTCAAGACATTGCACTGCCATCTCGTAGTGATAGAAGCAATAAAAGAACAGCTCAGACACACAATTATTCTAGACAGAGTTCAGTGAAGTCTTCTCACAATGAAAATCAACAGGGTTGGAGTGAAAGAGACCCAAGTCAAACTGAAGATTTATCAGGTCTGTCATAAAAACTGAATATACATTTTTTTTCTATGTAATTATCAAAATTTCAAATTATGTTCTACTTATTTTTTCTAAATTTAGTTTGGAAAAAAAATTACCAATATCTTTATTTAATCTTATTTTATCCTATTCTTAGAATTTTCTTGTATTATGTAATTTTCAATTTGCATTTACATATTCATGATTTTATTAATAATTATGAAACATGCTTACGAAATGAGGATATGTTTGCAAAAATTGTAAACACTACCTAAAATTTATTCTTGGTAAATGTCCTAAGGGTAATTTGTTTCAGAATAATTACAGATATTGATTTCAATTTTTTATTTTTCATTTTCATTTTTTCAATGTTTTTATTTTTCATTTTATTTTTCATTTATATAGAGTAAAAATATCTTGTAGAAGATAATTTCAATTTGACTTTATATTTTACAGATGTGTACCCTTCTCAGTATTGTAATCCTCCTCCATCACAAATTGATCAACAACAGACTGCAGAGATGAAGCCCTTGGGACAGACTGTCAGCTACCCAAGTGATACGACAATAGTGGCCAGAGGATTTTATACACCTTACATGAATGAAAACAGTCCTCATACAGATGCCAATAGTAGTAGTCCTTCTAAAAGACATTTACAATCAAGAAATATACCTGCAAGTGGTAGTCAGACATCCATCAACAGACCACTGCCACCTGTGCCTCAGTAAAACAACATTGTTTAAACATTTGGTAAATTTATAAACTTAATAAATAATAGATAATGTCTTCTCTGACATATACTTTAATTAAATTCTGTCTATTTTTTAATTACATCCGGCAAGAATAATATGTAAAATCTTATGCATATAATTTAAAAGAATTATCTTCTGCTTTAGTTTCAACCAAGTTGGAGATATTAACTAAACAAGAACCACAATAGTGAGGCACCCAGCAAGGATTGAACTCACTAGACAAGTAAATTGTTTTTTAAGATGAGTTTGCTTATCATTCTACTCAAATAGGCACTCATTCAAATAATTTGTAGGTAAATACAGTTTTGGAAGGTTTTTACAATACATTTAATACAATGTATTTCAGAATAATGTTATTAAGCTATTATTTAAAGCAATACCTTGGAATTTAATTTCCCACTGAAATCAGTATAAAATGTTTCCACTATTCATTATTAAATTTTAAATATCATGGCCTACTTGACACAATACAAAATTACAAGACCGAATAGTTCATTTTTCAAATCATAATTTAAGAGTTTTACAAGGTCTTTGAAACTATGAGAGCTAATTTTTATCAATGCATAAAAGTAGTCAAATAATATATACATTTTTATCTTTAATTGTAGAATTACACTTTCCACCTAAATGATCTAATTATAAGTATTAACATCAATAAAAACTTAGAATATTAAATTAATGTATATCCTACAAAGTTTTGATGTAACTAAGATGTGAGAATAAAAATATTTGTTATTAATACAAGCATAGAAAAAATGAAGAAAATAAACCATAATGGAAGAATAGCTTAATTTGACTCTTGCATTTCGGATATAATTTCATTTTTTTTTTCTTCTTTTTTTTTTTTTACTTTTTAAAATTTTTAATTCCTACTTATACCTGAGTTTTTTTAATTTGTATGTTAGCAAGTATCTTTAGCAAAAAAAGGAAAATAAATTAAAAAATAAAGACTGATTCACCACCGAGATTCAGTCAAAAATAATTCATTGAGCTTGGCAGCCATTACACAGGCAACACAGTAGGTAGGACAGTTGGCTTGTATGTAACAAAGAATACAAGAGAAATGCATTCAATGTTGGAATATAACAGAAATAATCCAGTTGATGCAACTGATATATTGTGTGGACATATTTAATGACAAAGGTAAGCTAACCATTAAGCAGTTCTTATTTTCTTTGTCTACTGAAATTGATGCTATTGTAGTATAAGGATGGAAGCTGGATGACAAGTTACAAGCATTTGTAAATAAAATTTCCTTGGGCATATAACCTAGAGAAGAAAACTTTAGGTTCTTGATATTTTTTTTTTAAGTTTTCTTGCCTGTTATTTTACTACTTTTATAATAAACTTGTTTTGAAGAATAAATGGTTAAAATAAATAATCAATTTAAAATTTTTTTAAATTATTCTTTATTAGATTTTCGGCTTAACACTTTTGAAAATGTTTATCATCATGCACCAAGTCTCTATCATGATGACTGTTGTGCATATTTACTTATAAGAATATTTCATATAATAAATATTTTTTCTTTACTGTTACAATTTATTATTAAGATTAAATAAACATTTATTGCTGAGATAAAATAAATTTTCATGTGGTTTTAAATTTTATGTAAATTTTTGATTTTGTATTTAATTATTCAGACTGAAATATTTTAGAATTCCTTTTGGAATTTTCTTTTCCACTTTCATTTACCAAATTATTAATATGTAATCTTTTAGTGAAGAGATTTTTTCAAATGTTGAAATTTATTTAAAGGATTTGTGTACAAATTAAAGTTATAAAATATGCAAGATGATTTTTTTGTTTTGAGATACATTAACATTTTTTTTTATTTTAAGAACTTGATAATTGTTTAAAATCTTTTATTAACTGTAATACATTTTAGGATTAATTACTGCTTTCTTGGTAGATTTTTTTGTCTGATTAGATTTTGATAATAAATCTTAAATTTCTGTTGTAAATCACTAAACCTATAGAACTTTCATTAGTTAATTTTATCAAGTTATTGTCTACTTTATGTAGAAGACAGCCTGCAAACAAATTAAAACATGTCTATTAGATAAAAATAATGCAGTTTATTGTATATTGAGAAACATCTAAAACTGTATATCGTTTGTTATACATTGTTTAAATTTGTATTTTCAGGAGTAATATTTTTTTATTTTGCTCAAAAGCCTAATATTACTCTTTAAATCTTACTCTTCAATTGATTTTCTTTCAACTAAAATTTATTTGTTAGGCCTTGTAAGCAGCAAGCTGTTTACTTAAAGCATTAAATGTAGCTGTGAATTATGATTTGCATGTTAGTTCTTTCACTTCATACCACTTTGAATTTCATGCATTGAAATTATGAAAGTGTTTATCAGTACTTTACTATTTCACAACTTTTTTTTATACTATTCGAAATAATTTCCTTTTCAATTTTTGTATCCTTTAATATTCAGTCTTTTATGAATTTATTTTTTTTTTTTAAATATATTTGATTTGAATTGTCAGTTTTATAAAGATATTCATTGTGAATCCAGTTAAAAACTATATTCAAAACTTTAATTTAAATTGTATATAAAATTATCCCCAATGTAAGAATATTTTAATTAATTATAAAAATTGTTGATCTTTAACATTTCAGAAACTGTTAAAGTCCTATATTTTTACTTCAAATTTCAGAAATTGGAACTCACAAAACTTGTATTTTGGGGCTATAAAGAGAGAAATAATTGTCTTCTTAAAGATGATGTTAGCATCAGCACTTATTTTAATATCAATTTTACATCTGCATCTTTGTATGGACCTTACCTATAGTATAGAAGAAGGAAAAAGCCCTGGTACTTATATTGGAAATATTGCTGCTGATTCTCATGTAATGAAAGACATCTCAACTGAGAATAAAGACTTCATTCACTTCAATCTTCTATTACAAGCTGAGACTGGCAGTTCTCCATTATTCCATATCTCCAAGAAATCAGGAAAGTTGTACACTTCACAGACTTTAGATGCTGAGTCTCTTTGTATTTTTAAGAAAGAATGTTTTAAAATGATTGATGTCGCTATTCAGAAGGCAACCACAGTTATTAAATTATTAGAAGTCAAAGTCATCATACAAGATGTCAATGATCATCAGCCAGAGTTTCCAGATAAAATGGTTAACATAAAGTTTTCTGAAGATGATGGCAAAGGAGTTAAAAGGTTAATACCAAATGCTATCGATCATGATGTATCCTTAAGAAATTCTCTGATAACATATCAGCTAAATAAACAAAAGAATGAACCCTTTTCCTTGTCTGTCTCTAAAAATCTTGATGGTACATCTAAACTAATTTTCAATCTTGAAGAAAGACTGGACAGAGAAACTAAAAATTCTTACAACATTCAAGTAGTTGCTAAAGATAGTGGCTCTCCACCAAAACAAAGCATTTTAGATGTTCATATTTCTGTTATTGATGTCAATGATAATCCACCAATCTTCTCTCAGAATATCTACAATGTTTCTATCCAAAATAAACATGACAAAACAAAACCAGTTATCATTATTTCTGCAACAGACTTAGATTCAGGTAAAAATAGCAAAATCTTGTATCATTATAGCACCAAAACTCTGGACTTTGCAAAAGAAATATTCCAACTAAATGAAGATAGTGGTGAAATTTTTTTGAATAAGAAGCCAATTTTAGCACAACATTCAGCATATGAGTTGTATGTTCAAGCAAAAGATGGAGGCAGCCCATCTCTAAGTTCTATTGCCATAGTCCACATCAGTGTGATCAACCAAGAAAATGATCCACCAAAAATAAAAGTGAACTTTGTCTCAACATCTTTGGACAATACAGTTGAAATTTCTGAGGACATTAAAGTGGGAAGCTTCATTGCTTATGTGAAAGTCAGTGACCAAGATGAAGGACAAAATGGTGAAGTGAAATGTGAAGTGAAGCATGACAAATTTCAACTCCGTAATATGGACAAGCAAAAATATCAAGTAATTGTAAAAAGTACATTAGATCGAGAAAGAGAAGATCACCATGACATTATCATCATGTGTCAAGATAAAGGAAATCCTCCTCTCCAAAGTAAAAGCAAGTTCTCAGTTCAAGTGACAGATGTTAATGATGTCCAACCCCAGTTTGCAAAGCAGTCATTTAAATTCTTCATTGATGAAAACCAAAGATCCAAAATTCCTGTTGGTACCATCAATGCCACAGATCCAGACTTGGGACTTGGAGGGAAATTGTCTTTTTCTCTGTTGACCACCAATAAACAGTTTGTACCATTCAGAATCACTGAAAATGGATTGATCTCTTCAATCATGTCTTTAGATCATGAGTTTCAAGATACTTATAAGTTTCAAGTATTTGTAAAAGACAAAGGAACTCCATCATTGAATAACACAGTGAATGTGATTGTTAAGGTGAGAGATGAAAATGATAATGCTCCATATTTTACATTTCCCAGTGTAAATCCTTATAATATGGATAAAATATATTATCCACATCATACGAAGAACATCACCCAAATCAAGGCATCAGACAGTGATAAACAAGAGAATGCATTTCTCAAATATGAAATAATCAGAGGCAATAGCAAACAAATATTCAACATCAATCAGTACACTGGTTTGTTATCTTCAACTCATGTCCTAAGCCAAAAAGATGCTGGTTCCTTTGAACTGGAATTTCTTGTAAAGGACAGTGGTAGCCCAATTCTATCAGCCAGAACGACTCTATATTTGACACTGACTGTAAGCAACAAGACATCAGAAATGTTAAATGCTGTTAACATAAAAACTGATAATAAGATCCACCTGACTTCAGCAATTATCATTGTATCAGTTGCAGTGACAATAGCTGTGATCATTACAGCTTCAATCTCAGTGTGTATCCTTCGTTGTTGTAACCCTCGAAGTATTCCAGTGGCTGAAGGCAGTTATGTGAGTGGCCAGAGACATTTGATAAGTCCTCCTTACCCAGCCAATCCTTGGTCTAATGTTGCTGTTCCTACAGCAAATACAGATATGAGAAGAAGCAATCAGCCATCAACACCTCAGTTACAACCACATCCTTACTCAAGTACTCAGCAGATGCTTTCATCTCCAGTACAAAAGCCACAGACTGCTGCAGATTCTCTATCACAGGTAAGTGCTTATGCGTCTTTAATTCATAGTTCCTTAATTACTGAATTTAATTAAGTTCATCATGAAATATTAGATTAAAAACTATTAAATGAGGTGTTGAATTTCTTGAAAATGTCTATGTTCAAACTAATTTTACCATTTTTATTTTTATTTTAAAGATTGTAATATATAGTATTTGATAATCATTATATCCATTTACTTTCTTGTACATTAGCATTTTACTCTTCATTTAAAGCCTTTTTCCTAAGATTTTAGACTTACTGTTTGGTATGATATACAGTTATTTTTTCCAGTGATCATCATATTATTTTCAATGTGCTTGAGACATTGAATAATATTCTAGTATATTATATTTACTAGATGTATGTGCAAGACATAGCATTACCAACTGGCATTAATAGAAAGAAGAAATGGACAGATGGCACACAAGAATATTCAAGTCAAAGTTCTGTTAAGTCTTCACATAGTGATGGCAGACAAGTCTGCGTTGATGAAGATCAAATTAAAGAAATGTCAGGTTAGTTGTAATATATTATGTAATAACTATTAATCCTTTTTTATTTGTATAATTTTTTTTTTACTTATACTAATTTCTATTAATAATGTGTAATTGAATTTTGATATATTTTTATGGTCATATCTTTGAATTCCATTTTAAAGAGTGAATTCTAAAAAAGTGTAAGAAAAAGTTTTTATAAAGTAAAGATTTTGTTGCATTCTTTGACATTATTGATTGTAGAAATATTATCAAAATAGGCTTGACAAATGTCATAAAAATACAGAACAAAATAAAAATTCTCTATTGTATGATAATTTAAAATTTATTTAATTTGTGAAATAGTAATTTTCACTTGTTTTTATCTACATTAGTATGTGTTTGGCATTTTTATGTTTCTATTGGTTAAAATGTTAAAAGTATTAAAAATAAAAGAAATTGGCATAAAAAAATGCAATAGACCTTATTAATTTACTAAGACACTATGTAAGTGTCACTTTGTGACATTAAACATATTTATCACCAGGAAGATTTGACAATGGACTCCATTATGTATTGCTTATGGTAGAGATGCATATTTTTTGTCATAAGGTCAGAAGGGACAAAAATGGAAAGAGACTGATGTAGTTTTTTATGTGTAAGGACAAATTAAGAAGAAGGAACTAATTAAGAGATCTAACTGGTTTTGATAAACTGATACAACGAAAGCAAACTGTAAGGATCAAAACCAAATTTAACTCAGCCAGATAAATTTATTATAAATCAAGCACATCCCAAATGGCTAGACATTAGATGAAACCAGCTTGAGAAAATGTTAAAATTCAGATATTTATGTAAAATACTAACCAGCAAAATGGAAAGGAACAAATTAGGATTAAAATTTCAACAGTGTGTATTTGTCAAAATTCAGAATATATACATAGCTGTGTGAAAGGTGGTAAAATTGTTCATATGTAATTCTTCAGTTGCTGTTGGTAAGGAAAGTGATTAGGTGTAAGGGTGTTGTCAGTAGGGCTAGGAATTGACTTTCTTGGTTTGGTTGGCCAAGGTCACAGTTGGGATCAGGAGATAAGTCTGGAGTGGATTAGTGAAACCAAGTAGGTGTCATTTGGTGGAGTTTGATATACACCTTTCTTCAAGGTTGAATTGACACCAATGAGGTATTTGATGATCTGGCAGTTGTGCAATGAGGCTGAAGTGTTGAAGCTGAACTGCTGGTAAGGTAGATTGGCAGGTTGATCGATTGAGGTCATGGTGGTGGGTTGATTTGTTCTAAGGCGCGTTGGTTGGTGAGGTTAAGGCGATGGTGACAAGGGACTACTGGTGTGGTTAGTTAGTGTGTTTAATCAAGCAGAATGTTACTGTTCGAAAGTGGTATCAACAAGACAGGGTCATGGTGGTGATGATGAGGGATGCCTGGAGCTGGATGGTGATGATGTTGAGGTGTTAAAAATCATGGTAATTGGCGTCAGGAGTCTGATGGTGTCAAAGCTAGCCTGTTGGCCTCATTCTGTATGTGAAGAGATAAGAGAAGCCATCATAATGGTGATGGTGGCAGCACCTCTGCAAGTTGGCAAGCAGCCTGAAATTGGGCTGGTCTTTATGAGGGGCTTTCTTTTAAGCAAATCTGGTAGTCCTCAGGGTCATCTTTTTTCCCGTGGGAATGTTCATGATTGGCTATTGTATTTTTATTGTGACAATTTGTTTTGTGTATTGGATGTAATGCTCAGAGCCCCTGCACAAAAAACAACTTTTTTACTTTGTGTTTTGCTTTCTTAGTGCTCACATCTGGCTGACATATAGTGTGAATCAGAAAGAGATCTAATTGCAGCAGAGTATAACAAGTTCAACCAGAGAATTGGGTTGAATGAGTTGGATTAGCTGACCAAAATCACTTGAGAGAATATTTCCTTATACAGATAAGCACTGTACTAATGAAAATCACCTTATTGGTCAAATGTAGAATGAGACGCCACAAGAAGGTATCTGGGTTGTCCATCATTGCTGACAGATCACAAGATAACTTTCCTGATAGTTTTTTCATTTATACAAACTGATACAGATCTACCAATTTGGACAGCAAGCCAACTAAGCCAAAGTATGGTTAGGTGAGTCTGAACAGTTCCAGTGGTAATCTTAGATAGCATCAAGAAAATAGGTGAAACGTTTAAGAAGCTGGCCTAAGACAACAATGATGACTACTACAACCACTACCAGAAGAATTGACTGATAGCGGCATGATTCTTTAGACTAGTGACTGTAGTTTCATCAGTTAATTTAGATTGATCAGAGGTTTTGTCCTTTGTCAAGCTAATAAAACAGGAGGACAGATACAACTGTCAGAAATTGATATCTGACATGAGTAAATAAAATGGAACTCAGTTGCTTTTGTTAGATATCAGTTTTACTCATTCATCTTGAAATCCCTGAAACGATCAACATTAATTAATTGGGATTCATGGCCATCAATAAGCTCAGAGATCTCAGATCTTAGACACTGCATGGGTGGTTGGTTGGTTGGGGTGGAGTCCTCTACACACCATTGCCAGCCGTCACAGAGCATTTATCAAATTTCTAATGAACTATCCCATCATGCCTGTCAGCATATTAGACTTTGTTCATAAATTTATAATTGTATATTATATTTATTTTTTCAAAATTAAAAATTCTTAATTATATTTTTAATGAAGGACTTTACTCAGAAAAATGTTTAACCTTTGTCCCTGCAAAAAAAATGGTGTGTCAAAAGGACGGTTATTCTCTTGACACACTGCTATTACTGTATACACTTTTGACTCCCTCAGCAATGTTTGTTGTTTTAAAAAGTAATGATTAGAATTTTAATAAAACCCAAACCTATGAAAGTGGATTTATACATTTTCTTTATCCTTGAGAACTGACAACAAAGATATTAAACACTATTTATTTATTATATTACTGATTTAATCTATCTTCTAATTTTATCAGAATTTTCTTTTTTTTAAATTATCAATGGTTTAAAACTTTTCAAAATACATATTTTGTTGTAGCTGGTTTAGATATTTTGATAATTTTGTTATTTTTTTATAAAGGTTTTCTTTTCAAATTTATTTCTTTATAAAATGGTAAATAATCAATCTTTTTAAAAATTTTCTAAATATTGAATTGTACTCAATCCACATATTTTTATTATCTTGTAAATAAACATTGCTGAGGGAGTCAACAGTGTATAAAATAATAACAACAGTCAAGAGAATAACCATCTTTTTGACACACTGTTTTTATGGGCACAAATGTTAAACATTGCCAAAATTTGTTTATATGCTTCAGTTTTTTTTACATTTAGTTTTATATTTTGCACCATTAAATTCAAATTAGAATCACGTTCTTAAGTTTTTAAGTTGTAATGAACTTAATTTACAGAATCAATGTACTTTTGTCTTGTTTAAAATCATTTGACAAATTATTCAAGTTATTCACACAAGATATACTAATATTATTTTATGTTTGTCATATTTTAAATATCTTTTGAAATCCTATATTAATTCAAGTGTTTTTTTTTTATTTTGCAGATATATACCCTTCCCAGTATTGTAATTCTCCTCTATCACAAAGTGATCTTCAGCAGACTACAGAGATTAAGTCCTTGGGACATACTGTCAATTATCCAAGTGATACTACTATAGTCGCTAGAGGCTTTTATACACCTTACATGAATGAAAACATTTCTCAGACAGATTCAAAGTCTTATTCAAGTGTTGATGATAGAAACACATCAGGTAGACAGTTACTATCAAGGAATGTATCTGCAAGTGGTAGCCAGATTTCCATTAACAGACCACTGCCTCCTGTGCCTCACTAAATCATATCTGGATTGATATCATTTGTTGTTATATTTTTTACTTGCATAAAAGTTATAATAATCACTAAATGCAATAGAAATTTTAGAATATTCTGTTATGATAGAATATTATACTTTGATAGAATCAGAATTAAAACTAAGAGTGGCATCAATTCAGTGAAATTAATCTTGTTTTATCATTGTTTTTATAAAATATTTGAATTAAAATAAAAATGAGCTCATATATTTAGATAAAATGCTTTAGAAAAATATTGATACTTTATTTTAATAATTGATTTTTTATTTTACAGTACTGTTAGTATAAGTAAAATTTATATTTCATTTTATATTTTGGAAAATAATGTTTAGAAAAAACCTTAATGAAAAATTTATTTGAAAAATTCCATACCTTTATTTAAAAAATTAGAAATTCTTGAATTAATTAAACAATCTTAATACTTTTTACTCCATACAACATACATAAAATTATTTAAGCTGTCTTTGTAAGTTATAAATTTATATAACTTATGTCAAAAATCAAAATGTAAATATTGAATACAAATTAATGCTATAGTCATTATATAAACAAAAATTCATATAATAGCATAAAACAAATTAATTGAAAGTTCTCTGTATTATGTTGCTTTGAGACATTGCTGTTGAGATAGAAAGAGGGAAGCAGATCTTAAAAGAAGAATATCTTCATCTGTCTATTGCATCTTGGGAATTCACTATATTTATCTCTAAAGTTGCAAAATTTTAAATTTTTATATATATTTCTTTAGGTATACTTTGTAATTTTTAAAAATATTTAAAAAATATAAAACTTTGTCTGCACTATTTTTTGTGATGAATACACAATACATCTGTACTCAGAGAAAGAATATAGCAGCCATTACACAAGTAGCACACTAGGTAGGACTACTGACTTTTGTGTAATTCCAAAAGAAATGTATAATGTGAGAATATAAAATCATCAAATGTGTTCCAGTTGAAATAGCTGTGTGTTGGCATGAGTAAATTTAAGACCAAGGTAAGTTGGTATTCATTGAATTTTTAAAATTTTCTTTGTCTCTGAACATAAAAACGAAAAACAGCATAAACATTATACAGGCAGATGAATGTAGCAATATGTGCTTCATGCAATGTTTTCATATTGTAAAGACAAAAAGTACAGTTATAAAATCTAATTACTTACCAAATTTTTTCTTTGTGACAGTTTTATTTTTATAATACATGATTTCATAATCTTTCTTCTATATTCTTCCATTTATATTTTAAAAATTAAACTATATAAGATGATGCAGAAATGTGTTATTATAACTGCCCATGAATGATTGAATATCACAGCATCAGAATAGAATGATTTTCCTTCATGATTAAATTCCAGTTTTCTTTTGGGATGATGCATTACCTGATGTATATGTTTATTTTAAAATTTACTTGATATGTTATTAAATATAAATAACATTCATGACTGCTGTTTAAATGTTTCTAATATGCATCATATTTGTTAAGTTTTTAATGTCATCCATTTTTTTAGATCATTTTCCTGCTATAATTTTCAGTGGTTGTTTCTCAAAAGAATGCATTGTATCTTTCAACTTGTGTGAATATATGCTATGTTTTAAATTGACAAATATTTCTTATTCTTTTAAAATATTTTAAAATCATTCATATTTTCATAAATTTCTAACTTATTTTAGTTTTATTGATATTATTTTGTTAAATTGTTTATTATATATCATAATATACATCCCTCAAAGTTGTAAAAATGGTTACTTAACAAAATAATTGGAAATAACTTCTGAAAAATATTTCATGAATCATTTCCTGAATTATTGGTATTGTTAAAAATATATTGATTCTGTTTTTATTCTTATGCAGCAATTAATTCAGTTACTTGTGAAGAATAATTAGAAGAAAATTAATATTTAGTACAAAAATATCAATATTTGGCAAGGATTTTCTCAATACCTAAAGTAAATAATTTCTAGGGGCACACAGACTATTCTCCTCATCTTTATTGTTATTATCACAATGTTTTACCAGTTGTGTTCTCCAGCTTTTATCGGGTGCTTGTAAATCCAAGTAACTTTCATGGAATTACAAACAAAAACCATTATGTAATCTCCAGGGTAGATTGTTTTTGTACTGCTGACCATGTCAAGGGATATCTCGTCTAGTTCTTATTTAGTGCTGCTCAATTACTGTGCACCCTATTTCTACTGAGTCTAAGTCTGCCCTGTCTGGCCCAGGAATTGAACTCACAATGACTATCACCAAATTCACAAACCAGTGCCTTTATCCACTGGCTTATTGTCCCATGCAAATGTGGCAAGCAATAACTGAGCAATACCAAATAAGAATTAGACAAGATATCACAAGACACAGTCAGCAGAATGAAAACAATCTACCCCCATAAATTAAAAAAATGGGTTCAGTTTAGGATTCCCTGAAGGTTACCTAGATAGACAAGTTCCTGATGAAGGCCACAGAGCACAACAGCCAAAGTGTTGTGATAATAACAACAAAGATGAGGACAATCGTCTACATGTAAATTATCTAAATAGTGATACCTACATAAATCAGAAATTCAGATTAATAATTTCTATAGTTTATACATTTGCTCTTTGTAGAAATTTTACATAACGGATTACTAACATTTAATTTTCAGAAACCATCATTATCCTGTGACTACCTAAGCTACATGATTTTTCAAAAAGATGCTGGGAGAGAATATATGTGTGATATTTATAATCCTGCATATTGGCCTATGTACAGATATCACTTACTATGTGGAAGAAGGAAGACAACCAGGTACATATGTGGGTGACATTGCTACAGATTCACAAGTGATGAAGGACATTCCAGATTCTGACCATAACCACATTGGATTCAGCCTCCTTCATAAAGGTGCCACTGGCAATTCTCCATTATTCAGAATATCAAAAAGAACTGGAAAAATCTACACTGCACAAACTCTTGATGCAGAAACTATTTGTCTATTTGAAAAAGAATGTTTTCACATGGTGAATGTAGCAGTTAGAAAATCGACGACTGTTTTCAAATTATTAGAAATCAAAATAATAATACAAGACATAAATGATCATCAACCTGAGTTTCCTGATAAACAAGTTAACGTCAAATTTAATGAAGATATCGGAATAGGAACCAAAGTATCAATTCCTAATGCCATAGACAAAGATGTAGGAATTATCAACTCCCGGATTACTTATGAACTAAAAAAGACCAAAGATGAACCATTTATATTGTCTACCATGAAGAAAGTAGATGGAACATCTGATCTGAGTATAGAATTAGAAAGAATGTTGAACAGAGAAGTCAAAGACTCTTACACAATTCAGGTAATTGCAAAAGATGGAGGATCTCCACCAAAACAAAATATATTAACTGTTCATATTTCTATCTCTGATGTAAATGATAATACTCCAATCTTTTCCCAGAAAGTTTATAATGTTTCTATTAATAGCAAACACAATGATGCAAAAGCTGTTGCCATATTATCTGCTAAAGATCTGGATTCTGGGGAAAATGGTAAAGTTACTTATCATATAACTGCAAAAACAACTGACCGCACAAAAAGTATATTTGATTTAAATAAAATTACAGGAGAACTCTTTCTACATAAGAAAGATAATCTACACAAGGAAATGATATACAAGTTATATGTGGAGGCTAGAGATGGTGGTAATCCACCATTACGATCACTTGCAATGGTTTTGGTCAGTGTACTCAACCAGCAGAATAAAGCTCCATTGATAGATGTAAACTTTTTCTCTACATCCAGAGAAAATACAGTTGATATTTCTGAGGACATTAAAGTTGGTAGTTTCATTGCTTATGTGAAAGTCAGTGACCATGATGAAGGGCAGAATGGAGAGGTGAGTTGTGAAATTCAGCATGAGAAATTTCAGCTTCAAAAAATGGGCACTCTTAAATATCAAGTAATTGTAAAAAGTACTTTAGATCGAGAAAGAGAAGATCACCACAATATTATCATCATGTGTCAAGATAAAGGAAATCCTCCTCTCCAAAGTAAAAGCAAGTTCTCAGTTCAAGTGACAGATGTTAATGATGTCCAACCCCAGTTTACAAAGCAATCATTTAAATTCTTCATTGATGAAAACCAAAGATCCAAAATTCCTGTTGGAACAATCAATGCTACAGATCCAGACTTGGGACTTGGAGGGAAATTATCTTTTTCTCTGCTGACCACCAATAAACAGTTTGTACCATTCAGAATCACTGAAAATGGATTGATCTCATCAATTATGTCTTTAGATCATGAGTTTCAAGATACTTATAAGTTTCAAGTATTTGTAAAAGACAAAGGAACTCCATCATTGAATAACACAGTGAATGTGATTGTTAAGGTGAGAGATGAAAATGATAATGCTCCATATTTTACATTTCCCAGTGTAAATCCTTATAATATGGATAAAATATATTATCCACATCATACGAAGAACATCACCCAAATCAAGGCATCAGACAGTGATAAACAAGAGAATGCATTTCTCAAATATGAAATAATCAGAGGCAATAGCAAACAAATATTCAACATCAATCAATACACTGGTTTGTTATCTTCAACTCATGTCCTAAGCCAAAAAGATGCTGGTTCCTTTGAACTGGAATTTCTTGTAAAGGACAGTGGTAGCCCAGTTCTATCAGCCAGAACAACTGTATACTTGACCCTGACCGTAAGCAACAAAACATCAGAAATGTTAAATGCTGTTAACATAAAGACTGATAACAAGATCCACCTGACTTCAGCAATTATCATTGTATCAGTAGCAGTGACAATAGCTGTGATCATTACAGCTTCAATCTCAGTGTGTATCCTTCGTTGTTGTAATCCTCGAACTGTTCCAGTGGCTGAAGGCAGTTATGTGAGTGGTCAGAGACATTTAATTAGTCCTCCTTACCCGGCCAATCCTTGGTCCAATGTTGCTGTTCCTGCATCAGCAGTAGATATGAGAAGAAGCAATCATCCACCAACACCTCGATTGCAATCCCATCCTTATTCAACCAATCAGCAAATACTTTCATCACCAACACCAAAACGGCAACCCATGGCAGATTCAGTATCACAAGTAAGTTCTTTTCTGTTTCTGTGTTCCTCTCACTTTTGTAAACTTTAATTGGTATATACTTATAATAAATGCTTCGATTGCAATCCCATCCTTATTCAACAAATCAGCAAATACTGTCATCACAATCACCAAAGCGAGAACCAATATCAGATTCAGTATCACAAGTAAGTTCTCAAAGTTATCTGGTTTATTTTAGATTGATTCTTTATTGAAAATCTTTAGAAAATTCATTTTTGCTTCATTTGAAGTTTTTTCATCTTTAGAGCTTTTCTAATATGCATTTAATCTTTAAAACATCTTTTTTCTTTGTTGTATAAAAAATCTATTTATGACTACATTTTTATGCATTATTTTTTTAATCATGATATAAATGATTTATTATTTATTAATACATAGGGATTCTTTCAATTGTAATATTTTAAATTAGATATTTGAACATCACATTTGTTCTAAAATTCTTCTGTTTTCGTTATTTGTTTTTAGTAGCTCATATTTTTGCAGGTCATGGCATAACTCATATTCTTCAGCCTGGAATCTTGTCTTCTGGAAACATTACCTTAGAAAACGAAATGCAACAATAACAGAGTGAAATTAGTAATAACTTAATGATGGTGAAAGTGCTTCAAAAATTTCAGGAATAACTTCATTACTATTACTGGGCAATGGAACAAATATTAAGTTGTGTGTTAAGGAAGAAGAGGTGGCAGAATGAATACAGATTGTGCTCTGTGCAATTATCAAGCATTTGAAGTAACATCCATTAACTGTTATCACTCTGTAGTGACTTCATATGCTGTACAAAGTTTATCCTGTCACTGAAGGTGACTCTGATCCCAGAACAATAGTGTGTTTGAATTTCATAGATGTGTTGTCATATCCTGCTATGGCAACAGAAAACAACTTTAAGGGAAATTAACAATAAGGATAATGCAATTGAGAGGCCTTGCAAAAGGATGCAGTAGAAAGGGAAGTAATATTAATAATGCAATGTGCTGAAGGTTAAGAATGTGAATTCAGACCTTGTCATACGTTACTTCTTTATTTTCAGTTTTGTTGCTGTTTGTACTCAGGCCAGAATGTTGTGATCAAAAGAAATAATAATTAGATGAAGTGAAACTAGTAATAAATTAATAATGACATCATTCTATACTGGATCCACCAAGCTAATTCCGTATTATTACTAACTCATACTTCATTCTTGAATCATATATTTACAGGCATGTTTTCTTAAACATTTTCAAACACATTTGGGTTATTTTTGTTATTGATTATATATCTGGTGACTGAATATAGAATTCAGAGTTACATTTTCCTATTTTTTTCTTTTTCAAACCAAAACGATGTTTTGGTTTGCTGACAGAAAAATTTTATGTTTAATTATTATTGCACTGTTACTAATAATTTTCTTTCTCTTTATTTATCAGGTGTATATTCAAGATGTAGCATTACCATCTTCTAGCAACAAGAACAAGAAAAAAACAAACCCTCCACAGGATTATAGCAGACAATCTCTCAAATCTTCTCACAGTGAAGATAGACAGGGCTGGAGTGAAAATGACACAAGACAAGCAACAGATATATCAGGTAAATTAGCATATTTATATTATTGTTATAGACATTCTGTTTTAGTTATTTTCACACTTCTCTTGATAGAACTCAGTATTATTTACACTTGCACAGAAACATTTAATTTCATACCATCTAATATGATGCATAATTAAGGGTAAATGATTTTTATGTCACTTTAATTTAAGAAATGACATGTGAATAGAATTACAAATTTCCTTTTATTTTCAGTATTTAAAATTTTGGAAATTTAATACTTGGTATTAAATTTATGACTTTAATTTTCAGATGTGTACCCTTCTCAGTATTGCAATCCTCCACCAGAAATGAGGCCCTTGGGACAAACTGTTAGCTATCCCAGTGATACCACTATAGTGGCTAGGGGTTTTTATACACCCTACATGAATGAACATAGCTCCCAGGCAGGTGCCAAGTCTTACTCAGGTGTTGATGATGGTAGTTCTTCTAACAGACTTTTAAGATCTAGAAATGTACCTGCAAGTAGTAGTCAGTCATCTATCAACAGACCACTGCCTCCTGTGCCTAATTAAAAATTGGTCTCTGCTAATTCATTCAGAATATTATGACTGATAAATATCATTTCTGTTAAATAACTACAGCAGTAAATTTAATTTTGTAGAGTGTAATTTGAGAATAAACTTAAAAATGCTCATAGTAAAAGATAATCTGAATCTGCTGCAACTAATTAGTTAATATATTAAAGTAATCTTATTTTTTAGAAATATTTATCTAAAGTGATAATCATTCAAATTAAAATAAAAATTGGTTAAAATTTGACATATTTAAGAAAATATATTTTATTAATTCTTTTTTACATTAATTTATGAAATTTTCAGTTTATTTTAAATAATATTTAAGGTAATAAATGTATTTGATTCAAAAATTTTAAATATTAGACTTTAAATAAAATTTAACAAATTTCCAGCATTTGATTTTGGTAATCTAAAATGAATTTGCACTCCCAAATTGGCAAGATTTCTCATAACTTTTTAGGATAATGTTCACCTCATACTATACAATTAAAACTACTAATATATATATCTACAAAATACATAAACTTTGAAAAGATAAAAATATTGCCATTAAATGAATTCATAATACTTAATTGTTACAACTGTTTTTTGTAAGTTTACATTAGTAGGCAAGCATGAAAATGGTAACTATTACTATTTTGTATCCCATTTTCTTAAGGAAAGAAAGAAGAAAGTAGATCATAATGAAAGAATAGCTTTAATAGCTATTGCATGTTGGGAGATGTATTAAAAAATAATTCACTAAAATTATTATGTCTCTCTGTAATTATTTATAAAGTTAGATTTCTATACATAAATATATTTACATAGAAAAGGAAAATATTTTCTACAGAAACCATCTCCCCTTTTTCACTGAGTGAGAAAGAGGCTGGTCTCGTTTAAAGAGCAAGGAAACAAAAACATCGTAGCCATTACAGAAGCAGCACACTATGTAGGATTATTGGCTTGTGTGTGGCATTAAGTACAACAAAATTTTGGGATAGTTCTGTTAGAACTACTCCATTTGCTATAATTGCCATTTAAAATGAGCAGACTTAAGAACAAAGGTAAGTCTCTTTTCAACTATTCATTCAGTTTTTTGTTTTCTATTTAAAGAGATATTGAAAAAAAAACAGTTGAAATTGAATAAGCAGGTCTACAGAATGTTTAAATCATCTTCAAAAATTACTTTAAAAAGGTGTATCCTTTATCATTAACATTTAAAAAAATATTTTTTCACATAAATATCTAGTAATATTGAATAACGTAGGTGTTATTGTATAACTGATATTTCATCCTTTGCCTTCATTGTGCATTATAATGCCTGATGGATAAAACACTAGACCTTGACTTAATGTTAAAAATACAGCATTAATCTGTATTTCTGTACATTACAAAAATTGAGATTACAAGTTATTTTTTTCAAAAACTATTACCATTTCTTTATCAAAGATTTCTTTAAAATGTCTATATTGTTGCAAGCTTCAAATAATCTTTAAATCAGTATTAGAAAGTATTTTGTTATTTTTCAATTTTAGAGCATTTTCTTTACTTATAAATTACAATTTTTAAATTGCCTGAGTACACAAAAATACCTATTTTATCAATTAAATTTTTTTTAATGAAATTTATATTTTCTCATGTAATTCATTCTACTGAAGATATTGATGCCAAGATGATATTGGTAACATTATTCCATGTTTCCATATGTAGCAATAAATTTTGTCTGTTTTTAGCATTTTGAAATGTTTAGACAATATTTTGAAAAATATCCATTTCTTTCAAAATACTCTTTAATGAAAAACTGAATATTAAAAATTAATACATTTATTGTATGATATCTTTTAAGTCAGAGTGGGATTATTTTTTCTTAGAGATTTTGCTAAAAAAAAAAATTAAGACAAGATATAAATATTTAAAAAGATTTTTTATGTAAATGCAATATGCATAATTATAGTAATATTCATTGATGTTTTAAAATCTTGATTTCAGAAGCAGCAGATATCATAGTCAGAAACTTTTAAAGAAATATTTTTTTCAAAATGAGACTGGTTGAGATAAATGTGCTGTTCATGATCTTACACGTTGGCTGGGGAGTTGATCTCATTTATTACACAGAAGAAGCAAAAAATCCAGGAACCTATGTGGGAAATATTGCTACTGATTCACATATTATGAAGGATATCCCAGACTTTGATCATAACCTTATAGGATTCAGCCTTCTTCATAAAGGTGCCACTGGCAATTCTCCATTATTTCGAATATCAAAAAGAACTGGAAAACTCTATACTGCTCAAACACTTGATGCAGAAAATCTATGTATTTATAAAAAAGAATGTTTTCACATGGTGAATGTAGCAGTTAGAAAATCGACAACTGTTTTCAAATTATTAGAAATCAAAATAATAATACAAGACATAAATGATCATCAACCTGAGTTTCCAGATAAACAAGTTAATCTCAAACTTGATGAAGATATTAGAATAGGAACCAAAGTATCAATTCCTAATGCCATAGACAAAGATGTAGGAATTATCAACTCCCGGATTACTTATGAACTAAAAAAGACCAAAGATGAACCATTTATATTATCTACCATGAAGAAAGTAGATGGGACATCGGATCTGAGTATAGAATTAGAAAGAATGTTGAACAGAGAAGTCAAAGACTCTTACACAATTCAGGTAATTGCAAAAGATGGAGGATCTCCACCAAAACAAAATATATTAACTGTTCATATTTCTATCTCTGATGTAAATGATAATACTCCAATCTTTTCCCAGAAAGTTTATAATGTTTCTATTAATAGCAAACACAATGATGCAAAAGCTGTTGCCATATTATCTGCTAAAGATCTGGATTCTGGGGAAAATGGTAAAGTTACTTATCATATAACTGCAAAAACAACTGACCACACAAAAAGTATATTTGATTTAAATGAAATTACAGGAGAACTCTTTCTACATAAAAAGGAAACACTACACAAAGAATTGACATATGAATTGTACGTGGAGGCTAGAGATGGTGGAAATCCACCATTGCGATCTCTTGCAATGGTTCTAGTCAATGTCATTAACCAGCAGAATAATGCTCCATTGATAGATGTAAACTTTTTCTCTACATCCAGAGAAAATACAGTTGATATTTCTGAGGACATTAAAGTTGGTAGTTTCATTGCTTATGTGAAAGTCAGTGACCATGATGAAGGGCAGAATGGAGAGGTGAGTTGTGAAATTCAGCATGAGAAATTTCAGCTTCAAAAAATGGGCACTCTTAAATATCAAGTAATTGTAAAAAGTACATTAGATCGAGAAAGAGAAGATCACCACGATATTATCATCATGTGTCAAGATAAAGGAAATCCTCCTCTCCAAAGTAAAAGCAAGTTCTCAGTTCAAGTGACAGATGTTAATGATGTCCAACCCCAGTTTACAAAGCAATCATTTAAATTCTTCATTGATGAAAACCAAAGATCCAAAATTCCTGTTGGAACAATCAATGCTACAGATCCAGACTTTGGACTTGGAGGTAAATTATCTTTTTCTCTGTTGACTACCAATAAACAGTTTGTACCATTCAGAATCACTGAAAATGGATTGATCTCATCAATTATGTCTTTAGATCATGAGTTTCAAGATACTTATAAGTTTCAAGTATTTGTAAAAGACAAAGGAACTCCATCATTGAATAACACAGTGAATGTGATTGTTAAGGTGAGAGATGAAAATGATAATGCTCCATATTTTACATTTCCCAGTGTTAATCCTTATAATATGGATGTAATATACTATCCACATCATACGAAGAACATCACCCAAATCAAGGCATCAGACAGTGATAAACAAGAGAATGCATTTCTCAAATATGAAATAATCAGAGGCAATAGCAAACAAATATTCAACATCAATCAGTACACTGGTTTGTTATCTTCAACTCATGTCCTAAGCCAAAAAGATGCTGGTTCCTATGAACTGGAATTTCTTGTGAAGGACAGTGGTAGCCCAATTCTATCCGCTAGAACAACTGTATATTTGACACTGACTGTAAGCAACAAGACATCAGAAATGTTAAATGCTGTTAACATAAAGACTGATAACAAGATCCACCTGACTTCAGCAATTATCATTGTATCAGTAGCAGTGACAATAGCTGTGATCATTACAGCTTCAATCTCAGTGTGTATCCTTCGTTGTTGTAATCCTCGAACTGTTCCAGTGGCTGAAGGCAGTTATGTGAGTGGCCAGAGACATTTGTTAAGTCCTCCTTACCCAGCCAATCCTTGGTCCAATGTTGCTGTTCCTGCATCAGAGGCAGAAATGCGAAGAAGCAACCACCCACCAACAACTCAGTTAGAATCCCATCCTTATTCAAGTAATCAGCAAATTATATCATCTCCTGTACCAAAATCACAGCTGTCTGCAGATTCAACGCAGGTATGTCCTCGTATGGGCTTTAATTTTTAGTAATAGTGATAAAACAAAGATGTTGATAAAAAGAAGATAAAATGACAAAAATTGTGGTAACAAAAAAAATTTACATTATCATAAATATTAATATTGAAATACACAATGCAATTTTTGTTTTACATGTCAATTTTTGTCACTATTATTAAATGTTTTACCACAGATTTCTAGATGCATGTGTTATAAACGCCTTCTATAAATATATTTATATATGTACTTATATATATTTTATGTGTACTTATATATGTGTATTTAGAAGTGAAATAATTATTGCAACATTTTATAGTCTCTTGTAAAAATCATCCAGTAATATTGAAATAATTACGATGTACTTTTTTTTTTACTTTGCTTTTATTTCAGATCCTCCAAATGTTGCATTTTCACTTAATATGTGGTTACAATACTCTTGTGAATATTTTCCCAAGTTATAATTCCTGTATATTGTATGTATTGCATGTGAACATGTTAAGATGAATTTTATAAATATTTTTTTTTCACATAGATGTATGTCCAGGATGTAGTACTGCCATCTGTTAGTAATAGAAAACACAAAAGGACAGGCAGAACACAAGAATATTCCAGTAGAAGTTCAGTGAAATCTTCTCACCCAAATGACAGGCAAGGTTGGAATGATACAGCCACAATGCAAGATAAGGTTGGGTCAGGTGTGATATAATTTTTTATGATTTATTTAATGTTTTCTACAATCAATACTGAATAATGTAAATAGTATTACTTTTGGCAATAAAAATCTTGTAAAATTCTTTTTTTCAGTTTGTCATATTATAATTGAGACATATTAATATATTTTTACTACTTTAATTCCCTATCATGTGAAATAAATACATTATTTACTATAAAAATTGAATTCAAAATTTTGCTTAATGGATATATAGTATTAAGCTTCTTTTACTTTTCTAATGTTTATGCTAATTAATTTTTCTGATTTTATATCTTACAGATGTGTATCCTTCACAATATTGCAATCCTCCCCCTTCTCAAAGTGATCAACAGCAGACAACTGAGATGCGACCCTTGGGACAGACTGTCAGCTATCCAAGTGATACAACAATAGTGGCTAGGGGCTTTTATACACCATACATGAATGAAAACAGTCTTCATACTGATGCCAATAGTAATAGTCCTTATAACAGACATTTACAATCTAGAAATATATCTACAAGTGGTAGTCAAACTTCAATCAACAGGCCACTGCCTCCTGTACCTGATAGTTAAATGGGTATTATGGGAATATATTATCATTCTTCTTGGTATATACTCTTACCAATTAAGAAATTTAAGAACTGAAAATGTAACTTAGCAATTTTAACTTTTTAATATAAATCAATACAAATTAGTAAACATTACATTACTCTTTTGCACAAATAATTCAGGATTACTTTTTTTAACTTCATTGTTTAATAAAATTAAATATTTTAAAAATATATAAAATTATGTTTAGAATTAAGCAAAAATTTTAGCTTTATTTTTAATTTAATAAAATATTTAGTTTTTGTAATTGTAAACTTTAATGAATTCTCATATACTTTAAAATATGCTGAAATCTGATTTAAACAAATTATGAACTTTATTAATAAAATATAGCAATATATTACTGGCATATTTTCAATGTCTGAGTTAGTCAACACTTCATATTTCATAAGTATCAAAAGTTTATTGAATTTTTTTTTTCTGTACGCCTAATTAAAACTGTTCATGTCTATAATTTTATATTTACTCCAAATCATCAAAATATTTGAGATCATTAAATAAATATTTATATTAAATCAAGAACTTTTATAAGATTAACTAAATATTAAATTATAAGTATTAAAAAACCTAGAATTACAATTTATGCTTCAGTGCTAGCTAAGATAGAAAGAGAGACTTAAAAAAAAGGAAGGAAGAATAGGATCATTTGAATATTGCATTTTGGGAGTTTGTTTTATTTTTTAAATTATTTTCAATTAAATTAATATTTGGCCAATTTTTTTTATTTTATTCATATATTTCTGTATTGAATAATGTATTTAAGAATAATAATATTTTTACAAACAAACAAGTTATGATTCTGCCATTAAAGAGGCTATATTATGGCTTAACACTTTATGAAAGAGAGAGTGAAAGAGAGATTGCAGCAGCCATTACACAGACAGCACACTGTTTAGGACTGCTGTGACTTAAAACACAAAAGATACACACCATAATGTTGAAATATAAAAGCATCAGATGTGCCTCAGTTAATATAACTGATATTTGATGTGAGCAGATTTAAGAACAAAGGTAATTTTTTCTATTGTTATATATTTTCTTTTGCTCTCAGCATCCGTGATACTGTAAAGAAAAAAGAAAACAAACTGACTAGCTAATTCCAGCCATTGTTTGATGAAATAACTTAATGGGAAGAAAAATGTTTAACAAATCTTGATGTATCTTTATTTCTTTCATTTTTGAAAAAAATTCTACAGTTCATGTTTATTTACTTATAATATAAATAATTGGAAAGATATAAAGTGATTAAATTATTTTTAAGATTTATGAATCACATGAACTTTATTTACAAGATTCTTTATTTGTATCCATTTATTTTTTATAAATACATTCCTTGTATCTATATCTAAATTGTTAACATCAGCTTTTTCTTTTCATTTGACTTTGTTTATAAAATTTTGTGGCTAATATATTTCAAAAGTATCACTAGTATGCTGATTCTAAATACAACATATTGATTCCATTTTAACTCTTATTACTATTCTTTTCAATACTAATTGTAAATACACATGGTTAATACACAATGACATTTCATACATATTAAAAATATTTCTGATCTCCCTATTTGTTTCCGTGTCAATTACGTAATCTAAAAACTTATGTCAATTCCTTACCGTAATATCAATTGTTTCTAATGCAGTAACTAATACTTTCATCTTTTTTGTTCATTGTAGAACTCAAAAGAATAGACCCTTTATTTTTTTTAAATAGAGGATATAAAAGATTTTGCTTGTACTAATTAAGGATTTTAATTTAAAATTTCAGCAATTATTGTGTAGTCCATCAATTAATAGCTACATACACAGCTGTATTACTTAAAAGGATGCTAAGGAAACTATATGTGGTATTCCTAATTCTAAAGATTGGACAGTGTATCGATCTTACATATAATGTGGAAGAAGGGAAAAGCCCAGGTATTTACATAGGAGACATTGCTGTTGATTCACAAGTGTTGAATGATATTCCAGGTTATGACCATAACCTCATTGGATTCAGCCTTCTTCATAAAGGTGCCACTGGCAATTCTCCATTATTCAGAATATCAAAAAGAACGGGAAAACTCTACACTGCACAAACACTTGATGCAGAATCTCTTTGTATTTATAAGAAAGAATGTTTCCAGACAGTTGATGTTGCAGTTCGAAAATCAACGACTGTTTTCAAATTATTAGAAATCAAAGTAATAATACAAGACATAAATGATCATCAACCTGAGTTTCCTGATAAACAAATAACCATTGACTTTGAAGAGCGAGATGGTAAGGGCATGAGAAGATCAATTCCTAATGCCATAGACAAAGATGTAGGAATTATCAACTCCCGGATTACTTATGAACTAAAAAAGACCAAAGATGAACCATTTATATTGTCTACCATGAAGAAAGTAGATGGGACATCTGATCTGAGTATAGAATTAGAAAGAATGTTGAACAGAGAAGTCAAAGACTCTTACACAATTCAGGTAATTGCAAAAGATGGAGGATCTCCACCAAAACAAAATATATTGACGGTTCATATTTCTATCTCTGATGTAAATGATAATACTCCAATCTTTTCCCAGAAAGTTTATAATGTTTCTATTAATAGCAAACACAATGATGCAAAACCTGTTGCTATATTATCTGCTAAAGATCTGGATTCTGGGGAAAATGGTAAAGTTACTTATCATATAACTGCAAAAACAACTGACCGCACAAAAAGTGTATTTGATTTAAATGAAATTACAGGAGAACTCTTTCTACATAAAAAGGAAATATTACACAAAGAATTGACATATGAATTGTACGTGGAGGCTAGAGATGGTGGCAATCCACCATTGCGATCACTTGCAATAGTTCTGGTCAATGTCATCAATCAGCAGAATAATGCTCCATTGATAGATATAAACTTTTTCTCTACATCCAGAGAAAATACAGTTGATATTTCTGAGGACATTAAAGTTGGTAGTTTCATTGCTTATGTGAAAGTCAGTGACCATGATGAAGGGCAGAATGGAGAGGTGAGTTGTGAAATTCAGCATGAGAAATTTCAGCTTCAAAAAATGGGCACTCTTAAATATCAAGTAATTGTAAAAAGTACTTTAGATCGAGAAAGAGAAGATCACCATGATATTATCATCATGTGTCAAGATAAAGGAAATCCTCCTCTCCAAAGTAAAAGCATGTTCTCAGTTCAAGTGACAGATGTTAATGATGTCCAACCCCAGTTTACAAAGCAGTCATTTAAATTCTTCATTGATGAAAACCAAAGATCTAAAATCCCTGTGGGAACAATCAATGCTACAGATCCAGACTTTGGACTTGGAGGTAAATTATCTTTTTCTCTGTTGACTACCAATAAACAGTTTGTACCATTCAGAATCACTGAAAATGGATTGATCTCATCAATTATGTCTTTAGATCATGAGTTTCAAGATACTTATAAGTTTCAAGTATTTGTAAAAGACAAAGGAACTCCATCATTGAATAACACAGTGAATGTGATTGTTAAGGTGAGAGATGAAAATGATAATGCTCCATATTTTACATTTCCCAGTGTAAATCCTTATAATATGGATAAAATATATTATCCACATCATACGAAGAACATCACCCAAATCAAGGCATCAGACAGTGATAAACAAGAGAATGCATTTCTCAAATATGAAATAATCAGAGGCAATAGCAAACAAATATTCAACATCAATCAGTACACTGGTTTGTTATCTTCAACTCATGTCCTAAGCCAAAAAGATGCTGGTTCCTATGAACTGGAATTTCTTGTGAAGGACAGTGGTAGCCCAATTCTATCCGCTAGAACAACTGTATATTTGACACTGACTGTAAGCAACAAGACATCAGAAATGTTAAATGCTGTTAACATAAAAACTGATAATAAGATCCACCTGACTTCAGCAATTATCATTGTATCAGTAGCAGTGACAATAGCTGTGATCATTACAGCTTCAATCTCAGTGTGTATCCTTCGTTGTTGTAATCCTCGAAGTATTCCAGTGGCTGAAGGCAGTTATGTGAGTGGCCAGAGACATTTGGTAAGTCCTCCTTACCCAGCCAATCCTTGGTCCAATGTTGCTGTGCCTACAACCCATTCAGATATGAGAAGCAGCAGCCATCCACCAACACCTCAATTACAATCACATCCTTACTTGGGTAATCAAGTAATGTCATCTTCAGCCCCCAAACCCCAGCCAGCTCCAGATTCTGTTTCACAGGTAATTAGTTTTCATTTTTATTGTTATTTCGCCTAGTAATTTTTTTGGTAAAGTAAATACATACTTAGGTAATTTTGGTTTCATCTCTTACATTTGGCTTTTGCAGTATACTTTGTGTCGGTATGTGCGTGTGTGTATATATATATAAATTATATATATATATATATATATATATATATATATGTGTGTATATATACACACATACACACTGATGTGTAAAATATTCTTGCTCTTACCAAGAAGGGTTTAAAAAATTTTGTTAGATTTTGGAAGTTGAATAAAGGCTTTTTGGCACCTCCTTGCTTATATTTTTGTGTGTGTGTGTGTGTGCGCGCGCGTGTTTTTTGCACACACACACACACACACATATATATATATATATATATATATCGTTATTACTTGAGTTTCATGCTCTCATGATCTTCATATGACTAGAACATGTTAAGATCACAAGAGCATGAAACTGAGGTTGTCCTTTGATAGGTATTAACTTTGCGAAGCATTTTTTGCTCTGTCAATGTAATCTAGACATTGACCACTTTTCTTTACTGTGTAGGTAGGTGTTTGCCTTTGCATCATTTTTTTCTTTTTCCTTTCCTTGTTCAAGATTTTTTCTTATTTAAGGTGTTAGGTCTTTTGGCAAATTGTCTGTTAGTTACACCAATGTAGTTGTTTTTTCTTATATATATATATAATGAATCTACAGAATTATAAGATAAAGAACAAATAGGAAATGTTTATCAATCTAATACTTTTATTAAAGCTTCATCAGAGAATGAGATATGGGGGGAAAAAAGAAGAAAAAAAGGATTTTTTTCTTTCCATATTTCATTCTCTGATGAAGCTTTAATAAAAATGAAACATGTTAGATTGATAAACATTTCCTATTTGTTCTTTATCCTATCATATATCTGTATGTATGTGAGTGTTATTTACACAAATATGATTAGAGGGGTAACTCAACAGTTTTCAGCCAGATCTACTTTCCAGTATCTGACCAACCATGACTACACATACATACATATACAGACATTCTTAAATTGTGTCACTTTTGAGCAGTTTTATTTAAAAAGGCTATTCATTTTTAAAAAATTGATTATACATACTGTAAAATGCTTTGATGATGCACAGGCGTCATTATTTTCTCAGACATTATGCTTTTAAACTTATGTCGTTAAATAGAAATGTTGTTTACCCTGAGATAAAAAAATCCCATTTTTATGATTTTGAACTGTTAGAATAATTCATACAAACCACTGTGTCAAATAATTTTAAAAATTGCTATTTTACAAATGTATAGTTATGCAAAGGAGATATATGATTTATTAGCTTTAATTTTTTTTAATTTTTCAAAGGGGATCTTTTGTTCTCTCATGAGTTTTGAAAAAAATTAAAAATAGATTAATATCTGTTTTTTTATATATTTATATTTGATGTGCATATTTCACTTGATTTATCACTGATTCATTTTGTATTTATATTCATTCCTATCAGATGTATGTTCAGGATGTAGCTTTACCTTCTAGTAGAAACAGAAATAAGAAAAGGACTGATATGGCACCGGATTATTTCAGTAATAGTTCAATGAAGTCTTCTCATAATAATGATAGACCAGGTTGGAATGATGCTGACACAAACCAAACAGAAGCTGCGGCAGGTGAGCCTAAATAATAATAAAATCTTCTCATCAGAAATTGCTATTGAGGTAGTTTTGTTTTATTTCTTTTAATTTTATTTTCAAACTGACTTCATATTTTCATCTGAAGAGAAAAATTGATTGAAATTTTCTTTTTATTATGTAACACTTATTCTTTATTGAACAGTAAAACGTTTTTATTTAAAAATGTTTTTCCTTTTTTTTTCTATTAAATATATATGTCATTAAACTGAACTTTGATACTTGGAACTTTCACATGTGAAAATAATTATATAATAATAATAATGTGAAATAATAATTTGATTACTGATATTAAATTTATTTATTGTTTTTATTTTCTGTCAAAGAACATAAAAATAATTTTCTAATGTTGGTAAACAAATGTTGTTTAAAATGTTATATCCAAGATAAACACAAAACTTTTAAAATTTAATTTTAATATATAATTATTAGGAATTATAATTTTGAATTCCAAATTAAATAAATGCATTCTGTCTTGAACACAAAAACAGAAAATATGTTACGTAGATAAACTAACCTATGAAAATATTCAACTACTTTATATTTTTCATTTTGAAAGTTATGACTTTATAATTTTAAGTTAATATTTATTTATTCAAACTATTTTGAATTATTTTTCATTATCTTTGTATAAAAAGTGTTTTAATCAAAATCACCAATAGGATTTTAATCAATTGCAAAAGCCTTCTTTAATTTCTTTAATTATTTTATGATATATTCTTATATAATTCGGAGTTATTTTTCGTATTTTATATTAATACTATACCTTTTTGCATAAAAGATTTTTTAAGGTATCTAAATAATGTTTTATAAACAGAGTTATATGATTTATTTATCATAAAATTTTTTGTATATTTGTATAAATCCTCCACATTAGAAAGAACAATAGAGGAATATAGAAAAATGAACACATTAATTTTTTTTTTTGATATCCATAACAAACATGATTCTATCAAGTGTTTTAGTAATTCTTGCATATACAGAAAATTAATGACATTTTTATAAAGAATTTAATGTAGTAAGCTTAAACAAACAATGGTGAGATTTTATGAAACTATTGCAATTAGAGATAAACAATAGTGATCTTTTGTCCACCTTCTAATAATAACTTATGCAAAAAATGTCTTAACATATGAGCCAATATAGCAAAATCAATTTAACTCAGATGAAAGGAAATCTAATTGATCATATGAACTCAAGTCATATAGGTAATAGATGATAAAATGTGTAAAATATTTTAATATTTTTCCAACTGGTTTCTCAAGAAAATTTTGATGAACTTTTTTTAATTGCATTTCTTTTTTAAATATATTGAATGCCTTTACTTCTGTTTATTTTTATATTCATTTGAGTTGAGGCAATTTGGAAAAGGAAATATTCAATTTTATTTAATTTGTTTTAGAATTATTTTTGCTAATTTTTTTTACAAATTTGGTAATTATTATTTTGTATTCACTTTAATTTAAAATTACATATTCTGATAATATGGCTAACATTAGCAAGACATTTATTACTCCATTGCTTGAAAAATGCAAACTTTTAGTTTTCTCTTTTTGTATACTTTGGTAGTTTTGTTTCATTTGAGCTTGACCATAGATTATAAGCTTACTTGTTTTTGTTTTTTTATATATTTCAGATGTATACCCTTCACAATATTGCAATCCCCCTCCTTCGCATATTGAACAACAGACAACAGATATGCGACCTTTGGCACAGACTATCAGCTACCCAAGTGATACAACAATTGTGGCCAGGGGATTTTATACACCTTACATGAATGAAAACAGCACCCACACGGAAACCAATAGTAGTAGCCCTTCTAACAAACACTTACAATCAAGAAATGTATCTATAAGTGGTAGTCAGACTTCTATCAATAGACCACTACCACCTGTGCCTCACTAGTTCTTTCCTGCATGAATAATGGCCATTTAGAAGTTCATAATAGTTTTGCAAAAGCAAGTGGCTTAAATATATTTGATTTTATTCAAATATATTTTACATTAAATTAGTTTTATGTTTGAAAATGTAAACAATGATTACACCATTCTTTCTAAACAAAATCCCAAACATTGGTGTGTGTATATATATATATATATATATATATATATATATAATAAACTCATTATATTTATCTAACCAGTTATGTGAAGATATACTGCTGTGAGTCAGGTGATTAGTCATTGAACTTTTTATTTATTTATTCACTATATATATATATATATATATATATATATATATAATATGTGTGTGTGTAACTTCAAACGTTATTATAGTGGATACTTTGAATTTGAAATAGATCCTCCATTCACTATAATATAATTTGAAGTAATAAAAATGCTGGATTAAAAATAAATCCATTAATCTTTTTGAAATATGCGCATACACACACACACACACACACACACACACACACACATACAGTATTCATTGTAATTTTTATTGTTCAGATTATGAAAACTGATGAAGAAATTTATTTTTAAATTAAGTAACTGATTCATTTTATTAAATTTAATGAATAACCATTATTATGATAATACTTTGGTGTAATTTAATAATAATTTCTTTAAACTATTGAAACTTATAAATTTGACTACATTAAATGTATGATCATTTTAGACTTTTTAATTTTTATTATAAAAATAATGCAGCTCTTTTAGTATTTGTAATCACTTTCGTAAAGTATTAATTAAAACTTTATGCAAATTTATTTTATATTATTTACAGACAAGTTTTATTTTAATGTTTTGTAAAATATATATTCCTGAGAAGATGTAATTAAAAGTGGCAATTACCAAAATTGAGAACAAAAATAACAAAAAATTATTTAAATATTACAATTAAATAAAACCATTTCACTTAAGTTAAATAAAAATATTGAGATTTTTAACAAAAATTAATATTATCTAACTTGTAAATTTTTAAAAAAGGTGAAAGTAAAAGTTAATGAGAATCATAATCTGTTATTTCATCAAGCAGTGCTAGACTAGAATAAAAAGGAAAGAAAGAAAGAAGTCAACTATAATGTGAGTGTAATTTCATTTATATATTCCATTTTGGAAGTTCATTTTTCTTCTTTTTTTTTTTTGCCAAATTTCAAAATTTATTTTTTAGATATGATTTTGTATAATTATCTTTAAAAAGAAAATAGATTTCATTATATTGGTGAGAATTAAATCATTGTTTTCTCTTCAGTGAGTGTTTGTTAGACAGAGCTAGAGTGGCCCGTAGCAGCCATTGTGCAAGCAATGCATTAGATAGGACTGCTGGTTTTTATCTGACATGAAATAGTAATCTAAGCATTACAATGTGGGAATATCACAAAAGTCTTCCAACTGATTTAGCTGGAATTTGATATGAGCAAATTTAATGACAAAGGTAAGTTGATTTTCATCAGCTTTTGTTCTCTATTTCCTTTATTGATAGTGAGGATACTAGAAGTAGCATAAAAATGGAAGTAGAACAACATTGATTCTGGTACAAAAGATGTACAATTTTTTAGATTGTTATTTTTAAGCATGCTCTCTTTTAATATTATATATCTATTTAATAGTATACAGTCTTTATAGATTTCATGAATTATCTTTATATTTTAATGATTTGTTTATTTAGCAATTATTACTGATTGTTAAAAAGGAATGAGATTTCTAATTCAGAATTGTATTATTATTTTCATAGGTAGGATCAAATTAGAAATTTATTTTAATTTTGATTTCATACTTATAAACAATACATTATTCTTCTCTTCCTGTCTTATTTTGTATTTGTATTGAATATATAAGGATAATTAAAATTTCCTTTATTGAAATATATTAAAAATTGTTTTATGTGCTTGCAACATTTGTAAATTAATATTTTGAATTTGATATTCATGATTAAACATGAAGCAAGCATAGTTCTATCACTGTTGGCCTTTATTTTTAAAAATACATGGCTACCAGCTCAATAAAATTTCCTTGCATATATTTTTTATATTTAAAAAAAAAAAAGGTTATGAGAATGCACTTCGTCATATGAATTGGTTGTAATATTTTATGAATCTTGTAAATGATAAAATATTTCTGACATGCTGTTATTGCAATCTCCTGCTTTAAAATTTGAATGCACCAAAGATCTTCACATTCCTTTCTACAATTTCATTGAATTGATTAACAAGTGAATATGTGCTGAATGTGCATTTATTTTGATCATAAAATTATATACTCCAAAGATGAATATGCATTGAAGAAATTATGATGCATTATCATTTTAATTATTTATGAGTTAATTATATATCATTACTCAACATATTTTCTTTTTAATCCGACAAAATTAACTATAAATCTTATACATAGAAATTTTAATAAGAAATATGAAAAACTGTATTTAATATATTAAAATAGAATTGCATAAAAAGAAGACATTTTCAAAATATTACTTCATTGAGTCAGAATAATTTGTGTAAGAAATTTGAGTTTAATGGTGATTGTTTAGAGATCCCTCATAATTAATTTATTGATTAGTGTTTTAATTTTATTTTCAGGAATTATTTCATAACAACAGACATTACATGACAATGTCAAAAATAGCATTTACTCTATTTTCTGTTTTGCACATTTCATTTTGTGCAGACCTTACCTATAATATAGAAGAAGGAAAAAGCCCTGGTACTTATATTGGAAATATTGCTGCTGATTCTCATGTAATGAAAGACATCTCAACTGAGAATAAAAACTTCATTCACTTCAATCTTCTATTACAAGCTGAGACTGGCAGTTCTCCATTATTCCATATCTCCAAGAAATCAGGAAAGTTGTACACTTCACAGACTTTAGATGCTGAGTCTCTTTGTATTTTCAAGAAAGAATGTTTTAAAATGATTGATGTCGCTATTCAGAAGGCAACCACAGTTATTAAATTATTAGAAGTCAAAGTCATCATACAAGATGTCAATGATCATCAGCCAGAGTTTCCAGAGAAGCACATTAAAATTGACCTTTCTGAGGATTTAAAAAAAGGAACAAAGATTTTAATACCTAATGCTGTAGATCGAGATGTTGGCATGAAAAATTCGCAAATTAATTATGAATTAAAAACATATAAAAAGGAACCGTTTACTCTGTCTGTTTCAAAAAACCTTGATGAAACATCTAAGCTTCAATTAACACTAAATGAAGGACTTGATAGGGAAATTAAAAACTCTTACAACATTCAAGTAGTTGCTAAAGATAGTGGCTCTCCACCAAAACAAAGCCTTTTAGATGTTCATATTTCTGTTATTGATGTCAATGATAATCCACCAATCTTCTCTCAGAATATCTACAATGTTTCTATCCAAAACAAACATGACAAAACAAAACCAGTTATCATTATTTCTGCTACAGACTTAGATTCAGGTAAAAATAGCAAAATCTTGTATCATTATAGCACCAAAACTCTGGACTTTGCAAAAGAAATATTCCAACTAAATGAAGATAGTGGTGAAATCTTTTTGAATAAGAAGCCAATTTTAGCACAACATTCAGCATATGAGTTGTATGTTCAAGCAAAAGATGGAGGCAGCCCATCTCTAAGTTCTATTGCCATAGTCCACATCAGTGTGATCAACCAAGAAAATGATCCGCCAAAAATAAAAGTGAACTTTGTCTCAACATCTTTGGACAATACAGTTGAAATTTCTGAGAACATTAAAGTGGGAAGCTTCATTGCTTATGTGAAAGTCAGTGACCAAGATGAAGGACAAAATGGTGAAGTGAAATGTGAAATGAAGCATGAGAACTTTCAACTCCGTAATATGGACAAGCAAAAATATCAAGTAATTGTAAAAAGCACATTAGATCGAGAAAGAGAAGATCACCATGACATTATCATCATGTGTCAAGATAAAGGAAATCCTCCTCTCCAAAGTAAAAGCAAGTTCTCAGTTCAAGTGACAGATGTTAATGATGTCCAACCCCAGTTTACAAAGCAATCATTTAAATTCTTCATTGACGAAAACCAAAGATCCAAAATTCCTGTTGGAACAATCAATGCCACAGACCCTGACTTGGGACTTGGAGGTAAATTATCTTTTTCTCTGCTGACCACCAATAAACATTTTGTACCCTTCCGAATCACTGAAAATGGTTTGATCTCTTCAATCATGTCTTTAGATCATGAGTTTCAAGATACTTATAAGTTTCAAGTATTTGTAAAAGACAAAGGAACTCCATCATTGAATAACACAGTGAATGTGATTGTTAAGGTGAGAGATGAAAATGATAATGCTCCATATTTTACATTTCCCAGTGTAAATCCTTATAATATGGATAAAATATATTATCCACATCATACGAAGAACATCACCCAAATCAAGGCATCAGACAGTGATAAACAAGAGAATGCATTTCTCAAATATGAAATAATCAGAGGCAATAGCAAACAAATATTCAACATCAATCAGTACACTGGTTTGTTATCTTCAACTCATGTCCTAAGCCAAAAAGATGCTGGTTCCTTTGAACTGGAATTTCTTGTAAAGGACAGTGGTAGCCCAGTTCTATCAGCCAGAACTACTGTATACTTGACACTGACCATAAGCAACAAGACATCAGAAATGTTAAGTGCTGTTAACATAAAGACTGATAACAAGATCCACCTGACTTCAGCAATTATCATTGTATCAGTGGCAGTGACAATAGCTGTGATCATTACAGCTTCAATCTCAGTGTGTATCCTTCGTTGTTGTAATCCTCGAACTGTTCCAGTGGTAGAAGGCAGTTATGTGAGTGGTCAGAGACATTTAATTAGTCCTCCTTATCCGGCTAATCCTTGGTCTGATATTGCTGTTCCCACAACAAATTCAAATACAAGAATTAGTACTCAGCCACCAACACCCCGACTACAATCTCATCCTTATGCAAGTACTCAACAAATGCTATCATCTCCAGCACCAAAGCCACAACCAGCTCCAGACTCTATTTCACAGGTAAGTTGTTGTATTGCCTTATAATTTTCATTTTATTTATGTCATAACTGTGTATGAGGCAGGCTCTAAAAACTTCTCCTGCCTGTCCTACTTCCCAATGTCAGTATTTTAGTGACAAAGCATCAAAAGATTTTTTTAGAAAAGAACCAGCAGCTCTTCATATATAAGAGATTGGGAAAATGAACTCTTTGTTTAGTTGAACAGTATTTTAAATTTCATTGAACAACATATTTATCATCTTTTTACTATATTCTACCATGTTTTAAGCCATTTCATATTTTTGTCATAGAATATTTAATTTTTCTGAGTAATAATTTGCTTTAGTTGTCCTTGTAATATTCCAGGGGAATTTCTAGCAGAGTTAAAACAGCTTTGCTGATTGAGGGCCCGAGCAATGGATGATGTTCACATTTGTTTCTGGACTGCTGTAACAAGTCAAGCAACTTCTCTGAGCATCATCCAGAATGGACACCATGACTGAGGAACATATTTTGACTCAGGCTTGGGCTGTTATGATTGATAGCAAGGAGCCCGATGAGTTGGTTGCCACATCCACTCAACAAACACATAATGCTGTTACTGCACGAACAGGCGGCATTGTTTGTTTTAAGTGTTTTGGTCCCAACCACCTGGCAAAGGCTTGCAGGCAAGGTTACTTTGGTGTAACAGGATCGAGCACATCTTAGAGTGACAGGGAAGCAGCTCTGAAGAACAGACATCAGTGCCAGTCTTCTCCCTAAGTGAATAAAGAACACGGTGCTGCCTATCATTGAGGTCCTAACAGCTGATGGTAAGGCCCTAACATACCGTGGACATGGCAGTATTACGCTGAACATTAGTCATGCTCAACCCATGTGCATTGATGCCCTAATTGCAGATGGATCTTCTTCTTGGGATTGACGCAATCAGAGAACTGAGAGGGGTGCACATAACTCGCTCAGGAGAAGTGCACTTTTGTGAAGGAAGCATTCCCCAGTGTGCTGCTATTTTCATCAATCAGCCTGACTTTAGTGCAGAGTTTGATCATCGTAAAAACGAATGGACAAGCCCTAAAGAATAGAGTGCCAGAATACATAAGACTATACTCTGCATGGGGTGAATATGAGATGGAGCTCCAGTCATGGCTGGATAATGGGTGGCTATTGCCATATCCCGAATATGAACCTGGCCCATTTAAGTGTCTGATCCTATTAATGGCAGTTATACAAGAGAGCAAGCAGAAGGTCTGTCCAGTACTGGATTACCGCGAGTTAAATGACTTTGTGGAACCATATACTGCTAACTCGGAGGTTTGTGCACAAAAGTTGTGGGAATGGCGATGATTGGGGGCTAACATATCTTTATTGGACTTGCGAAGGGCATATCTGCAGATATATGTTGACAAGGCGCTGTGACCGTATCAAACTGTAATATTGAAGGGCCGAAGATACTGCCTCACCAGACTGGGTTTCGGTTTAAATGTAGCACCTCTCATAATGAAAGCTGTAATTGATGCAGTACTGTCTCAAGACAAAACCATTATGAATGCCACATTGGCATATATTGATGACATTTATGTCAATGAGAGCTTGGTTCCTGTCATACATGTGAGAGAGCACTTGTCCAGTTATGGACTAGTATGCAAGGAGCTAGCAAGATTAGAAGACAGAACTAAGGTGTTGGGCTTGCAGGTCTGGAGTGATAATGGCATGGAGGTGAGGTGGAGAAATCCCAGATATCCCTACAAAGATTACTCGCCGACATGTGCTCTCCTTATGTGTGAGATTTGTGGGCCACTTTTCCATTTGTGGCTGGCTGTGAGTGTCAACTGCGTTCATGAAGCAACAAGCAAGTGCCCTAACTACAGGATGGGATGATTAAGTTGAGGATGCCTCTCTTAATTGCATGCTAACTGATATAATAGCCAGAATACATGAGGCATCAAGGATGCTTCTTGGCTGCATCCGGCTGAAGATGCTAAGCAATTGGATGAGCTAGATGCAACGATAAAGGGTGTCAATTTGGTTCTTTGATGGCAAGTGTTGACATTCTATCTCTTTACCAATTCAGCATGTGTCCATCACTGGATTTCAAACACCCTAACTGTTCCTTGAAAATAGCATGAATCTCCCCTCCTCATGTTAGATTATTCCAAAAGTATATATTCTGTAACAGTGGCTTTTGTACAGCTTAGCGTGATTTCACCAATAGCAAATTGCATTCTGATTGGTTGGACTGAAGGATGCCATTTGCTTGGGTAACTGAGGACAAATGCAAAGAATGCCAATTGGTCAGTTGGCTGTGGTGTTGGTACGATAAAAGAGGGCTGCAGCAGTGAGAAGAGAAGGACTTTTACATTGGTGATACATGTGGGAACTCAAGAATGGTGGATTGAAATAGAAGTATTTAGTGTTGTATGAGCAACATCAGAGGAGCACAAGCTTATTTATGCTTTTGTTTGACATTAACTGCCAACCACCAGTTAACTTGTGTTTGGCAATTTTTATTATGACACTGACTACGAGTTATCTTGTGCTTGACATTTTCTGATACATTTTCATTCACAGGTGCCAACGAGTTTATTTGCATTGATACTTTTAATATTTAACACTACAGTTTGAAGCTATAAATCAACTGATAAAATATTCTTATTGCCTAAGTTGGCTTCTAAAATCAGATTTCATAATTGACCTCTGGCAGTCAGCATGTTAAATTATGTGGAAGTCACACATGAAAGTGACTAATTGACATGATGATGCAAATTATTTATAGTGATTAAATTAGATATTTTGAATATGATGGCTATGTCCCTTGTTATATAACATTGATTATTTTCAAGTGATGCCTTGATGTGAGTGCTGTCAACTTCATCTCGTTTATCCAGTTTTGGATTATCATTCAGCAAGAAATCTCTCGTATGAAACTTTGCAAACTACTTTTAACACATTTAATCATTCACAGCATATTTTCTGTAAATTGACAAACCTTTTTTTTATGTCTGAGTTGAATTTTTACCTCTCTTCAGATAAAAAAAAGCATTCTTCTGTGTATCATGTCCATTCAAGACATGGGTGAATATGATTCTCCATTTTCTGTCTTTTGTAGCTCTTAGCAAGGTTTGTCTTACTATCCTTCCTAATCCCTGTTCTACCAACTATTTACACAAGCTTGTTTGGTAGGTTATTTCCTGCTTTCCTCTGTTCTGCTTGCCTTCAGTATGTCCCGTAAGTGTCATATTCTCCAGGCTCTTTTTCCTCGATATGTGTCCAAGAAATTTCAACTTTCTCATCCTGAGTGTTCTTTTTGTTTCTATTTTCCTTAAGACTTCTTCATTGCTTACGCACTTCTTCTGTAGAACCACATTTAAGTTGCTTCAAGTCTCTCCTTTATCTATGAGGAGATTGTTCAGTATTCACTGTCACATAAGAGGCCCAATATTGCATAACAGTTCAGTACTCTTTTCTTTGTTTCAAATGAAATTTTCATTTCAGTACTTTGCTTAGCTTTTTGAAGTTATTGTTTGCTATTCCAATGAGTCTTTGGATTTCAGTACAGAATTTTCTATTCTCTGTTAAAACACTTCCTAAATATTTAAATGTTTATACTTGCTTGATTTTGATATCTCCAATTCATAGTCATCATCTTGAGCTGTTCCTTTTGTTGACAACCACATATTCTATCTTCTTATGATTGATGTTTAGTCCTTTCTTCTCATTTTCCTTTACTACCTTCTGTCAGAGTTCCTATAGTTTCCTTTTAGTATCTGTTATTAACATTGTGTCATTTGCATATCTTATGTTGTTAAGATTATTGTCACCAATAATGAATTCTGGTAAGACTTCTAATTCTCTCACGATTATCTCACTGTAGAGGTTGAATAAGTCCAATGAGAAGACACATCCTTATCTTATGCCCCTTTTTATTTTTTTGTATTTACTGAATTCATTTTCTATCTGTATGCAATTAGATTGCTCTCAGTATAAGTGTTGGATTATTCTAATAAATCAAGCTCACTTTGCAGTTTAAACAGTTTATTGTGTTGTACCTTGTCGCAGTTAGCTCCTCCTCATTTCCTTAATCCTTCAACAGGGGTCTCTCTCTCCCACAAGTATAAATACTGGCTGACCTTTCGCCTCTTGCTCTTTTTATGGCTTACGCACACGTGCAGCCATCTTTCTCGACTCAGGCCTTCGGGCCGCAACCTCACGTGTGAGGCGCGGTAAAAAAAACTTTCTTTTTTTTTTACTTACTCCAATATGTGACCTCTCACACATACAGCGTTTCCCATATTCTGGGAACACGCTAAAAACAATATACGCGTTCGTACGGACACTCAACACACACACACATAACTTTCCATACAAACACTCTGTAACATTTCATGTCTTCGTGTATTAATGTTTGTTATTAATATATATTTGTTTGCATACATGTATATCAGTCTTGTTTGTTTCTTTGCCTTCTTTGGACTTCATTAAAGTCCAACATTTCTATGTAGCTGGACCGGCCAGCGGGAAATCTTAACCCAGAGATATCTCCTCTCATCACTTTCACACCCCGCACTGTCCACTACAACCTTATCAAATGCTTTTGCCTAATCTATAAAACATAGCTTCTGTATTTGTATTGCGCTTTCTGTTGGCATTCTGGGCATAAATCTTGCATTCCTTGTTACATTGTTTTTAGTGTTCTAGTCCTATTTCTGCTCTCTTCATCAGAATTCAAATGATGAGCTTCATTATGCAGCTCATTAAGTTGATCTCTGCTAATCTCTCCTGCAGATGCCCACTCAGACACATTTATCTTTCTTCAATACCCACAGAGCCTACATGGGGTTTATACTGCATCTATGCTGAGCAGTCCTTAATTACAGTTTTTAAGAGAGTGCATAATCTGGAGTTTAGAATACAATAAATATATAGTAAATGTTGCCAGAGTAGACATCTTACATATAAATTTTTGCAGATCAACTAATGTAACAAATGGGAAATAAAATTTTAATTATTTTCTTTTGGAATAAATCTGCTATTCTTGATTTTTGGAGGAAATCTGCTATTCTTGATTATTTTTTATTTCATGTGTGTAACTATAAATATTTACAGAATTTTTTGTGAAACAATGCCCTTTATTTAAATGAATAGATGAATAAGTTTAAATACTATTATTACTGTTATTTTCTGATTTAATCATAATAATATATTACAAGTAGTAATAATGTTGCATTAGTCAAGTTAAAATTCATACATTATCATAATAAATAAAAAAATTAAATATAAGGATAACACTGTCAATGTTTATGACATTGGTATCAAAATGAGATATGAAGTGGTGTTTGATGTTATCTCGATCTTCAAATATAATATGAAGTATACAAGTAAAATTCCTGAGTTAATATGTTTGACAGTTAACAATCTTTATTTAAACTTATGAAGTCACACTCTAGGCACCTGTTTTTTAACTTTGATAATTAGTTTGTTTCATGTTTCTTAAATAAAAAATATCAAATCAAAAATCATTTGTATAGTAATAAAAAAAAAACAATATCCAATGGAATATATATGATATTATATTACAAAGAGTACTTTAGTCCAAAATGTGTTTTAAATGAGTTCAAAGATGAGGACAATAGTCCGACTAATGTAAATACTGTGTTTTATTACTTTCCTCTCTACCAAAAATTTATAAACTCAAATTTGTTAACTTGTTTGGTGTGGCCTGACAACAGATTTGCCTTATTGTGAAATGAAGATTTGTTGGTGAAAGTACGAGAAGAGAAATGGAAAAGCTAAGAAATGCTAATAAGAAATATTAAACCTTCTTTAACTCATTAGTGCTGACTGCTGTACTCGCTTACGTGAAAAGTGAATTAAAAATTTGTCAAAATATAAACAATAAAAAACTTCAAATAAATGTTGTTGCTTTATTATTTGTGGAGACTACCACCAATAATTCTGCAATTACTTTTAAGAGTTTAAATAAACATTTTACAATTATATTTTACTATCAAACTTTATTTAAATGAATTTGTTTAAATGAATGCTTTATATATGCCTTAGCTAGACTGAGTTCAGAAATATTGCATATATGAAATAAAGTATATTATATTTTAGTATATATGTACGTCATTAATATTTCTGTTAGAAAAATTAATGATGAATCAGTATATGATGATGATGATGATATATTTTTGTATATTTAAAATTGTTGTACCTAGAAATACTAAACTGCCCTATATCCTATTGTTAATGACTACAAATAAAAATGACTTTGTAAATATTGTGTGATTAAAATAGTCTTTTAACGTTATTTCTACCAGTTGTATATTCAAGATATATCATTACCATCTGGTATTGATAGAACCAAGAAAGGGATAAATGGGATGCAAGACTATTCCAATAAAAGTTCTGTGAAGTCTTCTCACAGTGGCAATAGACAGTGGCAAGAAGAAACCACAAGACAAGCAGATGATGATGAAATGGGTGAGTCATCAAAAGAGAATTATTTACATTTTTACTGAGGTATCTAAATTGAAAGTAATTCATAATCTAACTAGTGTAAACATGAGGATGAATCAATAAGTACATAGCCTGATACAGTTATTAACTAAATTTTTATCAGAAATTTTTTTATTTATAATCTTAAATCTCTGTGACTAATAAAGAAGCATTGGGTTAAGTGCATTGATAAGGAAGATTATCTGAAAAATAAATATTTTCTCTGTAAAATGAATGCTTTTTCATCAAGCTAAATACCTACTGATGTACCTATGTAGTTTTATGTTTATTTTAAAACTGAGGTATTAAATTTTTTTAAATTATGATTTTTTTAAAATTCTAAATTTCTATTTAAATTTCCTAAAAGTATCATCTCTCTACATTTTATTTCATATTTTATTGTTTTTCAGTTCTGTATCCCTCCCAATATTGTAATCCCTCTCCTTCACAAAGTAATCAACAACAAAATACAGAAATGAGACCCTTGGGAGAGACTGTCAACTACCCTAGTGACACAACAATTGTGGCCAGGGGTTTTGACACACCCTACATCAATGAAAACATACTTCACAAAAGTCGAAAGCTGTATGCAGGTGCTGACAATTACAGTTCTAGTAGACATTCACAATCAAGCAGTAGCCCTGTTTCTAATAATAGACCATTACCTCCTGTACCTAACTCAAACTAATCTTACGATATTCTATACAAAACCTATCAAATAAATATTACATTAATACAAATGTAAATATTGTCTGAATATCAATATTTTATTGAAATATTACTCATTAGTAACAAATAAAAATGAAAACAAACAGTAAAAATAAATTATTTTCTCAAGTATATTGAAGTACTTCAATTTATTTTTTGTTTAAAATATTAATTTTTATAATATTTTATATGTAAAATAATTTTGTTTCATTATAACAATGAAAATTTGTTTGTATTTTTATGATTTAATTTCTTTTAATAAAATTACTATAATTTCCATAAGATAATAGAAATTAAATTGACAAAATATTAACTTTTTCTTTAATTCAAGATTATTGGATTAAAATTAATTTTAAAAATTGAAAAAATTAATTTTAATTTTGACAATTTTTATAAGTAACTGATTTTTTTTAATGAAAAATGAATTTAAAAATTAGTTAAGTGCTCGAGGATAAATATTTTACAGAGTTTATACTGAAACATCTTAGTTACTATCAAGAAAAGACAGAAGAAAATAGTGGATGGTGGAAGAATAGCTTTTGCTGCCTATTGCATTTTGGGAGTTTTATTTTATTTTTTTTAAATTTGTGTTTATCTTAATATCTATATAAATTAATTTTATAAATTATTTAATCAATGAGAAAAATTTAATTAAAAAATATTTTAAACAATTATGTTAATATTCATCACATTGTGGCTTGATATAAAGAAACAGTATAGCAGCCATTGCTCAGGCAACACACTAGGTAGGACTGCTGGTTTATAAGTAAAATAAAAAAAATACTGTAAGAACATTTCAGCAGCTTGGAATATAATCACAATATAAGAATTGACCCCACTGATATCATGTTTATTGATATAATAATCAAGGTAAGTTTATGTTCACAATTTTTATCCTTTGTATTTTTAATCTTTTCATGTGAGCAAAAGTCTAAAGATGAAGGTGAAGGAATAAAAAATAAATTTGTTTCAAATATAAATTTGTATAAAAAAAAATTGATAAATAATGTCAATATATTAAATATTTATGTCATATGTTTCTTTATAGTAATTCACTAATTCTTGACTGAGTAGTAGTATTATAACTATATCATTTTAAAGGAATTAAAGTTATTTCTTTGTAAAATATATGATTGTTTTAATTACCAGTAGCTTTTTTATGTAAAACCCTTATTTATATTGTATTAATCTTTTAGTTTCCAAGTGCTATTATGCAACACAATGTTTGACATTATTATTATAGATATGAACTTACAAAAAAGAAAAAAAAATTTTTTTAGTTCAGTTTAATATTAGTAAAGTTTATATACTTAATGCATTTTTATTTAGCTCTACTTCATTAATAAAGCAATATTGTTTTTATTAAAAGAAATACTTATAGTTATGCCCATGACTAATAACATGTTAGGTTTTATATTTTCTCCATTTTTATTCTAAACACATAATAAAAAATACTTTTTGAAATTAAAAGTAAATTGTTCTATTACTGAAACCAAATTAATGATTTGAAGATAAATATCATCTGATGTATTTACTCTGAAATGATAACAAAACTAATATAAAAATCCATTTGAAATTTCAGGCAAGAATATATTTCAACTGACATCTAATCATTACAAGAATATGATACCTTCATTTCTACTTAAAGAAATGATTCTACAACTATTCCTACATTTATCTATCCTATACAGATGTCTATGTGTGGATCTTACTTACTCTGTGGAAGAAGGAAAAAATCCAGGTACCTATCTTGGAAATATTGCTGTAGACTCACTTATCATGAAAGATACTGCATTTAAAGATCCCAACTTAGTTAATTTCAGCATTTTACATAAAGGGTCTAATGGTGTATCTTCATTGTTTCGTATCTCAAAAGAATCTGGCAAACTTTACACAGCCCAAAATCTAGATGCTGAATCACTTTGTATTTTTAAAAAAGAATGTTTTCTGTTGGTTGATGTTGCTATCAGAAAAGCAACCACAGTTATTAAATTATTAGAAATTAAAATAATAATAAAAGACATCAATGATCATCATCCTGAGTATCCTGCTAAAAATGTGAACATTCAGTTTTCTGAAAATGACAGTATTGGAACTAAAATATCAATTCCAAATGCTATAGACAAAGATGTTGGATTCATGAATTCTCAAATTACATATCAGCTTAAAACAACTAAAGAACAACCTTTCACTTTATCTGTCATTAAAAGCCTTGATGGGACTTCCAAACTAGCAATAAATCTACAAAGAAAACTTGACCGAGAAATCAAAGATTCTTACATGGTCCAAGTAATTGCCAAAGATGAAGGCTTTCCTCCCAAGCAAAATGTTTTAGATATTCATATTATGGTTACAGATGTGAATGACAACATACCAGTTTTCTCTCAGAATGTATATAATATTTCTATTAATAATAAACCTGATGCTATTTTACCTATTGGAGTCTTATCAGCTACAGATTTAGATATTGGCAAATATGGTAAAATTTCATATCACTTCAGTGCAAAAACATCTGATATAGCAAAAGAATATTTTAAATTAAATGAAGAAACTGGAGAGATACATGTCAGTAAAAATTTTGACATCAGACAACATTTTACATATGAATTATACGCTGAAGCCAAAGATGGAGGCAGTCCTCCACTGAGTTCTATTGCTATGATTATGGTTAATGTAATCAATGAGCAAAATACTGCTCCCACAATAGATATAAATTTTGTGTCCACTTCAACTGGAAATGGAGTTGATATTTCAGAAGATGTTAAAGTCGGTAGCTTTATTGCTTATGTGAAGGTAACTGATCATGATAGTGGACAGAATGGAGAAGTCACATGTGAACTAAAGCATGATAAATTTAATCTCCAAATCATGGGTACTCAAAAATACCAAGTAGTTGTCAAGAAAACATTAGATAGGGAAACAGAAAATTTGTATGGTATAACCATAAACTGTCAAGATAAAGGATCTCCTCCTCTGAAAAGTAAGAGCAAATTTTCAATTCGAGTTACAGATGTTAATGATGTCCAACCCCAGTTTACAAAGCAATCATTTAAATTCTTCATTGATGAAAACCAGAGATCCAAAATTCCTGTTGGTACCATCAATGCAACTGACCCAGATTTGGGACTTGGAGGGAAATTGTCGTTTTCTCTGTTGACCACCAATAAACAGTTTGTACCATTCAGAATCACTGAAAATGGATTGATCTCATCAATTATGTCTTTAGATCATGAGTTTCAAGATACTTATAAGTTTCAAGTATTTGTAAAAGACAAAGGAACTCCATCATTGAATAACACAGTGAATGTGATTGTTAAGGTGAGAGATGAAAATGATAATGCTCCATATTTTACATTTCCCAGTGTAAATCCTTATAATATGGATAAAATATATTATCCACATCATACGAAGAACATCACCCAAATCAAGGCATCAGACAGTGATAAACAAGAGAATGCATTTCTCAAATATGAAATAATCAGAGGCAATAGCAAACAAATATTCAACATCAATCAGTACACTGGTTTGTTATCTTCAACTCATGTCCTAAGCCAAAAAGATGCTGGTTCCTTTGAACTGGAATTTCTTGTAAAGGACAGTGGTAGCCCAGTTCTATCAGCCAGAACAACTGTATACTTGACACTGACTGTAAGCAACAAGACATCAGAAATGTTAAATGCTGTTAACATAAAGACTGATAATAAGATCCACCTGACTTCAGCAATTATCATTGTATCAGTAGCAGTGACAATAGCTGTGATCATTACAGCTTCAATCTCAGTGTGTATCCTTCGCTGTTGTAATCCTCGAAGAGTACCAGTGACAGAAGGCGGATATGTAACTGGACAGAGACATTTGATAAGTCCTCCTTACCCAGCCAATCCTTGGTCTAATGTTGCTGTTCCTACAACCGATATGATAAGAAGCAATCATCCACCAACACCTCGATTGCAATCCCATCCTTATGCAAGTGCTCAACAAATGTTATCATCTCCAGCACCAAAGCCACGGCCAGCTCCAGATTCTATTTCACAGGTAAGCGCATACATTTTTAAAGATATTGTTTTATTGCAACTAAGTTAGCATTCATCACTATAAAGGGTGTTTTTGATTAATCTTCTATTCTTATTAATTAATTTCTATTCCTGATATGAACAATAACTAAGTCTTAAGAAGTTATATTGATGGATTTATTTTTCTGTTTGGGATTTAGTATCTTACTTTTCACAGATGTATGTTCAAGACGTAGCATTACCATCTGGCAGAGACAAAAGCAAGAGGACAGTCAGGACTCAAGGCTATTCCAGTAGATGTTCTGTAAAATCCACTCACAATGAAAGAAAAGATTGGAGTGAAGATAATACAGTAAAACCAGAAGTTGTATCAGGTGAGTTTGAAAAGAAAGTTATGTTTTCTATTATACATGATATTCATTTATTAATTCTACAAATGTTCTATATGAAGAATAATATAGTATCTTTATTTCTTAACTTTTATGTTTCTGTCATCTCTTTGTTAAATTTTGTTAACATCATGTGGCTATAATGGCCCAGCTTTCTTTGAAAAGTAAAGATTTGAAATTAATATTTAAGCTCTAGATATCTGTAATCAAAGGTTAAGAATGGTTACCATCTTTGTATTGAACTGGTTTAATTTTGATTTTATATTTTACACTTTTAATGTACCTGAGAAATTTTAATATTTGTATCTGTTCTAAAATTATCAGATTCTTGTATTGTTCATTCTTTTAGTTTATGTACAAAGTAGGGAAGTAAAACTTGCAAAATAACTTCTATCTTTAAAATTGTCTTATATATAAATAGGCCTATTAATACAAAACAGCTATGAATAAAACTTGGAGATAATATCAAAATTACTAACTTATTCAATATAGCTTCAATTATTTTTAGCGACAGTCTGAACACAACTTGCTGTTGTTGTGCAACTCTTAACCATGAAGTCTTTGGACATCTTGGTTCACTCCTCCCTGATTGCAACCTTGTGGGTACTCATATTAGGGTGAACAATCTTATTGGTGGCCTGCTCCAAAAAGCCCCCATACAGTGTAGTTTAATGGGTTTAGGTTTGGACTGGAGATGGGCTAGAAGTCTGCTGGCCAGATATCAGCAAAGTTAGCTTTGCAGAAATTCTGCACATTCTTTGCTGTGTGATTGGGAGCACCTTCCTGGGTCCACAGAGTTTCCCTCTGGGTAGCTGGTCTTTAGCCATGACAGAACATAGTATTTCAGAACTTTGTAATAGTTATCAGCACCAACCTTTTCTCTAAACTTGTAGAAAAGTGAGTTATCTTTTTCCCCATCAGAGGTTATAACACCCATGACCATAATCTAGGATGGATGTTTGGTACTGAAAGTGTCCTTGAAATCAACTGTTAACTCCATGAGATACTGGTCATTTTGGAAATTCAAAACAGTGTACACATTGTGAAACTTTTATGTCCAAGTTATCATGCATGATCTGTTCTGGGTCAACCTTTAACTCGATCGTTGGTTCCTTTGTTGTTCTAGTCTTAAGGGCACCACAGAAGTCCCAATTTCGCTTCTTAAAAACTTATCACTGCTGTTGACCATGTCTGTGGTCTTTTTGACATTATAGACTGTGATCAAAGACACACCAATTATGTTAGAAATGCTTTTCTTTTAAGCATGAATCAAGCCTTGACAGTCTTTGCTTTTTGTCCTTCTGTGAAGCTATTTTACTTATTCTTGAAAAATATCTGTATACTCTTTGTTCTGCCTTTGTTTTCATATCATTTAGTGCAGTGGTTGTTATGGAATTTTAGTTTAAATTTTACTGCAAGTTTTATTTCTCTATCTTCTATAAGTAATTCATTAAATTTATCTTACTGTTAGCAGAGAATTAAAAAATTGACGTGTTGAAACATTCAAAAATTTTCTTAACTAGCCATAATCATATTTAACTTGAAAAAAAAAGCTTCAGATTTTAAATGCTTTGATAGAAATTTAAGCAAAATTAATTACCATATTGATAAATATTTTTATTTTATTTTGAATGTGAAGTCTGTTGTGTGTATATTACATTTTTTTTGTAAATATTTTTCAGATGTCTACTCTTTCCAGTATTGTAACTCTTCTCCATTCCAACATGACCAACAACATATTGCAGAGATGGGACCCTTGGAACAGATTGCTAACTACCCCAGTGATACCACAATAGTAGCCAGAGGCTTTTGTACGCCTTATATGAATGAAAATAGTCTCCATAAAGAAGTGACTAATTTAAAAGTTGACACTGATTCTGACACTAACACTTCTGATCAAAATAATTTTTCTAATGTTAACCAAACGTGCAATTCCCGACCACTACCACCTGTACCACATTAAAAGTGATGTCTGTAACATGAGCCTTACTCATTTATAGAATTATTTAACCCTTAGATGTCAAGAAGAATTCTATAAATCATACTTATCAGCTCACATAAAACTGTACAGTTAATATTATTAGAAATATATGCTTATGATATGTAGTTAAACTTCAAAAATTGATTGAAATAATATCTTTTTTGATTTTTTTTTTCATTAATTAACTATAAATCTTTAATTTTACATTTTACTATATGATATTTATCTTCATTACTCATAATATTGATTGATCAGGCTGAAATTATCCAAAAGCTAAAATACTGAAAAGAATCAAACATTTTTTTTAAATTTCTATTTTATATGACATTTCTTAACTTGAGGACTGGAATGTATACAATGATCTATTTTACTTATATTAAGACAGATAACATGCTTCACTTGATTTCAGCAATTATCACTGTTTCAGTAACAGTGACAATAGCTATGATCATTACAGTTTCAGTCACAGCTGTGATCCTTAAAGTGTTTCACTAGCAGAAGGCAGATATGTGAATAGCAAGAGACATTTGATAAGCACTCCTTCTTCATCCAATACTTCACACCTGAAAGAACACATCACATGGAGCCCCAACCAAGAGATCAGGTAGGAAATAGTTAATTTCCAAGACTTAAACCATATACTAATTATGAAATTATAAATAAAATGCATGCTTTATTATTTTTATTTTCACCATTTTCTGCATAAGAATTTTATTTTATTTTTAAAATTATTAATTGCCAACATATGTAATTGTGGATGTAAAATTTACTACTGTTACATTAATTATTATTTAATCATTATTTTTCAAAATTCATATAGAAGCTTATCTTAATATTCAGCAGTATATGCAATTGCCCAAACAAAAAGTCTAGTATAGATCTATTTTGAATGTGATGGCTTATCTGAATAGATTAATTTACAAAGTGAATTTCATAAAAATGTTTTATTTTGTTTCTATAAATGTTACTTCAGTCTTCTCTAAATTTTACACATGGTACATTCTTTAATGATTTGCTTGCAAATTTTGCATAAAATGCTGTCAGTGAGTTTTCTTTTATAACACCTGCTTTCATTATGCTCTTGAAAGTTTAGCCAATAAGAGTTGCTTACTATGAACTCTATTAATTATTTTTTTGCAATTTACAAAAATTATTTTTTTTTTTTTACATTATTTTATTTGCACCTTTTAGCTTTTTGGTGATAGTGAATTTTGCATATATTTTATTTAATTGGTTTTGTGGCTACATTTTTTAAATGTTAATATCAACAAATTTTTGTTTCTTTTTATAGGATTATAATCTTGATGATATCCCATCGTTAAACAGCAGACAGAAAAAGATAGTATCTCCAACACACAAATTTCTGCTAAATTATATTGGGAAGCTAAAATGACTGGAGCACAAAAATGGATCATTGTATAATTACAGGTATACAAAAATGCAGTATAATTAACAGAATAAATATTTCATGATAGCTTCTAGATATATTTATCTTAGTAAAATTTAAGTAGATAATTTCATAAGGATATGAAATTATGATGTTACCGAATGGATTAACTGAATCATTCAATGGACTAACATCCTGATTTTTTTATAATAATAATTCAGCTATTATACCCTCCAGCTTCCTTTAGGTGTATGTTACACACACCCAGTAACCCTCAGAAAATTCTAAATAGAACCTTTTATTTCATCCAATAGATGATATTATTCTCATTCTTTGATTTTTTTTATATGCCTTGCATTATTTGAAGGATTTTGTAACCAAAAATCTTTTTGTCTTTCTACAGTCTCTCCTCCTTATCATGCCACACTATTCCGCCACCAAATTGGTGTACTCCACTACGTCCTAAACCATGTTATAACTCCTAAGTCTTAATAAAATGAGCTACTATTCAGAAATCATTGAGGTCCATCTCTTTACTAGATAGAAAAACAGTATCATGCTATAAGGAGGATATATTGACAATAAGAAGTTATGATTTCAAATCCCTAAAAAGGATGTCACCTGTGGCAACAGACACCCATAAGCAAAACAGATGGCTTTGTTTGGAACTTGCATAGTTTGATGATTATCAGATACAGTATTCCTGTTTGGGTAGAGAATGAATAATGTGTAGAACAAAATATATCCTGTAAATCATTCTCATTTAAATATTAGAACCTTCTTTGGGATAAATTTCAATCATTCACTTGTTCTCAAATATTAAATGAAACTGAAATTATGCTAATATATTTTGGGCATGTTCTTAGAAGTTTGTCTTTTAAAAAATGAATGTAAAATAAAAAAGATTTTCAGATGCAATTTTACTTGACTGACTTAATAGAGTTATTCACATTATATTAATTGTTATTATATCTCAGTATTTATATTAAAATATAAAAACATTAAATGATTTTTTTAATGTTAGTATTCATTTTTGTTTTGTTTTTTTAGATGCATATACACCTTACTGTGGTAATTTTTCATCAATACCAGTTGTTGAATACACGGATGAGACCACTGGGACAGACAGTTTTTTCAGCAATACAACAATAGTAACTAATAGAGGTATTCAACCATGATTCTTGAAAAACTGAGGAGGAAATGCATCTTCATAATTGGTTACTGTACCCAAAGAAACTGACGACTCATGACAATGAGACATTCTGATGTTGCATTCTTTTAATTACTTTTTAATATAAATATTAACCAATCAAAAAATATAATAGCTGGCTGTCACCTAAACTAACACATAAATATATATCAGAAAATGGAGCATTAGTTATATATCTACAAATTAAGGAAAAAAATTTTTATTATCCAAGAAATAGTGGGTATTTTTTAAACTAAGAGTATTGTAAATTTATGTTGAATTTTATTAATATTTTAAATTTTGAAGTCATTTCTAGAATTGGTCAAAAATAGAGCAATAAAATTTCTGTTTCATATTGTATTTTTAAAGAAAGTAATAGTACTATAATAGGTTTATTGTAACAGACATTGTTTTAGGAATAAATTCCAACAACACAAATTATGAATTGTAACAAATAGTTGATAAAATTTGGATTCTAAAAACGATTCCCAACTCCCACGTATTAAAATCTCAAGATTTTGAGTTTCGTAGATATTTGTTGTGGATAACATTTGTTGTAAAAAAAAAAATTTTTAAAAAATATCTTTTAACAGAGGCTTGATTGTATAGATCAACTATCCATTGTATTATTTAAAATGTCATCTTTATTTGTTTGACTGATGTTCATGAATTTCTTTTTGAAAACACCTACACAATATATTTTATTGTGATTACTACTTAATGTCTTGGTATGGCAGTGCTAGAATCTGGGGTTCTAATTTCTTAAAAGTATGTGAAAGCAGATAAGCTGCTTTGTCAGTGCACTGCATTTTGAGAGTAAGGAATTGTTTATTTAATGCATGGATGTCCTTTTTATTTGCATATATATTTTGTTTAATCTAGTGTAAATATTAGTATGTTTTCAAATGAAAATCTGTTTAAAGGCCAAACAGAGAATATCTTCATTCCAAGGAATACTCTCTTTCTAACCATGGCGGCCTTTATAAACAATGTACTAGTTAGAATTACTGGTTCTTTTTCTTGTTGGAACCATCACTCAAAACAAACTGTTATGGATGTTGTAAATCATTTGCATTGGAACTCAACATGTAGATATCCCTCTGATTTAACCACAACTTTGATGTCAGCTGAAACCAAAGGTGAGGTTACAGTTATTGTTTCTACTCCTTTAATAATAATTCTGTTTTTAGAAGTTTATTTTTGCTGCTTTTTATTTTTGTGTCTTTTTTTTCCTTCTGTTTTTCAATATTATTTGTAAAATTTATTATTGTTAATGATTACCATTAAAAATAATAATGTATTATAAAACTATCTATAGTGGTATAAATTTCAGTATAAGTGATTCACTGATATATTCAAAGAGAGAAATCTGTATTAATTTTTAAAACTTTTAAATTGATACATTGTAAATAGATTCTAGAAATATTGAAAATTTCTGAAATAACTCAATTTTCACTGGGTTTTTTTATTGCTTTAACCTCTTATATTAGAATTTATATATTGACAACTAATTTTGAAACATTCTATTCTATCTTAATTTGATTAAATGACACTTTTATCATATATCAATAGTACATTGCATTTAAAAAATTGTATTTTTTTCTGAACTACAGGAAGACATGAAGCATAGTGTGTTCTCTGTATTTAAAAAGAATTCAAATCCTAACCAAGATGTGTCTGGCTAAGAGACAAAGTAAAAGTTCATATCTTTCTAAAGATATCAATTTCCAGGTGGATCCTATCAAGATTCCAACTCCAAAGTGAATACCAAATGCCAGATATTTACAATATTGCATTCTGTTATACAATCACTCCTAAAATCAATGTTGGTATGTATTCATATTTTAGGAGATTAATTTCATTTTAAAAAAGTTTTCTTTTGCATAATTCTTTCTCATATTCAGTATAGTTAATAAAATGGATTTTACCTTATTCTATTTAAATATATTCTATCTTATAACTTGTTATTAAATTATATATAGTTTAAATCAGCATTGATTTTTGAAATTCTCAAGATATTTATGAAGGGGTTCTGAAAGAGTCTCAGCCTGTCTCACTTAAAATCTGAAAATTTGTGGGGAGAATCGGTTCTTCGTAAAGCCAAGAACTTTTTAGCACCATAATTTCTTGCTGTTATTCATTGTTTCAACAAAGCTCTGTATTTCTCTGGAAGTTTAAATTTATTTTTTACAAAAACTTTAGACCATACTGAATACTTTATTTTTATTACTTTAAACATTATTTTTAGTGGATGCCCATATTTGAGTAGGGATGGTTTTCCTTTAATGAGATTTTTCACATGTTCAGGCCAGTAGATGCAATAAAAGACTGTTTTAAAAATAAACTGAGCATTTACTCAAATACAGGAAACCAATAAAAAATGTTGTATTAATAAATAAAAATCCTTTGTTTCTTTACATTATTTTGAAAATCACATTATCAAACATATTCTGTTTGGTTGTTTGTATAATCATTACATTTATGTGTGTATTTTTCAGTTTGCGGACCCTCTTCCATTATACATTGGATAATTAATATAAAAATGCAAAGATGCAGAGATGCAGAGAACATATGCAGTGGCCAAAAATTATGGAATATTTACAAAGAGTTTCTAAATTACAAACAACTTTTTAAAAACCAGACTTTGTAAAAGGACAGTGATAAATCAGATTTACGTTTACACATTAAAATCTAAAAAAAAGTCATGGCTTCTTTTACTCAATATAACAAGAAAAAAAGTTCTACAATATTTCATATACATAAAAACAAAAACCTAAAAACAAACACATGTATTATTTAAATTTTAAGTAAAATATTCATTCACTTGTAAAATATATTATTTAAGCCAATTATAGACCACATAATGTCAAATGTTTGTGAACATTTTATACAATGTTATGTCATTGTGAACTATTGTCTAATGTTAATGCTAATTACTGTTATTTTTTTTAATTTCTGTGATATTTTTCCAGATAAAGCTTCATTTCTAAATATTTGCATCTGCTTTGTTTATTCAGCTTTCTTCACAGCTATAAAATAGAAAAGTTTAAATTCTTGACATCAAAAGTTTTCCATTAAACACAGGCTTATTTTTATTTTGATATTTGAATTGATAATTTTCCAAATGTATTTAAAAAGTACTTTTTCATCACACATTAAACTGTGTTTTATTTTTTAAAATTTGCTCACAATATCACTCTAAATCTTATATACAAATTTTAATTATATTACTTTCTTTTTTTTTTTGATATTCATTACGAAAATGATTTGATCCGTGTTAGGAAAGTCATGATTTTGATGAAAAATTAAGTTTTCAAAATTTTAAAATATGAAATGATAACCCAGAAATAATCATAACATGGAAAAAGAAGAAAGTATTTCAAAGGTAATTTTTTTAATTCATTTTATGAAATTTTCTTGAATACTTAAGCACAAAGTAATATATCTTGAATTATTTAAAAATAAAAAAAATTCATCTGCATAAAGATTTACTCCTGCATTATTTGGGAACAATTCATCAGAGACTACAGTGACCATTACACAAAAGTAAACACCCAACTGGAAAGCAACTGGATCATTTCCAATATGAAATACAAGAACAGAAACCTGAAAACTGACATAATGACTTGGATAACCAATTACAAAAACACTGGATCATTTATTATACAAATGAAGGAAATGGATTAAGCTGTAAAGTAAGTTGAAATTAAATTTTCTATTTTTATTTTTATCTAAGAAAATTGTATAATTTATGTTTTGCACATATTTCTTAGATTTAACTCCCAATCCTAACTTTTCGTTTTTTTAAAATCCCAAGTCCCTTCAGTATTTAGGTGATAATGGTTTGCCACAGATTCCTTTTCTTTATTATTTATGAGTTTCTATGAGGAAAGATAGTGGAGTGGTTTCCTGTTTCCTTTTCTTGTGGTTTTGAAGTCTTTCTCCTAGACTGGCTCTCTAGCTTTGGGTGGCTGCTAGTCTACCTTGTTATTTTACCAGGTTTATTTTCATTTTTTGTTTGGATATATGACTCCTATTTCATTATCCTACATATAAAATTATTTTTCATTTACTTCAAACAATGAAGTATTTTTTTAAAATATTTAAAATAGGAATCATCATCATCTTTCTAGTGGGTATCAAAATATTTTTGTAGTTAATATTAAAATATTTTTCCAATAAGTGAAATAAATTCATTCACTGATTGGCATTTAGTGACATGTAAAATAATCATACGGATAAAATTAAGAGAGTTCTGCTTGCTCCTCTTTGTTGGTTTGTTGTTTTTGTTTAGCAGCATATCAACACCTCTATGGGTTATTTAATGCTGAAATCTAAATATTTTGTATGCAATTTTATTTTATTTTTGGAGATAATAATGGTTTAGTAATACAAGTTTTACTAATTAACCCACAACGGGTTGTAAATGGGCATATTTTTGGCCGAGCCTACGGGCTCGGTAAGCCCACGTTAAACCGGCCTTGTGCCACATTCGACCCGTGTGGGGGGGGTTGTTAAATATACAACTGGGGGAACAGGTGGATTCATACATTTCCCAAGGGTATTTGCTTGTAAGTGAATATACCAAACCTAGCTGGAACATGACTCTCCAATTAACAAATCTGAGCCATTATCCATTACATCATCTGCACATCCAATCTTACAGCACCTGGTATTTGCAAGTGGTCACCTATGTAGGTACTGACTAGGCTTGATGTTGCTTAACTTTGGTGATCATATGGGAACTGGGGTTTAAACATGATGTGGCTGTAAGCCACTCCCTTTATATTTGGTATAATGTTTTTCCTAGAATGGTTTATGTCTTTCATTAACACTTATGCGTTGTTACCTGAAATAATTTCTTTCAGTATTTATTCAGTTTAAAATTATATACAATACATAGTTGATTTACTAATCTAATACTTTTCAAATATGTATGAACTTGTTTTTTCATCATATTTTCATTTTTAATATTTGTATAAAGTCAAATTATAATTTTGCATTTCAAGCATTTGTTCTTAATATTTATGTAAAGAAAATTAAATGATCAATAGAAATATTACTTTAACATTATCTTTTATGTACTAAAATTACATTATTTCAGAAAATTATTTTATAAACACTATTTCATGTAACATTAATTATTGCTTATATCTTTCACTTTGTCTAAAAGAAAGTTATTAAAATTTATGGACATAATAGTTGTTAGCTACATTTCTCTTTGTAGAAATTTAAATATTTCAAATGATTTTTTTGGATTATAATTATCATTCATTTTAAAGATATCTGAAAATATCTTTGATGCTAAAAGTAAGACTAACAGAAATATGTTAAAAAATTTTACAGTAGATATTAAATTTGATTTGTAATATTAGATTTGTAATATTATCAACAACAGTAACTTTTATTTAACTGTTGGATTATAGAATTATCACATACTCATATAAATATGTGAAGATGTAAATATGTTCAGAATTTTTCATTAAAGATGTTAGAAAATAAAGAAACCATTTCAAGTACTAAAGAATGTAAGCAGTTTCCAAACATAACTGGTCATCATTTATTTGTTAAGTGATCCTAAACATTAGTGGTCACCTCTTCATAATATTTAAATATTCAAAACAGTTCTAACCAATTTTTGACTTTAATATATTTATAGGTTAAACTAATAAACTAACTATGAATTATGTTATTGTTATTTGAAGCATGCAAGTGAATAATTTGGCCATTTTGTCACTTACCTAAAGAAAGATGAATCCCTGCACAAAAACAAACTGGAGTTCCTTATGGGGAGATGAATATATGTCAGTTTGTGAGTGGCTCCAAAGAAGGACTTATAAATGCTATCCATTGATTAGATATTTCATCTCTTTTGAGAGATAGAAAGGATGTATGCTAATATTTTAATTTTGTTCTATTATCCCCTTTTAAATAACTACTTGCATAACTTTTGCTCCTCTTAACCATCATTTATTTTACTCAATTTTTATGCAAATAATTAAAACTCGCTGGTGTCTCTGACTGAGAGCACTTTCTTTTAGATATTCCTCTAGCTGGCATTGTAAAAGTTGACCCAGTTGTCACTTTAAATCTCTTGTCTTATAATGAATTACTAATAATAATTTTAAACTGTCTCACTGGCGACAGTTCGAGGTAATGCTTTCTCCATCATAGCGGCTGGCAGAGGATAGAAAAAATTGTTTATAGTTACGTTGTTCTGGAATTGTCATCATTGGTCGACTGAACTTGCTTTGTTTCAATGACTTTTGTTTTGTTATTATTAATTACTTTATACCCATTATTATAAAAAAAAATTTTAAACTTATACTTTTGCCTCCTTTTTATTTTTCTACTTCCAATGGATTTCTGGTTATAAGTTGAAATTCCAAGCACAAAACACTTGAAATCTGTTTCTTCAATTTTTCATTAGCATTTTGCATTTGGTATTTGAATCTCAGACATTTTAGAACTGCATGCCCAATACTTTACTTATGAATCTATTCTGTATATTATGTACATTTTCATACTTTTTACAAGCAACATTTTTTTTGTTAGTCCTCCAAATAATCCCATATTTGTACTAGCTGAATAAGTGATGCAAATATCATATTTCCTTAAATTTTTTCATGATCAAATGTATAGGATTTTTTTTTACAAAAATGTAATTACTGTAATATACTGTTATTGTATTTAATTATCAAATGAATTTTTATGGTTGATAATGCTAATTACTGTTTGCAGTTAGCTTTTATCTGATTCTTTTCTTTGTTTCTTGTTGAATATTTTAACTCTGATCTAATTCGATAGTCACTTATATAACAAACGTTTGGAACATTGGCAGAAACAATGAATCTTCTTTCATGATTTTCAATTAAAAATCTGTTTTGAAACATGTTTGTATATTTTAGACATTTTGCTTTTTAAGGTCATATATACTTACTTATTATCTGTTTTCATTTTTAGAACAATTTTGTCATCTTATAAATCACAATATACTTGTTTTCTAAAGTACCTGATAGCCTTTTAATTCTGTTAAATCTTATGTAAAAATTATGCAAGATCTGAGTTTTACATAGCTTTTTAATTCTGTCAAATATCATAAAAAATAAAGACCAAGAAGCCCTTCCAAAAACAATTAGCCAGATTTTAGGGAGTGAATCAAACCAATAATTTTTCAGCACCTCCATTTATATTTAGCTTCATATTCGAATTGAAAACAAACTAATGCTTGATTCTCATTTCAATATTATTAACAAACATGATAAAACAATCTCTTGCAGTGAATGTTGATAAGTGATGTCATTGGAGACTTCATTTATAATGTCCTTTGAATTTAATGTAATACAAATAGAAGACATTGAAAATTAGGCACTTCTAAATTATATAGTAAAATGATTGAGAAATATTATAAATGATATTGGTATCTATACTTTAATTCTATTTGTTTATATGTATGTTTGTTAGGTCTTTCTACTTAAGATCAGAGTGTAGTATATGCCTGATTCCTGGACTTTCTGAGCTGGAATCAGTTATACTTTCTGAGAGAGAAACAAATAGCTGGAAGGAATTGGGAAAAGTGAAGGAGAGAAGAAAAAAGAGTGGAGGAGGAAAAATAAAAGCTAAGAAAACTAGAAAAAAAATGAAAAAAATGAAAGGACAATGGCATGAGATAATTGCAATATTAGCCATTTCCTTATAAGGAAAAATTTGGCATTTTCACTATTTACATTATTCGGACTGCATTTGGCATTTTTTTCTTCTTTTTTTTTTATCAAGCAGCCAGTGCTGGTGTCAGTTGACATAAAATCTTTTTCTTAAAACAGTTTTTCAGGAAAATAGTTTTTTTTTAAGTCTGTTATTGTTCTTTCCAGTATTGATAGGGACTTCCTTAACTTTTTGTTTGAAATGGTATGTAATGCCAACATTTTGATTATGTGATCGTTTTCTCTTTTAATTGCATGTGATATCTACTTCAGCAGCTGCTGTTTAAAGTCCTCAAGCTATGTGGTTTCTGTTATCTGGTACAGTTCTTTGTGATACTGTAGCACCTGTCTACAATGTTCAAAGAAGAATGATCTTCACAAAGATTCACAAGCATCACTCACTCAAAACCAGTTTTAACTATTGATCTTAGAAAATGGTTGTATACAGTTGGCAGTTTAGATATTTCTGAATGGATTTGGTACTATGCACGACTTCCATATGAAAGTCTCAATCTGACAAGGCTATAAGGACATAACTCGAGTTTTCAGGTTAATGTTTTGTTTTTGTAGCAATTGGCACAGTTAGGCAAAACTACCTCTATTCTATGTTCAATTTCCTTATCTTCTATACTAAATTTGTTATATAACTGGTCCATAAATCAAAATATTTGAATTTTGAAGTGTTTGGTATTTTGTCCTGGGCTTCAGTTGTCAGCACCCTTGGAATCTCCATGCATCCAGCTAGTTAACTTGTAGAAATGAAAACAGTAAATAAATAATTATATCAAATAACATTTAGCTTTTTCCTCATACACAATGCAATTTTCCTGCTGAAAAATTTGAAATATAATGTACCACAATATTGCTTCTTAAATGCAAGTAATCTCTGACAAAAATAAAAGATTAATTTTGATAGTCTAACTAAAAATTTATTTAAATTACAATGAAGTAATTTTGTTTTTGTAAAAATAAAATTGTATTTTAAAAGTAGGCTCATTTAATAATAATAATAATAAATCGTATAATATTCATTTACGGTTCATTCTACACACACATTTGTACTTTATAACCAAACGTTATCATTCAGCCAGATTGGGGTAACTTGGCAACACAGTGTTAATTTGTTTGAAAACCAATACTTTTTCCCTTAATGAAATGTTATTTCTTAATTTACCCATTAAGCTACCCCCTCTCTCCTCTTAATTTCCCTTTAATGCTTTTGTATGATTTTTTCCATTTTCATTTGCAGATTTTGAATGTAATCGCCTCCTCTTCCCTAGAATAACCAAATAATCTGTGCACAATAATAATAATAGGTGGTGGCGGTGGTAATTGACCGGTTTCTATCCGCAATATAATAAGTAAAAGCAGTAAGGGGCTGCTATTCGTCTTAGTATCAACGAACGTAAACTTTTTTGAGGGTTGGAAGCAAATCGCTACTGTACCTGCTGCTTGCAACCAAAGACTTATTTATACCTCGCGATTAATAAATAAATAACAAAGGAACAGGGGAAAACATTACAAATTTGTTATTGATATCCATTTCCATGAAGAATATGGACACGCGCGTTTTATTTTATTTTGTGTTTAAGACCTTTATTATCCTGCTATGATGCTCATTGTGGTGGTACGTTTTTTAAACAATAAAAGATTTTTTTTTACAATTTTACTAAACAGCCAGATAATCGCGAAGAATAAGGATTTCCCAGATTTAAGCGATGTCATTTTCTCAAAAATCCCCGTTTTTAACCCAATTTTCCGAATGAGCGAATCAATAAAATTTTATTGTTTTTTTTATCTTCTGTATTAGATGTAGAAAATAATAAATTGCATACTAATTGTGTACTTATTTGCCAAAAACAGTATACAGAATATGTTACAGTTATTTTATTTACTATATTTATTTACTAAGTGCAACACTTGTGTACTACACTACTATGTTCAAAGAATTGTCTGCAAACGTCAAGAAGACAGTGTATATCACTTAGTGTTTTATATTTCAACATTGTAGTTTTTTCAAGAATAAAAATCTAATTTTAATAAAATCACTTATCAAGCTGCGTCATTTTTTTCAAATGACTGACATAAATAAAATCAGAAAATCAAGTTTAAAAAACTATAAAGTAAAAATAATAAATGTACAAATACTTATTTTATTTAAGTATTTGTACATACATTTATTTTTACTTTATAGTTTTTTAAACTTGATTTTCTGATTTTATTTATGTCAGTCATTTGAAAAAAATGAAGACGCAGCTTGATAAGTGATTTTATTTAAAATTAGATTTTTATTCTTGAAAAAACTACAATGTTGAAAAATATAAAACACTAAGTGATATACACTCTTGACGTTTGCAGACAATTCTTTGAACATATTATAGTAGTGTAGTACACATAAGTGATAAAAATACACTGTTTTGACATTTCATTTATTGAAATTTCTTGTAACACACACATACAAAGAGTAATTAAGAAGGTAATGAAGGAAGAAAGTAGATCATAATAGAAGATATATCAGTGCATTGCATCTTGGGAAAATTTTCATAATACTTTTTTGCAGAATTATTTAAATTTTTATATTTTGTATTTCTTTATATATGTTTATATGTATTTATCCACACAAGTTTATAAAAAATAAATTGATTAAAAATTTCTTATTAGCATTCAACAAGGAACAGAGGTTAGTGATACAACATTACACATTCTACACATTTAATAGGACTGTTTGTACTCTACAAAAACAGACAATTTTATGTGGATAAGCTACTTACAGCTAAAATTAAAAAGATTTAATAGCAAATGTAAATTTTCATATTTTTCATTTTTACTGATTTAAATTTTAAACCAAATATTTCATAAATGACAGGAATTGGGCATAGAGCAAATAATTTGAAAATATATTAAAATATTGTTGACAGTCTTTTTTTTTTTCTTAATGTGTTTTTTTTTTATTTGTGTTATGGTGTAAAGCCATAGAAAGATAACACGGACTCGGATATAGGTTAAATAGTATATTCTCGGAAACGTAGTACAAAGGTAAATGTGGACAGGAGAGTACTTTCTCTCACTGGTGTCCCGATTCACTCACTCACTCACTCACTCTGTGGCTACTACTCGGTGACTCTCACTTGGGGACTGACTTTACTCAGAGTTGGTAGCCATATTATATAGGTGTGGAAGAGTCCATTTGTAGTCAGGTCTCCACAATACCCCCCTTCCAAGCCTTTTACTCGGTAAAAAGGTTTATTACTTTCCAGAAATTTAATACCTTTTCTTTTTGGGGTTGATTGTTAAAGGCTCGGTGAATTTCCTCTTTCTCCCCGACCTTCGTTGTTCAGGCATATGCTGCGGGGGGCTCGAGGTCAAATGTGTCGTAAATGATCTCGATGGGTTCTTCCACTTCATCCTGTGTGCTGTTAGAATCTATTACATGCCGTTTTTTAATTTGATTAATATGTCTTTTGTGGGTATGTCTTGGTCCTTGTATTATATACACCATCTCGCCGATCCTTCTAGTGACCGTGCCCTCCTCCCAGTACGGCATATTCTTCTGAAAACTTTTAAAAAGAGATTTTCTGACCTGGAAGAAATCGTTTTTTTTGGTCCTTTTCCGGTCTTACATATTTTTCACTGTTGGGAATTAATTTGTCAAAAATGGATCTCACCTTTCTGGCAAACATGATTTCTGCTGGTGAGCCAGTTGATGGTTTATTCGGGTTAGGCGTAATGCGTTAAACTTGCAGAAACTGCTGTAATGCTATGTCAGTAGGAATTCCTTGAGCTTTTTAAAATACTTTTTTCAGCGTGTCTACGAACCTCTCTGCTTGCCCATTTGATCTAGGGTGGTATTGAGGCGTAGTTATGTGCTTGACTTGGAAGATGTCGCAAAAATTCTTAAATTCTGCTGACGTAAACTGTGTACCATTGTCGCTGACCACGCAGTCCACTACTCCAAATCTCGCAAACAGCTCATGTAGGAAACTGATTGTTAAAGCAGTTGTCGGCCTCGTGCATCTTAAAACCTCCGGCCACTTGGAGTAACTGTCAACAAAGATTAAGTAATAATAATCGTCAATCGGCCCAGCAAAGTCAATATGTATACGTGACCAAGGCTGGTCCGTTTTTGGCCAGGGTTTGAAAGTGGTAGGTGGAACTTTGGCCGCCAAGGCGCATCATCTTCATGTGTTCATCATTTCCATTATGTCCTTGTCCATCGCTGGCCAGTAGACATAACTCCGCATGAGACTCTTCATACGGTTTCTAATGGGGTGTTCACCGTGGAAGTCTTAAAATTCGCTTCCGTAATTTTTCCGGAATTACAACTCTTTTCGCTGTATAATAAGAATAGACGTCTGATACGCTATTATCTTTTGTTGCGATTTTACGTTTTATCTCGCAAATAAAGTCATCTTCTAGCGCTTCGTTTTTTTATTTCCGACAACGTTACAGGTAGATCCCGGACGGTGTTCGCTATTATTGATTTTATTTCACAGTCTGAACGAAGAGCTGCTATAACAGTCTTCAAGTGGTTGATTTTGATTAGCAATTAGTCTGGATAGACCATCTGCATGGCCAATTTTATTAGTTGGTAAATAATATAATTTAAAATTATAGTTGAGAAGGATGGTACCCCATCTCAAAAGTTTATTCGCCATATAAACCGGTAAACCCTTTTTAGAGCCAAATATCGTTAATAATGGTTTATGATCGGTCTGTAGATTGAAATACCTTCCATGCAGATATCTGATTTTTTTTTTACCGCGAAAATGATACTGATGCCTTCTTTTTCAATTTGGCTGTACGCTTTTTCTGCGGGTAGCAACGTCCTTGATGCGTGTGCTATTGGTTTCCATGTACCGTCTGGCATAATATGTAGGATACACGCACCGATGCCCTACGAACTAGCATCGCAGGCCACAAATATATCTAACTGAGGGTTAAAGTGAGTCAGAAATAGTTTTGATGTTAATATATTTTTTACTTTTTCAAAAACTGACTGACACTCTGTTGTCCAGTTCCAAATTTTCTCTTTTTTTAACAATTCATTCAGAGGAGCGCGTAGCTCGTGCATATTTTTTATGAATACTTGGTAATAGTTGGCAAGTCCCAGAAAACTTTGGAGCTCGTTGACATTTTTTGGAGCAGGCATATTTTTGATAGCTTCTGCCCGCCGTGGGTCAGGCCGTCTTCTCTTCTTATCAATGATATGCCTGAGATACCTTATTTCATTCATATAAAAATCAAATTTCAATTCTTTTACCTTGAGACCGAAATCCTGAATTCTCTCAAAAACCTTGTGGATATGTTTGCGATGTTCCTCAGTAGATTTGCTTGCTATTACAATCCAGGTAGGCACACGCGAAGTCAAGGCCGCCCAGCATGGTATCCATGACCTGCTGAAATATTGCAGGTGCAACTTTGACCCCGAAAGCCAATCTATCAAACTTGTATAAACCCCTGTGGGTGTTGATACATAGAAGTTTTGCGCACTCCTCCTCAACAGGGATTTGAAGATATGCATCGCTTAAGTCCAATTTGGAGAATATTTCCCCACCATTCAGTTTATTAAATACCTCGTCCGGTGTGGGGAGAGGGTAATGGTAATCTTTTAGAGCCGCATTGAGAAATCCGCACAGACGCGAATTTGTTTGGACTTTTTTCTTACGTATACAACGGGGGCCGCCCATTCGCTAAAACTCACTTTGGACAGTATACCGGCATTTTCTAGTTGGTCTAATTCTTCGTTAATTTTTACTACTGATGCAAATGGGACATTTCTTTTACTTTTGAAAACGGGTTGAACGTTTACTTTCAGCTCGAATCTGGCTTTTGTCATATTACATTTTCCTAGCCCCGCCGAGAAAACTTCGGGAAATTTTTCTTTTAATTCGTCTTTCAGGTCTTGGGCATCCGTTGTCATATTTTCCACCTTTTGGCAAAAATTGTTGATTGGTTGATCCCACAACTTAAACCGCTCCATCCAATCCGTTCCAAATAAATTCTCAGAGTTTTTTATGAGCGAAAACTTTTAGTTTCTTTGTGATGCCATTTAGTGTTACAGGTAGCGTTAGCTCACCTTCAAATTTGATTTTGTCACCTGTTACTGCACGGGCTGTTTTGTTTGCCTTTTTCATCGTTGTTTTTTTTAATTTCCTCCAAGTATGAAGATTAATGATTGAGAGATCCGAGCCAGTATCTAGTTGCAGCTTAACTGTTTTGTTTAGAATGTTAACTACAAGTATTTTTGTAAATTCTTATCTGCTTTTTCATTTGATACAGTTTGTCTGACTCCATTTCTGTTGTTCCTTTTGATTTTACAATGCACCCCCTTGTGGCCAATTTTGCCACAATAATTACATGTCTTGTTTTGGTAAAAACAGTCTGACGCCCAATGTTGTCCACCACAACGTCCGCATGGCCTTGGGGGTAATTTTTGTTTCTCACAGGATCGTCTACTTTTAGATTGTGAATGGGCATACTCTTTACTTTCTTTACCTTTTCCCGGGGAGTAATTTTTTGGCTTGTACTTAATTCTCCTAATATACGATATGCCTGATTCCTCGATGTTTTTGGAATCGCTTTTAACACTGATTACTCGCTGGCAATCTTCAGCTAGTTTTTGTCATGTGAGACCTGGTTCGCTTTCTAGTCTTGATAGAACTCTCCGTCTAATCTCCGAGTTTTTTTTGCGGAGACTAAACCTTGGGCAAATATTAAACATTTGAAATCATCAGCTGACAATTCTGCCAAACGAAAATCGTCAGAGTGCTTATTTACAATGGACGCAAATGTAAGATAATCCTCGTCATCCCGTTTTGACAAGTTAAAACCCTTCCATCTTTTGTGAACTAGTGTTGTATTAGGGCTAAATAACTCAGATAAAGGTTTTACTGCTTCATCGAACCCCAATTCACTTGTTTTCTTCGGAAGAATGTAATCGACGAACTTACTATGTTCCGCTGTTCCCAACTTTCTCAAAAGTAGGCGAACTTTTTTAGCGTTCGGCCAATCCTAACAATCAACTGCAAAAAGATATTCATATCTTCTATAGAAAGCTTTAAAGGTTTTATCTTCTTCAGGAAGATAATTGAATGTCTCCATAGAATTCCAAATTGTGTTGTGAGAAAATGCAGTGATGTTTTCTCTAACATCCTTTTTACTTAATGTTTTAGAAGTAATTCTTCTTGTTGTTTTTGGAATTAAAAAAAAAACAACTGTTGTTGTTTTCTCTGCTGTACAAGCAATTTTTCTTCCCGTTCCTTTTGCTTTTCTTCCTGTTCTTTTTGTTGTAGGAGCAATTTTTCTTCCAACATTTATTGCCGTTCCTCAGACTTCTGTTGCTGCTGTAGTATACGTTCCTCAGTCTTCTGTTGATGATCAAGTTGTGCCTTCATCATCTGAACAATGATTGCTTTAAAGTCCTCCATAATGACTTCAAATACGTGTTTTCAGAGAGAAAAAAAAACGGAATTTAGACAATTTTTCTTCTATAAGGGAAAAGAAAGTAATTCCTTTCCTTAATATTTCTCAGCTCTGGTTGGTAACAAAAAAAAAAATCTTTTTTTTTCTAATACAGTCTAAGTGCTTCTATTTTTCTCTCAGAGAGGAAAAAAAATTTGCATAAACAACCACGCTGCCAACAGAAAATATATTCTTTCTTCCTTTTTTCCCTGTGTGGCCAAGAGAAGCGAAGAACAATGCAATGCTTTAGATTATAGCAACGAGGGGGGAGAAAAAAAAATCTTACTTACAATTTTTCAGTAGTAAGTATTTTCAAGTTGTTGGTTTTAGATGGATTGAGATAATATTTCTTTTATACTTTTCCCTTCCTAAATATATCCGACGTACCCATCAGTGCCTTTTTTCCTATTTACGTTGCCAGTTATTCGGTTGGTGTCCGTTTTTTTTTTTATCAGTTGTATATTAACATACAACTGTTGTATGTGTAGCTTTCTTTCATGAAAATTTCTCTTTGGTTTGCCAGACTTGAGGTTAACACACTGGGATCTTTAGACGTCTTTAGAGTTATGGCGTGAGCTTTTTTTTCTTTTAGGTAGAGGTTTCTCTTTGTGGTTCTAATATTCTTCGTCGCCAGTTGTTATGTTGTAAAGCCATAGAAAGATAACACGGATTCGGATATAGGTTAAATAGTATATTCTCGGAAACGTAGTACAAAGGTAAATGTGGACAGGAGAGTACTTTCTCTCACTGGTGTCCCGACTCACTCATTCACTCACTCACTCTGTGGCTACTACTCGGTGGCTCTCACTTGGTGACTGACTATTTAACAACCCTCCCACGTGGGTTGCATGTGGCACAAGGCTGGTTTAATGTGGGTTCACCAAGCCCGTAGGCTCGGCCAAAAATATGCCCATTAGAACCCGTATAAACGGGTTCAGGGACTGTCTACCTCCCCGGACGAAACTTTGCCCTGCAGCAAAGCCCCGTCCGAGTTCCTCCTCGCCGAGGCGGAGAGAGTTCAACAGCAAAGAACAGTTTATACAACCGTGACTGGATATTTAGCAACCCCCCACACAGTTCGAATGTGGCACAAGGCCGGTTTAATGTGGGCTTACCGAGCCCGTAGGCCCGGCCAAAAATATGCCCATTTGAACCCGTATACACGGGTTCAGGGACTGTCTACCTCCCCGGACAGCACTTTGCCCTGCGGCAAAGCCCCGTCCGAGTCCCTCCCCGCCGAGACGGACGGAGAGTTCGACAGCAAAGAACAATCTAAATGACTGTTCCAGTCACGGGGTGACTGACTTTACTCAGAGTTGGTAGCCATATTATATAGGTGTGGAAGAGTCCATTTGTAGGTAGGTCCCCACAATAGTTTGTAAGCCATATTATACAATACATAAAAGGATTCTCTTCTGTGTGCATATTTTATATTGCAGTACTATTAATCAGTGTGAATACTGAATTTGTGTAAAAGAATGACAATTCTGAATATAAGACAGAATTCATATGCAGATAATTTTACTAGATTGCATTACACTAAAATTGTAATTCTATTTTTGTTACATCTCAGTCAATTTGCAGTATTTACCATCAGTTAAAATGCAGTTATCAAGTATCATGAAATTGTCTGGGAAGATAATTTACATTTTTATATGCTTAATAAAAAGAAATGGCCAATATTTAACCTTTGTGCCTGCAAAAAAACAGTGTGTCAAAAGAATAGTTATTCCCTTGATACCACTATTACTGGATACACTTTTGACTCCCTTGGCAATGTTTATTTACAAGATTATAAAAATATGTGAACCAAGTACAATGCAATTTTTATTATTTACCTTTTAGAAAGATTTATTTACCATTTTATAGAGAAATAAATTTTAAAAGATATCTTTTTATCAAAAAATTATAAATTATATAAACCAACTACAATGCAATATCTATGATTTACCATTTTTATAAATAACTATGAAAACAAGTTTTTTATTTAATTTAAGTAAAAAGTAAATAGTATTTAATATCTTTGTTTTCAATTCTCAAGAAAATATATCAATCCATTTTCAAATGTTTAGGTTTTATTAAAATTCTAATCATTACTATTTAAAAAGAATAGACATTGCCAAAATGAGTCAAAAGTGTATTCAGTAATAGTGGTGTCAAGGGAATAACCATCATTTTGACACACCATTGTTATACTCCGTCAAAATCAGATCTCTTTCATTCTGCTCACTAGCTGAATGTGAATGCCACGAAGGCAGAAAACAAAATAACAAAAGTCATCTTCTGCACATTAGGCTCCACACATCGCATCCGGCCTACGAAATGAGCTCTGGCAGTGGCCAGTCATGAACGTACCTGCCGGTAAAAGAGATGCCTGTGAGGACTACAAGACCTGCTTAAAAGCATGTCTCTGAGAACAACATGAGCAGTTGTGGCCCAGAGTGCCGCTGGCCATCACCCAAGGCACTGCTGCTACTGTCACCGCCGCCACTGTCACTCAACATGACCGCACCTCTCAAAGACCATTACAACTCACCAATCACTTTTTGAAAACATCTCAACATCAACTCCTCCCAGCTACAAGTCTTCATCAACACCAACCTTATCATCTTGGCAAGCACCAGCAACGAGCAGCTGACTATTCAGCCACGACAACACCCAGCTACAAACCTTCATTGTCGACAACAGTTACCTCAGCAAGTATCACCCAACAGAAATTGATCCTCAAACGTGACCTCAATCAGCGACCTCTGTTCCATGCAACAGGCCTACAAGCCCATAGCCATCACCTCAACTCATTTTCAAAGCATTCCCTTCACAGTTCATACCGAGACCTCCGTTCCACAGAACAGGACTACCAAAACCACACTAATCTGATGTCACCCCAGTTCAACACAACAGACATACCAACCACTGTGACCTCGGTCAACCAACATGCACTGACCATATCTTGTAACTTCGGCCAGGCCAGCACAAGAAATAGGTCAACTCATGCTTACACTAGCTCACTATCCTGACTATCGCCCACTGAAACTGACATTCACCTAGCTTCGACATATCAGTACAATATACTACCCTCCACTGTGAGCCAACTTCAACCAACACAAGCACCAACTGTATCCAGTGACCAAACTCACACAAGAATTACAAGAAACACCAGTGCTGCCCTTATATCTGACTGCCATCCCGATGATTAGCCACTAAAACATCTCTGTACGACCTAGCAACAATAAAAATTGTTCAAAACTTAATCCTCGTTATTCCTTTCTCTCGCTATCAAGCACATAGTATAACATCATTTTTTGCAGGCATAAATGTTAAATATTGCCAAGAAATGCTTAACATTTTATTCCTTCTTAAAAACTTTTCCTTAGAAATACAAGAATTATTCTTTGATTAAATGGAACACTTTGGAAATGTGAAATGGAATTTGATTTCTAAGGAAAAGTATTTTTCAGGAAAAGTTTCCATTTCACATTTCTGAAGTGTTCCATTTAATGAACAGATAAAACACAGTTAAAAAAATTCTTTACTTAATTATTTTATCAATTCATTTGACTTCAGAAAATTGTATAAAATTAAAGTCAGGAAATATTAAAATGAAAATAATAGAAACACAGCCATGTCCATGCAACAGAGAAATAATAATTAACTTGATATTGCCTTCCTTTTGCTCTGTGATTGTTGTAAAGCAAACATGTTTGCCTATCACCTGGTCCACACTCCTTGCCTGTCCATTGAACAGGAGTAGAAGTTTATCCCTTGTTTCCTGTTTAGGTTTGGGTTTCCAGTTTCTTCTAAAGTCTTCTCATTCTCTTTCACTTCCAGTAACCCGTTAGCATTCTGGTACCACTTTCTTTTTAGTTTGTGCAAAAACTAGACAACAAAGAGGATCACAGAGCCTTGATATTTCTCTGACTCCTGATTGGTCAATTAATGCCAATATCATGCTTTCATCTACACCTGCACAGTTAAAATTAATTTTCCACCAACATCTGTCTATGTGTTCTTGAGCCGGTCACATGACATACATTATAAATACTGGGACACATCTTGATTCGTTCTCTTTTCCTCTGTTTTTCTCAGAACCACAACAACCCTTTGCATTTTAGTGGCATTATCACTTTGTTTGAAATGAAATGATTAAAAAAAAGGGCAGTTTGAATCTTGTAATTGTTTCTTGTTTTTATTATATTAATCTTTTTATTTAGTTAATTCATAAATATTTATGCAGAAATTTAAAAAAATATTTGAATTTTAAAATGCTTTATTTTCTTCAAAAAATTATCATTCCTTTATTACATTTTGTTTATTTTAAAGTATTTAATTCTTTATTATATATCAAATTCTTGGATAAAAGTCTTGGATGAAATAAAAGCAATCATATATGTGGTATACTTTGCACTATACAGTCATCAGCATTGGGTCAAGACTGGTTGACCATTACTACTGACCAGTTCTCACTAGGTGCCCCCTAAAGAAATAATCCAACAAGAGTTGACATGTAAAATCAACAAACCTAATTTATCCTAAATGAGTAGTTAGTATCAAGCTAACAATCTTTCTAGTTAAATCCATTTTTCTTAAATTTCATATTTTTTAAATATTGATTACTATAAGAAATATATCTTTACTCAAAAAATGGCCATGTCATCTATGTAAAGTACATTTTTAGGTTTTGTCTCTAATGCCTGTAACTTTTTGTTTTATTAGTTATCCTGCTTGCACTGGTAACACCAGGTAGTAGTGACTTTGCTATAACAGTGGCAGACTGTTCCAAGATGTTTATGAAGCCAGGTGGTTAAGAGACTAACTCCATAAAAAAAGCAAAGTTCAACAATAATAATTGGAAAAATATATTTGAAAACTCCTATATAAAAAAAAAATCTTCTAATCTTAGTAAGGACTTAACAAAATCTACCATTATTTTTGGCAGCATGGGTAAACTAGTGAATAATATATTGAAATCTTTATGAATGTATATATAAAATTAGATATTTGTGTGTATGTTAATTTCTGCTTGTTGAAAGGAGGAAAAATATGCTAACTGGTGATTATTTTTTTCTACTAGATTGACAGTTTGTATTTTCAAATCATTTATATAAATATGAATATTTTGGTATTTATTTTTCAGATTACATGCAGATCTTCTCAAATCTTTTGAAACAGCATCTGTCTAAATATGCTGATAACAAGAGAATTCTTGCTTCCTCTCTTTGCTCTTCTGCCATCAGTACACATATCTTGGAGTGTGAGTCTCATATACAGTGTAGAAGAAGGAAATAGTCCAGATATTTATCTCAGAAATATTGCAAATGATTCACATATGATGGACAGTGTTCTAGCTGAAGACCATGCATTGATAACATTCAGCTTATTTCAGTTAGATGTACCTACTAGTCAGCAACTGTTTCAAATCTCAAAAAAATCTGGGAGATTATATACAGCACAAACTCTTGATGCAGAATCTCATTGTACTTATAAAAAGGAATGTTTTTTAATGGTTGATATTGCTGTTTGAAAAGCAAAAACTTTTATAAATCTGATAGAAATCAAAATAATAATACAAGATGTTAATGACCATCAACCTGAATTTCCCGAAAAACAAATGAACCTAAAGTTTGATGAAGATGATAAAATTGGAACAAAAGTTTCAGTTCCCAATGCTTTTGATAAGGATGCTGGAGTTAAAAATTCCAGAATTATTTATAAACTGGAAAAGAACATTTAAACTTTATTTAAATCTTGAAAAAAACATTAGATAGAGAACTGAAAGATTCCTATATGATTCAAGTGATGGCTGCTGATGAAGGATCTCCACCAAAACATAGTATTTTAAATATTCATATTACAGTGATTGATGTGAATGATAACCCCCCCCCCCCGTTTTCTCTCAAAATATCTACAATGTTTCCATGAGAAATGAACCTAGTGAAACCATACCTATTGCAGTTTTGTCAGCTAAAGATTCAGATTCTGGAGATAATAGTAAAATATTTTATAAGTTTACTTCGAAAACATCCAGTGATGTCCAAACATTTTTTAAATTTAAATGAAATGACTGGAGAGATTTTCTTGATTAAAATATTTACTATTGGCCATGAATCCTTATTTGAATTATATGTAAAGGCAGTCCCTCTCTCAGTTCTGTAGCTAGGGTTCTGGTAAATATAATCAGTCAACTAAACATGGCTCCAACAATTAATGTGAACTTTGTTTCAACATCTAGTGGGAATACAGTGGAAATATCTGAAGATATTGGAATTGGAAATTTTATTGCTTATGTGAAAGTAACAGATCATGATATTGGACAAAATGGAGATGTTAGCTGCAACATCTATCATAATAAATTTCAGCTTCAGAGCTTTGGCACTAAAAAAATACCAAGTGATTATCAAAAATGTATTGGTTAGAGAGTATGAAGATCATCATGATGTCATTATTACTTGTCAGGATAAAGGATCAAGACTTTTAATGACTGAAATTATGTTTTCTGTTAAGGTGACTGATATCAATGATTATATCACCCCAGTTTTCAAGAAAGACTTTTACTTTTTTCATTCATAAAAATCAGAAGTCTAGGATTCCTGTTGGTATTATTAATGCTACAGACACAGATTTAGGACTTGGAGGTAAATTAATATATTTACTGTAAAATAATAACAAACAGATTTTACAATCCAAAATTATTGATGATGGAATGATTTCAGCAGTCATGTCTTTAGACCATGCATTTCAAAACATTTATCAATTCCAAGTATTTGTAAAAGACAAAGGAACTCCATCATTGAATAACACAGTGAATGTGATTGTTAAGGTGAGAGATGAAAATGATAATGCTCCATATTTTACATTTCCCAGTGTAAATCCTTATAATATGGATAAAATATATTATCCACATCATACGAAGAACATCACCCAAATCAAGGCATCAGACAGTGATAAACAAGAGAATGCATTTCTCAAATATGAAATAATCAGAGGCAATAGCAAACAAATATTCAACATCAATCAGTACACTGGTTTGTTATCTTCAACTCATGTCCTAAGCCAAAAAGATGCTGGTTCCTATGAACTGGAATTTCTTGTGAAGGACAGTGGTAGCCCAGTTCTATCAGCTAGAACTACTGTATATTTGACACTGACCATAAGCAACAAGACATCAGAAATGTTAAGTGCTGTTAACATAAAGACTGATAATAAGATCCACCTGACTTCAGCAATTATCATTGTATCAGTAGCAGTGACAATAGCTGTGATCATTACAGCTTCAATCTCAGTGTGTATCCTTCGTTGTTGTAATCCTTAAAGTATGCCAGTGGCAGAAGACAGTTATGTGAGTGGTCAAAGACATTTGATAAGTCCTCCTTACCCAGGCAATCCTTTGTCTGATGTTGCTATTCCTGCATCAAATTCTGAAAGTAGAAGAAAACAAACAGCACCTGCAAGAGAATCTCACACTTATTCAACTAATCAGCTGCTTATTTCAACTTGCTCTACTTAACGACAAGAATCTGCACAGCAGGTAAATCTAAGAATTTGATTATTTGTTGTACATTTAGAAATTATTGTAAAAGATTCTAATTAAATTTTCATGAAATTGCATTTTGTTCACTTGAAAAGTTTTAGATGATATATGTGCATGTTTACAGGTACAAGTAAGTAAATCTGCTGATAATTTTTATATATTCCAAGTATGTTGCTAATTATTTATTGAGTTTTTAAATGTAATATTTAATTTTCCTTGTACCAGCACAAGTATTTTTTCACATTTTTAAAATTACTATCTCTGAAGGTGTTAGAAGAGACAGTTGTTAGAATCTGACATTTTTGATTATAAGCAGAGATTGGTCTTTATTAATTCTTTTAATTGCAAAAGATTTCATGTAAAACATGAGAAAGTGAAATATTTAACAAGATTTTTGCAATATATAATTAACAGATCTGTTTTCAAGATGTTTCCAAACACCCTGCTTTGAATAAGATGGCACAAAAATCTCAACACTTCACTGAAAATTTGCCAGAATCTCATCAGCTGGTTGATAGACATAAATGGAGTCCAGGAAATTTGAGGCTTAGAAAGGAGATGCCAAGTATGTTGTAATTTTTCAAGCTGAGACTAATTTTGGTTATTTTATTTATAGTTTAATTTAAAAGAAATACAATTTTTATACTTTAAATTTAGATGGGCAATATTTTCCATTGTTTTATTTCTGTTAATTTTATGTGTGTAAATTCTCTTATGTTAATTGGCTTGTGAGGTTTAAAATATTTTGCTACAAGCCAAATCTGTTAACATTTGTAGATAATATATTTGTTAAGATCACTTGGAAATTAACTGATCAGATATTGCTTTTATTATTTATAGGGACACAAATTAAAATCTTTCCCATTTAACTTAGATTTTCTTGAAAAAGATATTGTGTGTATATATATACAGTGTAACCCAGATATAAGAGAGTTGTTGGGACCGGAGAAGAAGTCTCTTATATCCGGGTTTCTCTTATACCAGGGTTTGGTCTATTATATAAACATTAACACAGGCTCTAATTTGGGACCAGAGAAACTCTCTCTTATATCCGGGTTACACTATATATATATATATATAACAGATGTTTGACACCACAGAACTTATAGATTTGAAAATGCAGGAAAGCATTCTTCTTTAAGGATCCTTTTCAACCAACAGTTTGTCAGAAAAATATGTTGGTAAATATTAAATGAACAGAATAACAATTCACACTGTGAGAAAAGAAAGTATAAGGAGGAGAAAAAAGGAACCATGACTAAAATACAAATTTATTAATAGAAATGAGGTGAGGGAAATATACTGGCAAAAGAGCCAATGTAAATGGTTCCTAAAATGGAGAAAATTCACTCACATACCTCCTAAAAGACTGAGAGAGTGAACAAAATGCTCTTTTTGTCTGCACAGAGATGGTTGATGCAATTTAATAAAAACCACTTCTTATATGCATAAATGCTGAGCAGACTGAGCTCTGCACAGGATAATAAATGAATCGTTACTATATCTTGCTGCATTCTCCAGATTGTCTAGTAAATGCTGACCAATGGCTGAGTCATGAACAGACTGGATACTGCAATTAAAAATACCCTGTCTTATAAGACTACCAGGGAATTTTGAACTGAACCCCTTATTTAATCTACAGGGGTAGATTGTTCTTATGCCACTGTTTATGTCTAGGGATATCTTGTCTATTTATTTAGTACTACTCAGTTATTGTTTCATGAACAAGGAAGAACACTGAAGATTTAGATGTCTGAAAGAATCAGTGCATATGCTAAGCTATGAGGACCTCTTTAGTAAGCCTAGCATGAACAAAGATGAGATCAGTAGACCTCATGTAAATAACTCATCCCAGAAATTCAGACTGAAATTGTCTTTTATTTAGTTCAAACTATGGGTAATATATACATTTTTCTACAAAATTCTGTAGTCTGTTTCCCACCCTTTTTACTTTTCTTTGTATATAGTGTATATCTGTCACTGCTCCTGCTGTTAATGATCTTACATAATTCATTCTTGTAAATGACTTGTTTTTACTTGAAGCAAATAGACAACTTTATAACTATAAATCAGTAATATGTAAATTAAAATTGACTAGATATTAGCAGATTTGAAAGGTTTTATTCTTGGAAGCATCAGATTAATCAGAACCTTTTTTTTTCTTTTGTGGGCTATACTGTTGAACTGCATTTAAAACATGTAAATCTGTTGTTAGTGTTGTTTTTCTAGAGATTTTCCTTATTTCATCACCAAAAACAGTACAGACAGGATCAATCAAATTCTTGTCTAGGGACTAAAATTGCTATGAATATCACTTAATATGTTTTTGAATTTGCTGTTCTCAGCTTGTGTACCATTGCTGTTCATTCTAAATAAGATGTTTTTCCCCTGATTTTTAGATACATACTCTTCTCGGAACTGTGATCCACCATCAGCAAATGAACCTACACTGAATGAAGGAATGGGACACTCAGGTCACTCACTTTACTACCCCAGTGATACAACAATAGTGGCCAGTGGCTTTTATACCTCCTACATGAATGAAAACCTACTGACAAGAGAAAGAACATGGCCAAATTCAGGGTCAGAAGATAATATTTTACAGATCATATATTCCCAATCCATGAGTGGGTCTACAAGTAGAAGCTGGAGACCTTTACCTCCAGTGCCCTGTGAAGACAGAGGAAAATTAACACTATAGTTACATTACAGTTATGAACTTTATTATCTACACAAGATAAGCATAACATTTTAATGACTGGAAAAATGAAACTTTTTGTATATTAATATGGATTAGATTATTGTGTAGACTTTTTTTTACAGAAAGATTTTATTTTCATTTTGCATAAAAAAAGCATAAACATTGTTTTTAGAAAGTTATCCAAGTGTGCCATTTTCTTTTGGATATTTCAATCCAGACCAACATACAAAATATAAAGATTACGAATGAAGATGCTTAGACATTGAACAGAAAATCCTTCAGTATTTTATGTAGTTTTAAGAGACAAATATGTGACTGGATTAAGATATTTATGAAATGTCCCAACCTCAGGAACTATTTGTCAGCAGATAGCATAAAGAAAGCTTGAAGCAATGAGAGACATACCTTGTTCAACACTTGCTGGTTTACAAAACAAAAATCCAACTCACAAGGTAAGTACAAATTTCTGCATCAACATTACCTGTTATGCATTTATGTATTAACATTATTGTGCTAAGTAATTCGTTTTTTATTTATATATTGAGGTATAGAAGTTGTATTCAGTTCTTTAAACTAAATGATGTACAATATTTATTAGATTTAAGATTTTCCATATTTTGAATTTGAATTACAAATATAGGATTTACTATGATTTATCATAGAAAATAGTCAATCAATTGTCTTTCTTCCATATTTTATACTTCCTAACTTCAGATTGTGTAATCAAAACTAGATTTACTGTAAAATAATTGAGAGAATTATTGAATATATATTTATTTATTCCCTTGTTGATAACATGTTTTGCAAAAAGAAAATAATCATTTTTCTTTTTATTGTGCTCAATTCTTTTAGTTGCTCATCACTGAATGTTTGTAATAATAAAATATCATCTATGATACAAGCATTATTACCTTTTTTTTTCAACTACAATCAGCAACATTCTCACTATTTTCTTTTTTTATACATTAGATTTAGACCTTTATCAAACTTGATCATTAAAATATTTGGTTGAATCATAAATAATTTCTTCTTTTTTTTTTTCATCAACTTTATTCTTCAAAAAGTAAAATACAGTTATATTTTATTCAGTTATATATTCAACATTATTTGTAATGGCGTGTTGCCACTTGTCAGGCAGCTCTTTGATACCTTTTAAGTAAAATTGTACACGTTTTGATGTGAAAATGTTTTTGATGCACTCTTGAATCTGGTTTTCGTTAGAGAAAGTTTTCACCATCAAAACATTTTGCAGCAATCAAAAAAAGATAATAATTGGTTAGTGCAAGGTCTGGTGAATATACTGGCTGGGTTGGAACAGACCAACTGAGTTCCAAAATGTTTTCTTGTCTTATACTTGCTGTATGCAGCCTTCTATTGTCATGGAGGGGAACATTTTTCCTATTGACAAGTACAGGACACTTTTCGACCAAAGTTTTTCATGGACATGTTGCAGCTGTTGGACATATAGATGTGCATTTAATGCTTTATAGTGTTTTCAGAACTCTAAATGAATAATTCCCCAATGATCCCACTGCATTCACAACATTATGTTTCTTTCATAGAACTCTAGCTTTTGGGGTTAGTTGTGTAGATTTGTTCTTCTCAATCCAATGCCTTTTGCATTGAAAATTGTTGTATATGACCCATTTTTCATCACCTGTTATGATATATTTAAGGAAGAGATTATTTCTGTGTTGTGAAAGGAGACTTTTTGCGATTGAAAAATAATGTTTTGTTCGTTTTGCTAAGAGTTTATGAAACCAAAACATCCAGCTTGCTGACTTTCCGTATCTTTTCTCAGTGTTGGCATGTGGTAGATTGTGATGTATTTAATGTTTGCTAAGTCCAGAGTAATTTGTTGTGGATTTCTTTTCACTAATGACATTAGAGCCTCATCATCGAAATTTGATGCGTGCCCAGGTCTGGATTCACCTTCCAATGATTTCTTCAGAATTAAACTTTGTAAAGAAATTTCATACTTACCAGTCAGTTATGACTCCTCAACTATAAACACTACATATTTTTATAGATGTCTCAATAGTGTTATTCCCTTGCCTGAACTCCTGTAACATTATGGGATGTTACATTTTCAATCCCTCAACTCCACTAAGGAAATATACTACTTCATCCACTGTCATGCAAAAAGTAAAAGTATATTAGTATACACCAAATTTATTAACTTCCATATATGATTAGTATTTAGGATTAGCATTTATCTTTGTCATTATAATTGGTTCCCAAATATGAAAATTACTTATGATTCAACTTAATATATCTAAACCACAGGGAACACTTTATTAACATATTTTAATTTTTATGCAAATTTCTATTTTTTTTTAATTACTCCCCACCTTAAAGATATAGATCTTTTTAACATTTTTCCCATTGGAAGTTGTAAAAACTTTTTGTCCAAAGTGATTACACACTGAAAATATTTGATACTACTGTTGTTTATTTTTACATGTATTATTTTAGAATAAAAAAAATGTTTTCTTATACATCTCATCAATTACACAGTCTTTGAAAATATTTTATCAGTATTGAAGCTAACATTCATGTGATAGGTATCATAAATTTGCAAGCCATAAATAAAAATGATAATGTCGTGTTATTATCTGTCTCCAAAAGAAAAGAAAAACTATATCACAAATATATAATGATTTAAAATACTGGATATAAATGTTCATGATAGTTTTGTTTTCCAATTACCAAAGATTTTTTGATTTTTATAAAAATATATTGAAATAAATTAATTTATAAATTTTATTACCAACACTTATGTTGATGACAACCTTACTGTCTTATCTTAAATATTTTATTGATTGAAATCAAACTATTAAAACTCGCTTTTATAGTTACTTTGCTTGCTCTCTCTCTTTCATACATATAGACACAGCCACATACATGAGGGAAATCCTCTTATATTATATGTTCACTTCATAGTCATAAAATTCCCAACATTTCAGTTTTGAGTCATATTTGTATTTATCATATACAAAATTCAATTACAAGAAATGTAAGTATTTTGAAGGAAATGCTTTTACATATATCAGTAACTTAAGCTTGAATATCTATAAAAGGGTTACCATTGCTGCTCTAAGGTTTTCATTTTTAAATATCACTATGCTTTGAGACCTTAAATATTTATAGCAGGAAGATGACATACTCTAGTTTTTGTAAGGAGAAATGAGCTATTAGCAAATTGGCGAGACATCAGAAAGAGAAAGGAATAATATTGTTTTTGATATCAACAGAAAGAATTGATACTGTTTTTGTACAGGAAAATATGTTTACACTTTGGATTTCTTTACATAAATGAAATTAATATGAGTCAAATGAAATGTTCTTTGAGTCGAAATAATCAAATAACAAATCATAAAGTTTACAGAAAAGATCTTTAAATTGTCCAAAAGGTTTTATTATTATTTAAGTGTAAATCCAAATTTTTCTTAAATTCTTTTTTACTTGAAATATAAACAAAATTGTTTCTTGGTAAAAACTTGTAAGTTGAAGATAGATTTGAAGAGACTGAAAGTCAACAAGCTGTGAATCAAATTCTTCTGCTTTAATGGAAACAAAAAAAAACTTTGTTGTATATCCTTTGGTAAGGACATGCATGGTATGAAAAAAGTTTTTCATTTTGAATAGTGAAAGTATGCAAATTGCATATTGGATGACAGAAATTTTGAGGTGGGTGATGAAAATTTAAGATGGATTGTAGTCACTGCATGCCTCTGTTTGTTAACATCTGGAATCTTTGTGAAGTCACTTGCTGCACAGTAAATGATTTTGATTGCAGCATTTAAGTTAATCTTGCCATTCACTTTTGCTATTTGAATGATTGAATCCATGCATGTGTGTGTTGACTTTTTTTCAGAGAGTTATTGAAGATGTGTTTAGGTGCATATGGCCTTCGTTTGTGTACACAACAAAGCCTTGGATAGTCATAATATGACTTCTTTACAGTGCCTAAGAATTAAGTTAGTTTGAAATGGACATGTATCATGCAACAAGGGTCTGGATATTCATGCCATGTCTTCTGTGATTGACTGCCATTGAACAGTTGTAGGAAAAAGTTTTCTTTTTCTCACTTGGTATAATCTAAATTCAGCTCATTAGTGTCTAATCTTTTTTCATCTGTTTCATGGCTTGCTATTATGTTTAAAAATAATTATTATTAGTTAGATAATATGTTTAGTTGTTGGGATTGTGATGTTGTGAATGTGTGTAACAACTTGGCATCAGTTTATTTTTCATAAAAACTAACTTGGCCATCTGGAGTTAAAAATGAAGTGTAATAAAACTAGCCTAGATTTAGGATTCTGAAGTGATAACTTTCAGTTTAAAGATTGTATACTCAGCTTTGATATATTTGCATGTCTGTGCTCAGTAACAAAGGTTCAAACTTTATTTATACATCAGTTTTATGTTTTCTTTAGCAATGTTAAAGATAATGCAACAATCTTGTTTGAAAAATTGTCATGCTGACAGAAAAATGTTTGGAATTAAGAATATAGAGTTTAAAATACAATAGTAGAAGGTATGTTATTTATCATTCTGTTATCCCCATAGCACATTAGGAAAAATTGATAATTAAATTTTGGTTCTCTGAGTAACAAATGTACATATAATTTCTATTTTGCTACAATGACTTATGGCTTACAGTCATATAATGCTAAAAAACTGGTTCTTGTAAGATCACTCAAGTTAAGCCATGTTGAGCCTGGTCAATAACTAGATGGGTGATCGCTTGGGAATACCAGGTGCTGTAAGTGTTAATGTCTGGGTGGTGTAATGGATAACAGCTTGAAATTGGAAATTGGAGAGCCAACTTTCAATCCAGTTGGGTTCATTATCATCACTTATATGTGAATACCCTTGGGAAAAGTTATGAATTTACCTCTTCTCCCCCCAGCTATGGGTTAATTAGTAGAACTTGTATCAGTAAATCATTATTTTCTCTCCAAACTTCTTACAATCTGAAAATATTTCATGACTTTAAATAACCAGCAAAGGGTTGATAGGCCATATAAAGAAACAAATCAACAAAACAATGACTTACATTGTGAGAGTAAATGAAATATGGCTAAACAGTAGATGAGATTGATGATATGATTGTAGATTTTTAATAGTTGATGGCCAATTTTATATCATGTTTTTTCATACCTCTCAGTTTAAGTAGTAATACTTTAATATCACTATTTTTCCTCTCAGGTTTAAGTATTATTACTTTAATATCAATATTTTTCCTAGACGATGAGATATAAAACTCTTGGTTAGAATATCTACAAATTCAGTCATACTACAATGATTATTACTCCATAACTAATCATCAAAATTCTTATATAGAAAGTACAAATTGATTATTGTTCACAGAAAACTATGATTTTCAAGTTGATGTTTTATTAAGTAACTTGCAAAGGCTTTCTGTAGTTTGAATTCCAACACTAAAATTTAAAAAAATATTTCTAAGATATTTTATTCAGAAAAGAATTTAACTAAATATTCTATGAATTTATGAGAGAAACTGTGAAATATTTTTATATTTAAATTTTAATTATAAAAAAATAAAAGATTTTATTTTATTGACAATTTTCTTCACTGCTATTTTTTTTTCAGAACCATGTCAAAATAATATTCTGACACACATACACACACACACAAACACAATGTGCAAATTCATCCTGTTTATTCCACTGTTTTTGTTAGAAAGCATGATGAATGGTAAAAACATCAAACTGAACTAAAAATATTTAAACTAACCTCAGTAAAATTAAAAATTATTTATCAAAAAGTAAATGTTTATCAATTAAATCACAGTATATATTGTTGTTAAACAAACCTTTCTATTTGAATACTTACTACAACTTGTATATAAAACAGTCAGCTATGTCTAATAAAAATAATATCTCATATTTGTAAGTTATTAAAATACATTACATAAGATTAGCTTATTCATAAATTGGCTTTTGAGAAAAAGAAACTAAATTTCATAATGATAGAAAAGTTACTTTCTCTATGTATTGTTTTTTAAAAATAAATATTGTTTATAAAAGTTATCCTTTTCACAAGTGTACTTATGTGTGCTTGCTAATTTGTTTGCTTTCTCAATCAAAATAAATTGCCTAAGAAGTACAGAAGTGCTTCCTGTTGCTCCCACCCCAAAATACATCTATGATTACAGTAGACATCACACACACAACACATCAAGTAGGACTGCTGTTCACACGACTCACACAAAGGCAAGCACTTACAGGGTGTCACCTCATGGAATATTAAGACTGAATTTTTTTAAGGGATACACCTCTATTCAACATCCTGAATGTTAGGTGAGTTCTTGTTTTATTTTTAATATTTGCATCTGTATTAATAGTAAGTAAAAACTTTAAAATACTGCAGCATCTCATTTACTGATCATGCTTAAATATCTTTACAGAAGATTGCCTCCAATGAAAAAGAAAGTTTTACATTTGTTTTTGTTTTTTATTTTCATTTTTTAAAACTTAAGCTAACTTAGTGCAACAGAATTTTTGTATTATTTTTATGTGAATCCAGTGTAACTAAAAAGGATAAATTAAAAAATTTGAACTGATTTATATTTTTTATAAACTTTTTCTTGAAAAATGTTTTTAACAGTAATGAGATCAATACAATGTAAAAAGTATTTTGATACTGTTTTTATAGATATATTAAAGTAGATTTTATTAGTTTTTTCTCATTTAGACTTACAACATAATCAACTGTTGGTTTTTTTTCTTTAAATGCATCACTTGTTTACTGAACAATAAACATTTATGTAGGTATATTTTAGTTTATTTACAAAATGATCTCCAAGTTTTAAAGTAATTTATGAACTTTCAACCTAACATTTTCAGTTTTTATTCAAATCATTATTTAAACTCAGGTAAGTATTAAAGATTAATATTAAAGTGCAAGGGAATTTTTATACATTATAAATGCAAGTGCATCAAAATTAAATCTTTTTCTTTGCATTTATTTTTTAAATACTTAAAAAGTGCCCTTAGTGAAACCACAGAAAGCACATGAGGGAACCTAAAGTTTTGTAGATTTTTTTTTTCTTTAAAACTGTAATTGGGTGAAAAATGGTAAGCGTGTCATATTACTATGGCACGTGGCAGACAAAGAGTAGTATTTCACAGTGTAGATCCCCTTTTTCTTTCTTTCTTTTTTTTTTTTTAAGGGACCTTATAAATGTAGGCTAAGTTAAGGGAAAGAAGCAAGTGACGCTTTATTGCTGATATGGATAACAGCCGGCACGCGACTTTTTTTTTTTCATAGCTGTGTAGTAAGAAGTTGCACCCCCACCACGTTGAGTAGGCAGAGAACTGGTCCTTAAACTGACTAGTCGTTTGAACAAAGAAAAGGGGCTGTGAGGACGTCTTTTTAGACAAACCAGGCTCGTTTCCCGCTCCCTTTCTCTTTGCTTCAACTGTCTTACTCATGCATGAGATTTTGAAAAATCTTCTTATCCCTTGCTGTTAAAAGAGAAATTAAGTAAGAAGAGTAATAAAAATTAAAATACACCGATATCAAATAAAGAAGTTAAATAATTTAAAATTTTTAAATAAAAAAATTTAGTTTTGTTTATATGCCAGAGTACGTATTTTTATTTTGAATTATTTAAATTTTGAAAACCGTCGCAAAATTTTACTTTTTGCTTTCTTTCAAGTTACTTATGAAATCCAAAGTATGCATTATGCATTTTCTCAATTAAAGAGATGTCACACCTCTTTTTTAGCTGAGAAAATTTACAAAATAGACAAATTTAAAAATTCAATTTACTGAAAACAGATTTTCAAAAATATCTTTGATATGTTATGAGCCTTTTTTTAAGGAAAAATACCTTTTAGTTTTAAGAATTTTTCTATTTCATAACATTGTTATGAAACAACAGTAACATCATTATTATTAATTACATCATAAACTAAAAATAAAATGCTATCTTCATTCAATGTTTGTTTATAGTCCAAGTTACTCATGAAAAAGAACTTAAATAAAAAACTAAATGAGCTAAAATTGTTTTCTGCGATTCATGCTAAGAAAACCCTCTTGTAAATAACTTTTCAAAGTTATTTTCATAACCAAATTTTCAGTGGAATGCCATGAGTTTTTAAAAAAATATTTTGAATAAAATAAAAAAAAGCAACCATTCAAAAATTGTTTTCGCCTTTATTCTTCCTAGTCATTTTATCAGTATTTTATTATTTATTTGTGACTACGTCCTCATCATTATTTTTAAAAGGATAAAAAAAAAAGTCAATGAAAATTGGGGGGGGGGGATCCAAGATAACTACATTTAAAAATTTTAAATTAAGATTTACTTCTTGGATTTTTCCCTCCAATTTTTGCATATTAGTATGCTTTTTTTCAATCAATCTGGAAAACTTTTTAAAAAAATTATAGCCTAACTAACACCAGCTCAATAAAAATAAAATATGGAGTTAAATGTTTTTGTTCGTCAGGATTGAAATGAGCCAATGTTTACAAATCAGAGAAACCATATGCCTTTAGTAGTGTGTCCCCCGCCCGCGGCTTCCTTCGTGCGCGTGGCTGGGTTAAACATCCGTGGCTCTGATGGTGGCTTGGCGTGTGGCTGTCGTTTGATTTGGCAGCCGCCTAGCAAATGGCATCGGCAGCTGCTGGATTCCACTCTTTCATTCTAACTCTCCCTTCTTACAATTTGTATGCTGTCGCATGGTGTATTCTGTAAGAGTACTACGACGTATACAAGGTTTATTTGACTGACTGAAGGAATGGAAAATATTAAAACGTCTGGAAAATTTTCTGGATGTTTAGTTTATAATTTAGAGATCTATTCATTTTAGACTTGTATTTCCATTCCTGAACATATCTTTTTTTTTTAATTGATAATTTATTTTAAATTATTGTCTGGCTTTTTAGATACTGGGAACATGAAAACTGCACTGCTCTAAAGAATACGCCGCCATATTGTTTTTGTTTATATTCCGCGGATTTTGAAATCCAACTGCTCTAAAACCTTAAATAAAAGTACCGAATAATTTTATTCTCTTGCATTCAAAAATACATCTAACAGCATAGATCATTTTTGCCTATTTAGAAGCAAGTTCTTGTAATCTTGTATCACTTCTACAATTTCTTTTTAGTACGTTTCGGTTTTTTACTACAAAGAATCTATTTATTTATTTTACTCTAAAAAGTGTAAACAAGAATGAATGAATGAAATTAGACAAATTACATTGAAATATATTTCATATGGAATTAAACAGAATTGTTTGTCGTTTAAGCCTCACATTGAAGATATTAAAAATGACAGCATTTTCTTCGAATTTGGAGAATTGTAATCGATCAATTCAACGAGATGCGCAAAAACTGAATCTTAATTTTTTAATGTGACGCAATGCATAGCAATTTTTGCCAATAAAACGATTTCTTATCTTATTGGTACATTTAGTTTTTCGATACTGTTATTTTTTATATGAAATTTATTAAATGCTGAATTAACCTTCTTTTCTATGAGTGATTTTTCCTTACAATTTTACTACAAAAATATTTTTAAAAAAGATAAGATTTTTCCACGGATGTAGTTTTTGACATTTTTAAAAAAAATTCTTACACATACACAAATTATGCATGCTATGCACACAAGTTTCCAGTTCTTTTTATATTCAGGCGCTTCAGTGGGGGTGTGTCTTTGCCCCCCCCCTCCTCTGAAAATGAAATTTCTTATTCTCATGCTTGAAAAATCAAATGTTCAGTCATACTGTCATAGTCATTATATTGTACAAGAAATTGTTCCAGTAACTGGCCACCATATTTCATACGCACTTTTTTGTTTGAAAAGCGCATGATGAAAATATTTTTATTTTAATTTTTACAATGTTGCAAATTGTTTCCAAGCTAAGAAAGGACATTGCTATTGTTCATCATTTGTTTTTTTAACATATAGACTTAATTTTTTGCTTTGAATTATTTATTTACTTGGCTTAAAATTTTTGAATAAATTAACGTACTAGTATAAATAAAATTTCTATACCCGTTCAACTTCAAAATGGACTTATTTTCAAGTAAAAAAAATAATCAACTCCAAAATGGATTAATCAACTTCAAATTGAGAAAATGTCAAAACCCTAAAAACAATCAACTTCAAAATAAGAATAAACAACTTCAAATTGAGATATTTTTTTTTGGTAAATTGAAAATTATTTTTTCAATTAATTTTACCCCATGAGTAAGGAAATTGACTGTTCGTCTTCATTATATAGAGGGAAAAAAAAACAAAATACAAACAACTTAGAGGCCAAGAAAGCATTGGGTGAGCCTACAGTAAAAGTAGGAGGAGAAAGTCCCGTATGGGCAAAAATGATGATTGATGATGATGCTGGAGAAACCTCTACAAAAGAAGCTGAAGAAGAATTAGCAACAGCTCCAAAGAGGACTTACCTCAAGAAAACTGTGGCTGGCGAAAAAAAGGCCCAGATTTTAGCTGCACATGCCGCAGCAGGAAATTGGAAAGACCTAGCAAGAACAATTGGTGTGCCTCTGCCAACAGCGTACCGTTGGTTAAACCAGGGTGCTGATAAAAGTGACTCTAGAGGAGGAGCAAGAAAATATAAAATTACGCAAGAGCATAAGAATTTTATGGCCGAATTAATTGAAAACTCTCCTAGGGTCACTCTTCAAGACATTGTAAATAAGTTGGTCGAAAAGTATGAGGTTTGTGTGACAAAAGAATGCATAAGAAAGCACTTGGACTCCATGGCCTTTACTTTAAAAGCGGTTCATTATGAACCAGAAGCTGCCAATAATAATGTCAATAAGGCGAAACGTAAGGATTACGCAGTAGCTTTATTAGAATTTCAGTCCCAAGATGTGCCAATTCTTTATATGGATGAAACCAATTTTAATCTCCATATTTCAAGAATAGAAGGTCGCTCTAAAAAGGGCACGAGGTGCACTACAGTCGCGGCCGGATCCAGGGGAAATAACATCCATGTTATTGGATGTATTAGTAAGAATGGATTAATTCATCATAAAATTAAAAGAGGTTCTTTCAAAAAAGAGGATGTGAAAGAATGGACCAGGGAGTGCCTTAGAAAGGCAAATGAAATTTATGAAAGGGGAGTTGTCTTAGTTATTGATAACGCTCCTTGCCATACTTCCATTGAAGAAGTTGTGGAGGAGGATGAATTTAGGCAACACCAAATTTTCAGACTTGCCCCCTATAGTCCGATGTTAAATCCAATTGAAAAGGTTTGGTCAGTCATTAAAGCTGACGTAAAAAGAAGTATGGCAGACTCAATTGTTGGGATTTTAAGAGGTGATGGCCAGGGATCTTTAACTACTAAAGAATTCCGCCTCAGCAAGTTAGAAGCGATGATCTCCGAGGCAATTAATAATATTTCCCCTGAGACTTGCACTAACTTCGTATCTGGAATACAGAGATTCCTTCCCTCTGTAATTAACTTAGATGATGTAATCTTTTAAATAAATTTCTTAGGAACGTTTATATTTTTTTATATCCCTTTTAAGTAAAAATAAAAGAATAAATATTAAATTTATTAGTATAATTCTCAATTTGAAGTTGATTAATCCATTTTGGAGTTGATTAATTTTTTTACAAGAAAATAAGTCCATTTTGAAGTTGAGTATTATCATTTTGAAGTTGAAAAGGTATAGTTACTATTTTTTTACATTTTTTTATTTATGTTTTGTCTCCCGAGAAGATTTTTAGGAACTTGTTTTTTTGTTTGGTTCTTACGAATTACTATCAACCAATCAGAATTGCCTTCGTCTTCAGAACGTCATGGCGGCATACAGAAAAAAATAAAAAATGATTCAGTATGAAAATTTAGCATAAATAAACTGACTTTATTTTTTCTTTTTAGCTTTTAAATTAAATATTATGCTTAAAAGTTTTAATAATTTTTTATAAAAAACATTTCCTCTTAGTTTTTAAAATTTTATTCGAGATTAAAAAGATGGAAAAAATTTTAGAGCGGGAATATTTTTGTGTACTTTTTTTTTTAGTTTAAAAAACAATTCTTATTGTTTGTTAGACTATACAAGAAAGACGTTAAGATTTTTCTTCATGAATCTTCTTGTTTATAAAAAATAAAATACTCATCTAATAAAATAATATTTAAAAAGGTTCTAGTTTGTATTGTGCCAAGCCAACTGGTTATTTATAATCTGACGATTATAAATTAAATAAAATTATTCAGTGTGGACGAATCGAAAGAAAAGCTGCTTCTTCGATAAGAACATTCGTTTAAACAATAAATGGGTGGTGTGTTCAAGTTACTCGCTAAAAAACAAATGATAAATACTGAAGAAAACTTAACGCTTCTTATTATTGATATTTTAATTTTTGTATTAATTAAGGAAAGATTTTACAGAGCAATATTTGATGAAAAAAATTTTTTCTATGCCAACAGATTTTGTTTGTCAACTTCATGAAATTGTTGGCATTTTTATATGAAAGTGTACGAAATGTCTGTGATCTGGAAATTAAAAAAAAATCCAATAATTTGATCGATTGAATCATTAAAAATCTTGATAGAGCTTCTTCGCTCGTAGTTCATAGTCTGCACCTTTACTTTGTTTTTACAACATTAAGAAGAAGCGATCTCTACATTTCAGTCAGAAAGTGATCACTGCTGTTCACTAGTTTATTTTTTCATTTTATGTGCAATTTTTAACATGCCAAGATTCGCATTGATTGACTCTCAGGAAAATGTAAATAAAAGTTTGCTGTTTGAAGTTTTGCATATAAAAATTGTAAAATATTTTCAAAATTCAGGAACCAAATAGTCTTACTCTTAGCTTCCACGTACATTAGATTGTAAAAAAATGTAAAATAAAGTGAAGAATTGGGAATTCAATGACAAATATTATTTTTAAAACAGTAAATTTTAGGAAAAAACTTCTTTCTTCGAACATAACACAGGCAAGAACCAGTGATGATTTATCCAAAACACGACACAACATTAGATATGTATGGATCAATAAACCAGAGTGTAATTGTGAATGGAATTGAAATCTGATACGCAGTTAGACATGAGCTGAATTTTGGTCTGAAAATTTCACTGTTTGATCTGAGAAATTATTATTGACAAATACTCTTCTTGCTTGAAGTGCACTGATAAAGAAAGATTATGCTGAAAATTTACTTTGTCATGTAAAAAATGAAAAAAAAATGTTTGTTTTTGTTTTTTTGCTTCACTATTAAACTGCGAACTTATTCGAAATACTATCTGATTTTTTTTAAAATGAGTTTTTTCCCCTCTGATCATTAGATAGAAAAACTCAGGAATTTCTTTATTCCGCATTAAACTAAAACAGGAAATGCCAAATTTGGTTGAAAGTTGGTTGAATAATAAACTGAAAACAGAAGAATTTGTTATTTTTATCCACTTTCATTCAGTCACATATTTAATTTCCATAAGAAATTGAGTTCGTTTTTGTTTTTTTTACCTAAGTTTTTACTTTTAAATTCTTCAATAAAATTTTTAGCTGATAAGCATTTTTAAGTTGCCTGAACGTGGGGTAAAAAAATGGTAAGCGAGATGGTCTGCTTGATCATTAATACAACGAGTAAATTCAATTCTGAATAGTTGTCTCTTTAATAACAATATTTTCCTATTTAAACCCATTATAAAGGATAAAGAAATAACACATTTATTTACGGTGCAATCAGCAATTTTAGTCTTTAACTCTTTTTTTCAATTTTCATTTTTCAATCATGTTCCCTTCGTTTCATTTTTTTTTTTACACATCAAATAAGCAAGAAGTAAAATGTAGATATATGTTTTAACTTCTGAACATATTAATAATTTCTGTATGATTTTCTCGAGGTAAACATATATATAGTGGTTATGCTGTTAATTTATTTTTCGAATAAATTAAATTTCAATTTCACGAAGATGATGTTTTAATGCACGTTCCAGGGGAGGTAAGTAGTTATTCTGGGTTCCGATAAATTGTCGACTTAACTTTGTTTTTCTTTAAAAATGAAATGTTTAATTTTATTTATAAAAATACTTTTGCGCATCGTTCATACAAAAAATTATTTAAAAATAGCACAGGGACCAGATAAAATTAAACATGTATTACAAAATACATAAATGTAATTACCTGTATACGTTTATGTGTGCACATTTTTCCTCCAGCAAGACCAGTAGGCCCAATAACACTACTAATAATAAAATGTTGTTATATTACAGATGCAATTGGCATTTTTGGACCTCGTCTAATTTGGACTGGAAGCATGTTGCTACAAATAAGTATCTTGCAGTATATTTTGCATATGTGCCTGTGTGCTGACCTCACCTATTATGTGAAAGAGGGGAAAAGTCCTGATGTCTACCTTGGCAATATTGCTTCTGATGCACGGTTAATGGAGAAGGTTAAAGCAAAGGATCACAATCTAATAACATTTAGTCTTATTCAACAAAGTAATTCTCAATTGTTTTATATCATTGAAAAGACAGGCCAATTATATACTGCCCAGATTTTAGATGCTGAGTCGCTTTGTATTTATAATACTGAATGTTATAAATTAATTGAAGTGGCAATGAAGAAAGCAACAACTGTTATGGAAATTTTAGAAATTGAAATCGTAATTCAAGATATCAATGATCAACAACCAGAATTTCCAAACAAACAGGTTAACATCGAGTTGGAAGAAGATGTTTCTGTTGGAACCAAAATATCAATTCCCAGTGCTATTGATAAAGATGTTAGTACTTTGAATTCTAAGGTTTCATATCAACTGAAAAAAATAAAAAATGAACCTTTCATTTTGTCTGCTTTTAAGAAAGTAGATGGAACATCAGATCTGAGTATTGCATTAGAACACCGGCTTGATAGAGAAGTAAAAGACTCTTACTTGATTCAAGTAATTGCAAAAGATGGAGGATCTCCTCCAAAACAAAGTGTTTTAAATGTTCACATTTCTGTCACAGATGTTAATGATAACTCCCCTGTTTTCACTGAAAATTTCTACAATGTGACAATAAAGAACAAACCAAGTGAAAGTTCTTCCATTGTAACTTTATCAGCCACAGATTTAGATTCTGGTAAAAATGGAAGAGTTACTTATCATTTTACTAAAAAAACATCTGATGTTGCTAGAAGGCACTTTAAATTGAATGAAAAAACTGGACAGATATTTTTAAAGAAGAAATTCACTCTGACTGATAACTTAATTCATAATTTATATATATTAGCCAAAGATGGAGGAATATCTTCTTTGAGTTCTCTTGCAATGGTTCTGGTAAATGTTGTTAATCAACAAAATAATGCTCCTATAATTGATGTAAACTTTTTCTCTTCATCCACCATGAATGCAGTAAATGTTTTTGAGGATATAAAACTTGGCAGTTCTATTGCTTATGTGAAAATCACTGACTCAGATATCAAAGAAAATGGAGAAGTTACATGTCAGCTGCATCATGATAAATTTCAACTTGCAAGCCTGGATATCAAAAAATATCAAGTTATAGTCAAGAACCTATTAGACAGAGAGACAGCAGATAATCATGATGTTGTAATCAGTTGTCAGGATAAAGGAACTCCTCCTCTTCAGAGTGAGAGTAAATTTTCTGTTAAAGTCAAAGATGTTAATGATGAACAGCCTCAGTTTGTGAAACAGTTATTTAAATTCTTCATTAGCGAAAATCAAAAGCCTAAATTTCCTGTTGGTTTTATCAATGCCACTGATCCAGATTTGGGATCTGGAGGTAAACTGACATATTCTATACTATCAAATAAGCAGTTTCTACCTTTCAGAATAACAGATGATGGATTTTTATCAACATTAATGTCTTTAGACTATGATTTTCAAGATATTTATACATTTATGGTTCTGGCCAAGGATAGTGGTGAACCTTCATTTAATAATACAGTTAATGTGATTATTGAAGTCAGAGATGAAAATGACAATGTTCCTTATTTTACATTTCCTAGTGTAAATCCTTACAGTATGGATATTGTTTACTATCCTCATCATTCCAAGAACATCACCCAAATCAAAGCATCAGACAGTGATAGCCAAGAGAATGCATTTCTCAAATATGAAATAATCAGAGGCAATGATAAACAGATATTCAGTATCAATCAGTACACTGGTTTGTTATCTTCAACTCATGTCCTAAGCCAACATGATGCTGGTTCCTATGAGCTTGAATTTCTTGTAAAGGACAGTGGTAGCCCAGTTCTATCAGCCAGAACGACTGTATACTTGACACTGACCGTAAGCAACAACACATCTGAAATGTTAAATGCTGTTAACATAAAGACTGATAACAAGATCCACCTGACTTCAGCAATTATCATTGTATCAGTAGCAGTGACAATAGCTGTGATCATTACAGCTTCAATCTCAGTGTGTATCCTTCGTTGTGGTAGTTCTCAAAATGTTTCATATAAAGAAGAGAATATTTCAAAAAGATTTAACAGTGATCAGAAGAATTTAATTTGTTCCCCTTATTTGGAAAACTCTTGGACTAACATGGCTAATTCAAGAAGTATTAGGCCAAAGACAGACTCATATGCAGAATTAGTTACAGCCTACAAGTCATTGGACAAAACACATATGGTAAGTTTAAGCAAATGCTTCTTTATATTGCTCTTAAATTTTGCTCAAGTATATAAATCATTTTATTAATAATTTTGAAAGTATCTTTTATGAATTTTCATTTCTTTGTACGTTTTATTTTTACTTTTATTATGTATGTTTTTATATCAAATTTCTTTTTAAAAAGAAAATTACTCTTTACTAAATCATTCTAAATTTAGAATTTGATATTTTTTGAATGGATTTTAAGAAAAATATTTGTTTTTTGACTTATTCATTGAAATTATTCATATTTTGCTCTTTCTCTCTTGCTATATATATATATATAGTGAAAAAGATAGAATCAATTTACTATTTTCAAAACTCATATCTTAAGTTTGTCTGAAATGAAACCCCAATTAGTAGTATCACTGATAATTTTCTCTTTAAGTTAATACCTCCAACAAAATCAACAGAAGCATGCTTTAAAAATCAGTGCTACAATCATAAATTCTGTTTGAGTTTCCTTCACTTGGCCAACATTGGCCTCTGCTACTTATCAGTTCCTTCTATGTTTTTTTTGCATCTTTCTCTCTTCTCACTATACCATTTCTTCGTATTTTAAGTTGAACTTTTCAGTTTGTCCCTGAAAAATGGAAATATGTTGTCTATTAGATTTTTAACATTAACAGATAATTACTTCAAGTTATTAAAATAACCATTAAAAATATTTGTTTTATCTTGACAATTTCTTATATCACCATTGAAATTATCAACAATTGCTTGCATATTTTGCAGAGTAATTTTTTTGTAGTTTCTAGCATTTCTTGCATATAAATCTGTTAGTTCTTACTCTCACTCTTTTTACATTTAATAATTAGCGTTTACTTGGTAACTGGGTTAGCTGTACATTTTCCACTAGTTTCATTTGCTGTCATTCAAGGCTAAATAAAAATAAAGATTTCTTATGTTGGTTTTCAAAGCTAGCCGCTTTCATCTGAAAGACTAGTGCTACACAATCTCACTAATATGTAACCCTGTGTCAGTCTAACCTATGTTTAGTAAACAGCTCTCAGATATAATTTAGAGTTGTATTTTTACTAATTTTTTTCTTCTGTTGTATTTTTAGTATATTTGCATGCCATGCCTTATATTGTCTTAATTTAGCTATGTACCTGAAAAGTAATTTGTAAATTATCAAAGAATCAAGTCTTATGTGTTTTGCTATATAATGCACACTACTTAATATTCTTACTTATTTCCATAATCTATTTTCTAACAGAGGTATGTGCAAGAGGTAGCAGTACCTCTTGGTATTAAGCAGTATGACCAAAGCACTGCTAGAGCCTCTGACTACTCTACAAGGTCTTCAGCAAAATTGTCACACACTGAAAATGAATATCGTAGATGTAATGATCTGGTATCAGGACAAGGTGAAGGTATGTTGATTAAGCGATATCAGCTTAACTTTGAAAGATATAAAATCATGTTACATATTTTATTTGCATAAAAATATTTAAAAATATTTGCATGTTAACCTTTATAATTTGTATTATAATAATATGTAATATTTTTAAGATTGATATCATATTTTATATGATATATATGTACTGTTATATTTAAAATATATTTCTCATTAATAGTACTGTCTTTCATTCTGAAATTTAAGTAAATATTAGTATTATCATTTAGAAATTGTTTGTCAACTGCAGTATATTTTTGGTGTGCCTTTTTTTCAGAAATGTATCATCACCAATACTGTAATCCTCCTCCATCATTGCAAGACGATCTCATGGAAACGAGGCTCACTGGACAGACTCTTAGTTATCCAAATGATTTGACAATCAAAACTAAAGGTTCCAGCACACAAAAGACTGACAATGAAGAAAGGAATCATTCCAGATCACTGACTGGAAAAAATAGCACTCTGAATACAAAACAACAGTCAACAAATTTAATAGGAAACACTTACCATAATTCTCGACCATTACCAGCAGTACCAAACTAAGAAAAATAACAATTATGTTTAGTTGCAATGTTATATAGAAATAAGATTCTTTGTAGCATTTCATTCTTAAATTTGATTCATTCCAAAATTTGATAAACCTTGGGACCATTAAGTGTAAAATAATATGAAGTGTTTTGTAATTAATTTAAATAATTTGAAACATAAGTGTATATGGTAGCTCTTCATGATTTTGAAACATTTTCATACTTTTCTGACAAAGTCTAAATACTTCAACATTTTTTGATCATTAAATGTGTGCAATTTATCATTCATTTTTTGATTCCCTGTTTGTGAGTGCTCTGTATATAAGCATTACCATTTGATGTGGAATATAATTGTTTGAAATGGTTTCAATATATTAATATATTTAATGAGTGCCTTACATTGTCACTGCAATCATTCTGACCATGCTCTTCAATTGCACATTGAAATCAGTTTTTATCACCAATGTCTTTCCATAGATATTATATTGTAGAATATTTGTTTCCAATCTTTCCTCAAGTAAAAAGAATGCATATTTAATCATTTTTTTACTCATCAGCTTAGATGTATAGAATAAATATAACAATTAAATAAACGGAAAAAATAAAAGTAACTGAAAATTTAGTAAATTTTACTGATATATTTTTACTTTTTAAGATTGTAGATTTTTGATTGCTTAAATCCTTATATTTTCATTGGGTGATGATGGAGATTTTTTTTCATGATCCATCAATACAAACCTACTTGAAATAGAGTGCAATCCATTCATTATCATTATTTAATGCTTTGAAAATAAAAAATTAGAATTGTAGAAATATACCTTAAAAAGTCTTGGAAAGTTTAGAAACTATACATTTCAAACAAATACAATATCTATGGAAGTACATTGATAAAAACGGATTCATTGTCACAATTTCAGAGATGTTGAGTGTGCTTGGCATTATATGGCTACTTAAGTTATGCTTTGGGGTGCTTATCAAGTATAATGAGTTTAAGTTTTAATTTCCAATTTTAATTCATCTGAATATCTAAATTTTATGTTGCAATGCAGTAAATAATGATTTATAGGTGATTTATTAAATCATTTAAATAACTTACTGATGATACTACAGTTTTATATTGACTTCAAAATTTTACTTTTTCATAAAACTGATGTGGATGTCTTATATATTTTAGTCTTCAGTGTCAAGTCATTTTATAAGTTGTATTCAAAACCCAGATAATAACCTTGAAATTTCAGTTGGATTTTAATTTTTAAACATTTAGTGGGATTTAATTCCTATTTTTTAAACAGAGTTAGCTGTAGAAAATTTGCTTTATTTTAGCTCATGAAACATGAACTAAAGAACTGAATTAAAGATGATTGAAAGGCAGAGCTAATTTATTATTATATTTTGGAGATAATCAAAACATTAAAACAGAATTTTTGCTTTAAAAATATTTATATAACTATTTTTATGTATCTTTTTTAATAACTGAAAAACAGTTTAAAATTTCCCAACTGAATATCAATAATTCTTATATAAAAAGTAATTAAATAGGATTATTGATTGTCTCCTCATATACTATTCATAACAAACACTGACGTAACAGACGGATATGTACTTCCATTTTCATGGTTTTATGCATACTAAAGGTAAGTTCTTGATTTTTTTGTACAGTTTTTGATCTGAGAAAAATTGCTTCATGTAATATTTTTAATGTATTTTCATTAACTATTTGAAAGATTATTTTTTGAAAAATTAAAAAATACTCATTTTAATCAAATGCTAGTTATGATACTATTTCATGCTTTATTTTTTATGAAAGTAAAGTCCTAAACTGTTCATAGCTTTTGAAGTGCATTTGACCACTTGAGAGGTTTAAGCCATCTTTTATTCATCTCTCACTAATCTAAAAGAGTAATAATCTGATAATTTTTATCATTCTCTTATCAAATATACAAAATTACTCTTGTGCATATGTAGGGAAATTGTTAAGTCCCTAACATAGCCAAATGCTGAAAAAAAAACATTTTGTTTACGCTACAAATATTTATTTTTTAACATAATCACATTGCTTGTCAATGCACTTAACCCCATTCCTCTCCATTAATCCCAGTAATTGAACATTATACAGTGAAAAGTTCAGATCAAAATTCAGCCTATAACTGTTGGATTTGGGATTTATTTTATATTTATTGATTCACCCTTATACTATATGTAGTTTGTAGTATCTGACTTAAAAACTAAAACAATTTTATTTACATTATTTACATTGTTTAGACTGTTGTCCTCACTTTTATTGCCATATTCATGATGTTTTGGCCATTGTAAAGATGAGGACAATGTAAATAATTACAATATCTCATCTTAGAAATATGGACAGATAAAACAATTTTTATTTGTTTTATGGATAATAGTAATCAAGATGTTGTTTTTGTACCATTACTCAATTTTTTAATGCTTTTTATACTTGTGTTATATCATTTGTCACTCTGAAGAATAAATGTTTCACTGAGTAGCACCTTGTTAGAATTGTATTTTAGATTATAAATGAAGACAGCTATAAATAAATTATGATATTTCTAGATTTTATTTGCATCACATGATTTCCAAATAATAATATTACCAAAATAACTTAGTGGTACTGAAGTTGAATGTTAGATTATTTCACTATTAGTTTATTTTCATATTATCTTTTCATGCTCAGCATAAAAAACTAATCATAAAATTTTCTTCTCTTCATGAATATGACAAAAAAACAAAACAGTTTGAGACAAACAATTACATAGAATTAAATAATAAGGTCATTTTATCTTTTTTGTAAATCTAATTTTATGCTTATTGAATTCTATAAAATCTAACAAAAAATCTTCATGTCCCTTTGTATTTTGCAGGTGTATATGGTCCCAGTTGTTAATCTTCTCCTGTCACAAAACTGTCACTATCAGCATACAAGTTGATAAAGTGATATTTCCCTGATTAATCCAACAGTTATAGCCAGCAACATCTTTAAAAAAATGCACATAAAATACTTTAGAAAAAAAGAAAGAATGGAAGACATCAAAATGTTTCTTAGAAGACTTTTAAAATTTCTCAACATTTTAGAAATTTCACAGCATATTCTTGCCATATTGGAAAAAATATTGCCCTTACTCATTTTTAATAAATTCACAATTCTACTGAATTTGAACTAAATTTCTCAAATACTGTCAAACCATGTTTTTGTTAATGCCCTCTATTTTAGTTTCAATACACCCTGTTTTTAAAGAAGAGTAACAATAATATTCAAAAAAGATACTTTACAATGGATTATTTGAAATTGCACAAATAAAACAATTTTTCTGTTCATTATTGTTGTAGCAAGTAAAAACAGGAAATTTGTGCCTGTATTTGAAATTGAACGTTATTGAATCATTTTGATTTGACAATTGTCAAATTCAAAGCTTCAAATGTCTTTTCTAATAATTTAGCACTTAAAATCTGCTTCACTTGAAATTTGCTCCCACAAATTATAAAAAATTGGCAAAGCAGCATTTATAAGAGTATTTTCTTCCATTTTGTATGTGCTTACCCAACATTTTGTAGTTACAGTTGAGCTACTTAATCTAGTTTCATATTCATTGACTTTATTAAAACAACAGACGCTTAAACAAAATATCTCTGCATCCAATACTGTTTCAGTATACCATGTATGCAGCATTAAATATGGACAAATTAGCATTGATGTTGATACAATGAATTCTAAAATATATATCTTTAATTTTATTTATTACTTAAGATTAGCAACTTGATTCATTAGAAAGATCAGGCCTCACTGCAGCCAAACATTTAAACTGATAAATATTATAAAAGAAATGTGATTTTCTTGTGTCTGTTTTAAATGAAAATGTTAAAAACAATTAAAATTTACTTTTCATTTGTATTTAAACATGCTTTAGTATTTTCAATTTAATGCAACTATAATTCAAGATATGAAATTGTTTGAATTGAAAAATGAATTTAGCATGTGTGTATCTTTTTCAAACAAGTTAACCAAGTTTTATTTATTTGTTTATTTATTTAATATATTTAATATTGAGTATATTTATGTGTGTGTTTATATCTATAAAATACATCTATATATTATATATTTGAAAAATATAATGTGTAAGTCTTTTTGATGAATAAAAATATGTTCTTGTTTTGAGAATATGGAAAAGTTGCCTGTTTTTATTTCCTGTAAAGTTGATGAGCTGGTGAATGAAGGAATGCTTATTAGACACAGCACAATGAACATGGATAAGTTTGTCAACCAATTGGCAAAAATTAAACTCATGACTATTGAACTTTGCACTCTCATTACATAATATTGCTAAATGAATACACAGGTAAGTTATTGTGGACATTATGTTTCTGCTCCCCAATCTCAAATTTCTCTGTCAGGGGAAAAGGTAAACAGACGTTTTTTTTTTATTTAGTTTTACATTTTATTTAATAAATTTTAGTACAGATAGACTCTGTTCTATTTTTAAGATTCAAAAATAATTTTATTGTCACTGTTTGTTTTATTAGAGATCTGTTTTTAAATTGTTCATATCCCATTGAAACCACTATTATAAAATTTCTGTGAAAATATCTGCTCAGTGATAAATTGATTGTATTTTACAAGGTAACCAAAAAAATTCTGTCCGTTTTTAAAGGAAAAAAGGAAAACGCTTCACAGTATGTGTAACTTATATTTAGTCTTCGAAGTAATCGCCATTGGCATCCAGCACATTCTGCCAACGTGTCTCCAGCTGTTCAATGCCCTTTGCGGTAGAATTGGGTGGGAGGAGGTGGGGGGGGGAGGATTTTGACGCAAAGAAGTCCGTGAGGGCTTTGTGCAAGTCTGCTTCATTGGTGAAGGATTTCCCACGAAGATGATTATCCAGGGAGTGGTAATCGGATGGCGCAAGGTCAGGTGAATAAGGTGGATGACACAAAGTCTCCCACCCAAGTTGCTGTATGGTATCCCGGACCACTCATGCGATATGCGGCCTGGCATTGTCATGGAGGAAAAGCACACCTTTGTGATTCACCAGTGCTGGCTCTTTCTGGCGCAATGCCTGTTGCACACGTTTCAATTGCTGCGAGTATAGGTCTCCAGTGACCGTTTGGCCCGTTGGTAGCAGTTCATAATGAATCACTTGACGAACTGTCCACCAGACACAAAGCATAACCTTGCGTGGATGCATGTGGAGACAACCAATGTCTGGAACGCTTGGGAGTTTCGTACAGAACCCACTTTTCATCACTGGTAAGCACTTGATTGAATAAGGATGCGGTATGGTGGCGAGAAAGCAGCGATATGCAGGCTGCCATTCGTTGTCCCTTGTGGACCTCCAACAGCGTTTGCGGAACCCACTTGCTCAGTTTGTATGTTTTACCTAGGCAGTGCAGGTGAAGTCTAACTGTTTCATTGGAAACGTTGAACTGTCTTGCAAGTTCACCACACGTTAGACTACTGTCCTCTTCAATGGCCGCCTTCAGGACTCCGTCATTCAAGACTTGTGGTTGTCCACTGCGAGGCTTATCATGGAGAGACAAATCTCCCGACTTGAATTTTCGAAACCAATGCCTTGCAGTACGTTCATCCACAGGACTATCCCCAAACGCTTGACATATGCAGCGACTTGATGCAGCTGCTGATAAGCCCACTTTGAAGTCGTAAAGCAAACAGCCCCGAACGAGATCTCTAGACACTTCCATCCTTCTCACAGCTGTCTGGCTTATAACTGATGGCCGGGCACGGTGCGCGTGTTTTTTATAACATCTGATGTTCCTACTTCCGGCTGTCCGAATTTGAAAACAATTGCTACACGCCTTTCGTATATATTTCAACTTCATTCAATGATTAATCAAAAAACAGACAGAACTTTTTTGGTTACCTTGTAAAATAAATAAAAATTATGATTTGGATAAAAGTTAGTTTGTTCCTTATAGGTATTGACTAAAGCAAGTATGTAGCCCATCTTTCCAATGGTTAATAGTGGCAATAAACAAATGAGTATTTCTGGGCAGCTCATATTAAAAAAATGTTCATATGTAATTGTTAGGTAAGCTCAGTGAGAATAAAGTATGCATGATTGAATATGTGAAATATCAAGAAGATGATATAAATTTCATAAAGTATCTTTCATTTCTTAGCAATAGATTTACTCTTAATCTGGACTTTCAAATTGATTTCTCTTTCCAATTTATTAGTTATTAGGTTTAAAAAATAATGACAATTTTTTTACAAATTCAATAAAAAAATCTATATAGTCTGCCTGATTTTCTGACCATTTGTTCCAGTGATGTGTGAAATTTTTAATACCCACAACAAAGAAAAGTTTCTGGTTGGTCATCAAAAACCATCTGAGTGAAATTGAATATCATGTATATGGCTACTAACAATCAGAAATGAGAAGAAGACATCAAAAATTTACGGTAGGTTGAGCAGAACCTCTAACTTCCACTTTTGGCATTTTAGCTTCTTCCTTAATTCCAATAACAGACTAACCTTCATTTTTAAGTGCTGTTGAGAATTTCAAGAAAATTGGCTGTTCTTGCATGAATGAGATTCAAACTGACATGTCAATAACAAATAAACTGAAGATGATGGCTAACATGTCAAAGCATGTATTTCTGACTGCATGGACATTCAAATATATTAACATCTATTTATTTTACTTTTGTAATGCAAACAAAGGTTTATGTAAATTAAAATTATTTGGTTTTTCTAAAAAAAAAATAATTAAGTAGTAGTCAGTTTACATGTTTAACAAAGTTTATAGATTTTTTACAAGAAAATATTTTTATGAAAAATCCATAATACTATTATGATTTTAAAAAATAGTAACAATAAAAAAATTCATGAATTTTAATTTAATTTTTTTATATTTGATATTCTTAATTTAAAAGAAATTAAAATTTATAAGTTTAATGACAGATATTTAATTAATGGTCTTATTAATTAAGACATTGATTCAGTGGTTTTATTTGTATTAGGTTGGTGCAAAAATAATGTCGTTTTTTGACGTTCAACTTCAAGTCAAAAAACGACATTATTTTTGCACCAACCTAATACAACTACATGTACAAATATACATTCGAATTACTAGCAACTATTTTTAATATAATTTTTGCTATGAAAATGGCCCATTTTTATTATTTACTTATATTCCTACTCTTATTTTAAACTATAATATATATATATATATATATATATATATCTTTTAGGCATGTCTGATTGAATAAATTACAGACATTATGTCTGCTAATTTTTAACAAAATCCGTTCATACTGACGAATAACCTTCCGTGTATTGATGTTAAAGGATGAGAGAAATGTGCTATAGCTGTTTAAATTTCTTTTATTTTCATTTCCCAAGTACTACCATAGTGCCAAACATTTTTGCATTTAAAAGCATAATGAAAAAAATTATGGTAATGGATAGCAATGCACAGCTTTGTATAAATACTTGTACCCCTTAACAACATAGTTTTGTACTACTTGCACCCCTGAAGATGATCTTGGAAGAAGATCGAAAGTACTTGGGAAATGAAAATAAAAGAAATTTAAACAGTTATAGCATATTTCTCTCATCTTTTAATATCTACATGGAAAGTTATTTGTGAGTATGAGCAAATTTTGTTAAAAATTAGCAGACATAATGTCTGTAATTTATTCACTCAGACATGCCTAAAAGAGAATTTGCTGCATAAATACACACACACACACACACACACAAACATATTATATAGTTATAGGTTTTTTTGAAGTGTTTCAGTTTTTAATGTTTTAAAGAAATTATCACAAAATACAACAATCATGACTAAACTATAATGTGGAACATTCAGAATTAGTTTTTTTTTTAAATAGATTTAATAGCAAACATGTAGCATTTGATTTTATGCCATTTGCCTTCAGATTCCTAACTTCACATGTTTGTAGAACTAACATTTTCGGTTGCATATTTCTACTAAATCTAATATCTTTTACAAAATTCATTACTTTTATTAAGCTGTTTTCAGGGTTTCCTGTTGTATTTTATAAATTTTAAATAGTTTTAATATGAAATTTCTAATTTAGAAATAAATCTTATTTGATTTTATGAAATAGTTAAGAGTTGTGCAGAATTTCTGCTTTAATATGATTCCTCTGTAATATTGTTTCCATAGTTTATTTCCCTGTTTGAAGTCAAGTTGATTTCTAATGTCATCAGAAAATTGAACCAAAGTTTTTTTTTCTTATTTATATATCAACTTCTGTGAAAACAAATTGATGAAAATTTAGGAATAACATTTTCTATATATCTTACTAGTCAAAAGAAAGAAAAAAGAAGCAGACTCAAATAAATTGTTACTTCATTGACTGGTAAAAATGTCCTTAAGTTAAAATATAATTCTAAACATTTGAAGAATGTTTACTTTAAAATGTTTTATATATTCCCACTGTAAGAAGAGTAAATAATGTTATTGGCATTTCTTCAATTAAAAGCTGCAAAAAGAATCTCTTAAAATAGATTTGGAAATTTATTAGAAAATTGGGTTAAGATTCATTAAACTGAAAGTGGAATTTTGTTTGAAAATGTATTTTTCTTATGTAGTTTGGTCTGCTATGTTTGAATGTGCCCTTCAATTCTTTTGAATTTTTTTTTGTTTTTAGAAATCAAAATGAAGCTTTAAAGTGGGTTTGGGTTAAGTAGCTTTGAAATAGGGGCATGATTTACAACATACAATAGTGTACCATGACATTTTTTTCCATATTTATGGCAATGGATATTAAATTTGCAATGTGAATTTTATGTAAAACTGATCCCTGGTTTTGTATCAATTTTTATGCAAATGTGCGTAATTTTAAAATTCAGAAACCTAAGAAAAAAGAAATTATTGTGTTTTTTTTTATCTTACTGAAAATAGTAACTTTGTTTTAGGAAGTTGAGCAAGATGTAGAGGTTGAAGTTAGACGTTTTCCAAGCAGTGCCAATTGAGAAAAATATTTTATCCTTAATTTTATTAGGCTTTCTTATTTTAAAATTATGGACATTACAGACTAACAACCAACCAAACCCTATTGCTTGTATAAAAATGGGTACAAAATGAAGGTCCAGCTTAACCTTATAGTTACATTATAAACTAAACTCATCCTCTAAAATTTAATTTCTACAATTTATAAACATCATATTCATATAGGATATTAAAATACATATTCTTACAAAAATCTACTAATTCATTTTAATGAGTCTTAACCAATAATTGAAAATATCCTTAGCAGATAGTTTTAATATTTAATCATTAGTTTCTTCTTTGATATACCATGTCCTTTCAAGAAGTTGTTAATCAATGTTCTCCACAGTTTCCTCCCTTTCATTATTCTAAATAAATTTTTCTTCTTTTATCATCCCTCTTTGTCCTTGTCCTGTCATCCATTTACTCAAACATGTTAAGTAGGTTACTTGCTGTCTCCTCTGCTTCTCTTGCCTTTAATATGCCCTGTGAGTGTTAAATTCTCCAAGCACTTACGCCCTAGAAATTTCAGAAACTGTAGAAATCAGTTTTAATCAATATTTCTTTTACATAAGGTTTTAACAGGCAAAAATTAAAAAAAATTAAAAATAAATGCATTGGATTGAGGAAGAAAAAATATAACAAACTTAAAAGAAGCCATTATCATAATGAAAGGGAGGTAATTCAAATGGTGCACTGAATATACTAATGAACAATATTTCCTGTTTCTGATAAATCATTGGTAGTATAGGGTTTAATATTAAATATTTACAATGAATATAAATATAAACGTTTGAAATTTATTCTCATTAATGCAGTTTTTTTTTATCTTAACGCTCAGACATTTTTAAGATTTCAAGAACATTGCACTACAATATATTTTATGAATTATTATAATAAAATCGTTTAAAAAATACTTCTATACTGAATCATTCTGAAACTTTTTACATCTTATTGATGGAAATGGTTATTCTAAAGATTTGCATTAATTAAAAAAAAAAAACTTACAGAAATCAGAGGAATAAAATTTCAGCATAATGCATAGACTCATTTAAGCTGCTATATAGTCAACCAACTAACAGGGAAGTCCTTGTCATATTAAGAACTCAAAACACTTTGTGGGATTGAACTGAGGTGCTCCTATCTATAATAATCAGATGCTAAATTTGAATGTGGGGATCCTATTCACTAGGGTTCTTGCAGATGAGGCTCTATCAATAATTTGAAACCATTGTAATTGGATCTTTGGAGAACCCACACAAGAATCATTAAATTGAACTATCTCTATATTTGGAGTTTTATACCAGCTGCTATAGTTATATAGTATCTGCTCTAGATACTTATTTCTATTCTACTATGCCTATTCATAATCAAATCTTAAAACTCAATTTCTTTTATCAAAGAATTAAAGAGAAAGCATAAATTTTATAAATGCTGCTTTTCTTTATGGTGCCTTTTCACTGTTGAAATATTAGCCTATATCTGAGTTCATTTTCCTGACAGATAAAGATATTATAAAATCATAGCATCAAATTATTTCTTAACTCATATTTTCAGGTTTTTTTTTAGACTGATTTACATATGGCAAAGTTGAATCTTGAAATATAAACATTAGAAAGATTCAAAAAGTTGGCATTCTAATGAGACTTATCGTCAGCTATGGGGTTTGGCATGCCACCCACTGACCAGTTTCCTGGTAGATATAGTCAACCAAAGAAACAGGAAAGTCCTTGTCATATTAAGAACTCAAAACACTTTGTGGAATTGAACTAAGGTGCTCCTATCCATAATAATGGGATGCTAAGTTTGAATGTGGGGATCCTATTCACCAGGGTTCTTGCAGATGAGGCTCTATCAATGGTTTGAAACAATTGTAATCGGATCTTTACTTTGGAGAACATACTAATTTTTCCAATTAGGGTGTAACATATACCAACAGGAGTAAGTCTTGGGTTTGGGATTGCTGTTGTCATCAGCAAAAGTGTGCATATTCATGAAATACTTTGATGAATGACTTTAGAAATGGTACAGCTAAAGTGGCTGAGATATGTACATGACACATTTATACTCTGTATAAATACATCTGGACCATGTGAACGAAGTAAGACTTTTGATCCATTTCACAATGGATGAAGAAAACAATAATAAGCTGGTCTTCCTGACATCAAAGGTTTATTGGAAAAGATTCAGAAGATCTGCAGTCCATACATCAGGACAATATTTGAAAGCAGCTTGACCTTCTGAAAAAATCTTGTCAAGTCATGCCTAACATAGAGGAGAACATGACCAAGAACTGTGTATTCCATCCCTGGCACTTGGGGCAAAGAATTTAATTATGAATGAAGTAAAAATACTAGACAGAAAAGAACACCAGAGAGTCAGACATTTGAAAGAATCGGCACATATGCTAGGCTATGAGGAACTCCTTAGTAGACCTTGTATAGAAATAAACACAATATGCAAGCTGTTAATAATTAAAGAGAAATGACAGCAAGGCTTCAATAATAGCAGCAGTAAGAAAAGAGAAGCCTCATTGAATGCAGTCAATCGTGACAAGCAGCAGTCTTAGCAGCAGGCAGATTAAATTTAAGTTCTTTACATTTTACACTGTAGTAAAGTGTTGGGTTGTGAATTTGGTGACATAATAAGTGTGAGTTCAATCCCTGGGCTAGGTAGTGTAGACTTAGACTCAGTGGAAACAGGGTGAGCAGTACTAAAATAAAAACTAGACAAGATACCCCTAGACATTACCAGTGTATATTAAATAAAAGGTTCAGTTTGGAATTTCCTGAAGGTTACCTTCAACAATCACCTGATACAGATTTAAGGGTACAACAGCCAAAATGTGATAATAACAAGATGAGGATATTAGTGTGAGTAAATAATGTAAATAATAATATTGTGAGCATATGTTACATTATTTAGTTTATTCTATTAATTACTTGGTCAGCCTGGTTGCTGCATGTGTATATTAAAATCAAGAGAAGAAATAAACTCCTTTTTTTTATTCCTTCTACTTTTCATTTTTTTATTTCTTTTATTTTCATTCAAAATTTGGGATCAGCAGTTTCATGTCATTTGTATTTTTTTTAGTTCATTTAATGTATAATTTATGTTTTAATTTCCAAACCAAAGTATTATTGCTATTCAATAATTCTTTCAGATTAGAATCTCAAATACCAAACTAAACATGGCTGAAATAAAAAATAAAAAAATGACACTGCTCATCAAAAAATCAATGACTTGTAATTGAACATGCATAATTCTTAATAGACTGTTCTGTCTTCTCATTGTCTTCCTGGGTCTTGATTACAGTTGGTTTTATTTAACTGCTGGTCATCTTGGAATTGGACACTTATTTTTGATTACCTCCATTCTGATCATTAATAATGATCTGGATGGAAATCAGTTTTCTTTTATGAGTTAACAAAGACATAGATTAAATGCAGCTGGGTATTTGTCATGAATTCGTTCTAACATGCCTCACAAAAATGTATTTTGTAAATAGCTACAAATTTTCACTCACTGAAGTAAATCTCATGTAATTAATGAAAAGTAATTTTTTTTTGTTTTGGATTCTTAAAAGAACTGAAAATAATAGGTACAGGGTGCAATGGATAAACTGTCATCTGAATTACACAAAAATGAAAATAACACTGACATCTTATTTTAACAGATATATTTACTAAAATGACACAAAAATATCTTCAAATACTAAAGAGTAAATTTATTCAATAAAATCGCCATTGGCTTCAACCATGGCCTCCAGATGACTTCAGAATCTCCTGCAACTCTTCTGGATGGTGTCTTTGTTTAAGTTGATCAGTGCTGTCATAATCCTTGCCTTCAGTTCATCTTTGGTGTTACAAGGAGTTTTATTGGTCTCTCACTCAACTGCGTCCCACACATAATAATCAAGGGGGTTGCCATCTGGGGAGTTAAGTGGCTAGATGCAAGAGGTGATGTGGTCTTAGAAATTGTCCAACAGCCATGACTGGGTTTTCCTGCTTGTGTGGTATGTGCAGAGTCCTGTTGCCAGACATAGCATCTTCCAGAAGCCACTCTCTTGACCCAGAGTAGAGTTTAGTCTGTGGCTCTCAACAACAAATTCAGGTGAGTTTTTTGAGCTGCAGTACCTTTGTAATCACCATTAGAGTTATCCAACTCTTTCCGAGTCTTCTGTACTGTCTTCAGATTGACACCCAAACACTCTGAAATATTTGTATTGCAGCTTCCACCATAAATTCCAAGCCATACAGCATA
>OZ038479.1:76665954-76793454 GCA_964036315.1 Acanthosepion esculentum | reverse complement strand
TTTTATTTCACAATATGCCTTAAAGCTTGCTATTAATAACAGTTTTAAAAATATACATTTATATACTTTAGTATGTTTATTTACATAAATTTTAAAAACTGAATATATACAGGAGCTATTAATGATAATTGATTTTTATGATCTCTGACATAATACCAAAAAAAAATGTCTATTTTTTTTCTTTTTTATAGCAGGGAAAAATCTAATTAGAAGTCACTCTAGGATTCCAGTACAGTTAGTCTTACATAATACTTTACAAATAAAAAGCATGATATAGTTTATTCCTTACAGACTTCTTGGAGAGCATAAGGCCACAACTATGCCATGCCATCAGTGGTACTATTGCATTTTCAGTAACAAGTAAGTTTTTAAAAAGGTGAAGTTGAAAGCCCTATGCCCAGCTCTCCTTTTTCCAGGCTTGTGGCATGATTTGAATTGTTCTTTGAGACTGGTTGATAACCAAGGCTAGAAAATCCAGTTTGTTCTATTTTATCCATAGATGTGGGGAGAAGAGAGGGATTCATACTTTTCTCAAGATCATTAGAGCAAATTAAATACAAACTGTCATGGTTGTAATTTGAACTCCGCTCCTGAATTCCAGTTTCTGTGCTGTTAATTGTTTAACCACTCATACAACCATAATATTCCCAGTTTTTTATCCATAAGAACTTAAGCTGGTTGAATAGTATCTGCTATTATTGCTACTATTAATACAAATATATAAAGATATTAGTTACTTGACATATAATACACAAAGGCAAATGATGTATGCAAGTAGTAAATTGGTGCATTTCAGAACACAGTCTTTTTTTAATATTTATGCGATGTGCAGCTGGTGCAATTGATAGTAGCTTGGAATGAGAAATCAGAGTGATGAGTTCAAATTTCAGTAGAGTTCATTACATTCACCTACACTTTGGGAAAGGTATGAGTCCCTTTCTCCCTTCAGCTATGACTTAAATAGCAGGGCAGACTTGGATCTCTAACTGTTGTTGGCTAGAAAGTCAACTCTGATTTCAAAACTGTACATAACCCTGACACTGTAATAAAGATACCTTAAGCAAGATCTCTATTAGGTTTTGATTGAAGTGCTTCATCAAAAACAACTCATTGAACAAGTGTTGGGCAAGGATCCGCATAATGGATTATGCAACTGGTGCATTGTATTTTTGTCAATAGTTCATCTTTTTTAAAAGCTATTATAATATAATTTCCTTCAAATGTCAAAGATCTTAAAAATGGTTATGGTATGTAGATTTTTTTTTATTTATTATAAAATGTTTTAAGGAAGTTTAACAAAAATTTAGTTGTTATTGCATCTGAAATGGAAACAAATTGGAGTGGAAAAGAAACAAACTATTTTACACTCACATGGCGTTCTTGGAAGTTACCAGCAATTAAAACCTTACCATATATAATGATATAATAATCATTTATCTAAAGAAAGCAAATTATTGCAGCCAAATGTATGTAAGAGTTGTATATGAAAACTAATTCACATAAGAACAGATTATCTTAATATAGTAATAATAAAAGGATGAAGATTATACAATTATAGTGATATGTTAATTTTCTCTAAGTTGCCTTAATCTGGATCAGGGATGGGCAAACTATGGTCTTCAAGCTGCGTGAGGCCTGCTTAATGATTTTATGCAGCTCACGAGGGCACAGCATTACTTTTTGATGTATCCATTAATAGATTTTGGTATTTTGGGGGTTACATGTTTACACAAAATAGTAATATTTTCAAAACAGGAATAAAGACAACAAAGGTGCAAATTATATATATTTAGCAGTGAACCCCAATTATCAGGAAACACACTTCCCACAAAATGAACATAACACTTTATGTACTATCACAATGACACCTGGATCGTTATGTTCCACCCACACTTTGTCTCTGTCAATGCTCAATCATTGGCACAGTGTAAACTGACATAGGGATTTAGATGCCTGTGTGCACGTAAGATGTCATTTCTGCACCTTGCTATAAATGTCTCTTGAGATTTATCAAGAATTTCTTATTATATTATTGTAAAATATTTTTCTTAGGTGTAAAATTCTCATTAATAGTTGCAAATGTATTGAATTAATTTCTTGATCATTTGTGCATTCTGTTTATAAAATGTGTCTAATAAGCAAATAAATGTACAAATGACCGGTGTGTGTATGCTTGTCATTTATAGTGTTGCTGTGAAACTCATGTTGTTGTGATACAAAATGGCCAAAAATTATGCAACCCACCTTGAAAAAAGTTTGCTCACCCCTGCTCTGGATAGTGGTCATCTATCCAAGTGATTTTGCACTCAAAATGTTGAGATAGGAAGCTGTCTTAAATAAAAAAAAAATTTAAATAAATTATTTATGAATGATTTCAATATTGTAATTTTTAACATTATTATTATTTAAAAATTTTGAACATATATAGTTTCTGTAATAGAAATGTGAATGCTGTATTGGAATAATTATTTACCTTATAATATTTTGTAAATGGAAATATCAATAAAGCAACTTTTTGAGATAAAAGATATTGGTGAGAAATGATATTAGATATATTTGAAAGTGACTTATAAACTAATATATTCTCTTCTCTAAAAAATGATTTCATTTTAAACATTTTCATTATAAGATTTTATTCAGTTTTTATTTATGTTTATAGAATATAAACAAATGTAGCTTTTTAATGTTTCCTTTGTCAAGAAAGTGAGAGAAAAAAGATTTTAGGCATATTCAAATCATGTATGACATGTATAAAGCATAACATTTAACTTAAATATTAATGCAATCTCAAATTAGTGTTCAAAATAGACAAAGCAAATATCACAAAGAGGGGAAAAAAGCATACAGAAAGACATGAAAAGAAAAATCATGATTGAAATAAATTTTCAAGTTTTACCAATGCAGCATATGTTACAAATTTGAAAAATAAATTGTTTTACTTACTTTCTGCAAAATCTACAAAAGCTTTGATCTTTATAAATAATAATTTAAGTATTAAGTAAAATATAATTAAGAATTTAGTTGTTAATTTCATATATTTTTCAAAATATTAATTCTAAGAAAATAGTTATGAAGGCATATACAAAAGAAAACGAACTCTATATAAAATAATAAATAGCTAATCACAATAAACAGAGTTTTTATAGTTCTTGATAATAAAAAGTGATATGTATGCATATATTTTTAGATGTAATATTAAACATTTGAAGAGGCTTTCTTTCTAAATTGGGGATTGGAGGTGGTTTTAAAGTGATTCAGAAAAAAATGAGAATTATATTAAAATACGAAGTTACATGCAGAACAAAGGAAGTTTTGTATCAATAAATATTTTTCTTCATTTTCTAAGCTATGACTGAAATGAAAAAATTAATTTCTCTTAATGTATATATGTGGAAGACTTGGAGATTCAAAGCAGAATACATTCTAGTAATTTACTAATTTTATGAATTAGAAAAACCTCCATGATTTGATTTATGTGAAAAGAAGATGGAAGGAAGAAAGCAGATCACAATGAATAAAAAAAATAGGATCAGTGAATTGAATTTTGGGAGGTAATTTTTTCTTTGTATACTTTTCTTTTATTTTTATATTAATGAAATTTGATATAAAATTGTATATATATACACTTACAAATATTTAAAAATTAAAACTTACTATTAAGTCAAAACTTCGAGTGGCAGTCTTAACTTGAATCCATGACACATAGCAGTTCCTACGTATTGAAGCAGCCATTGCACAAATGACATACACCTTAGGACTGCTGTCTCCTTTATTATATCAACCAAAGAAAGCAAATGTAAAAAGAAAAAAGAACAAAATAACATTACTCCCAACAAAGACTTCTAAAAGGAATGTAACTTTTATATGATAGCAAGCTTCAAAATCTGAGAGAAAAAGTAAGTGAATTTGGCAATTTTTTATTTTATGTTTCTGATTTTAAATATGATAGATAAATGTATATATGCATATGTTTCTGATTTTAAATATGATAGATAAATGTATATATGCATATGTTCTATTGTAATGTGTTCAGTTTCACTGAAGTAAAAGCTACAAATCCTTTCAGTCATAGGAGACATTTAGGATATAAGAAGTAAAAAAGAAAAGAAAGAAATTGTAAAAATATAAAGCATTTACAAAGAAAAGAAAAGTCTTTGTTCTAGTTTTATTTCATGAAGCAAATGATATGCAAACAAAAAGACAATACAAAGAAATATTTATCAAAAAATTGGTTTCTCAATCCTATAAAGCTGTAAAAGCTATTTTTCTTAAAAAGTTTTATCAGTTTAATAAAATAAAGGATGATGAAAACGATGAAGTAAAATTGATGAAATAATGACTCTGTGAAAACAATAAATATGGCTGCCTCACTGCCTGTGCTGTTTAGAAAGCATTAACATGATTTCTTTATTAAATAACCAGAAATATTTTAAAATTTTGTTAAATTTCTTAGAGTACAGAAAAAAACATATTCATAAAGTAGTTTTTAATGATGAATGTTTGATTATTAGCATTAATTCTTTTGTTGTCTTATCAATTCTTGACTATTGTCTGTAATTTTCACATTTTTCAAATCTGTAATGGAAATATGTACAAATTATGATGTAATTAATGTCTTTATGAGAACATGAATTCTACAACTGAAAACATTTAGCATTACTTTCATTTATGTAATAATCAATTGGTTAATTATAGTTAGTTGAACAATAATTTTATTTTATATTTCAGATAATTTAAGAATTATTTATACTCTTCAGAAAGCATAGATATCTGTTAAGAGAAATATGTTACTACAACTATATATACTTCTTTCTATTATGAAAGTTTGTCAAAGTGTAGACCTCATATTCAAAGTAGAAGAAGGAAAAAGTCCTGGAACATATTTGGGGGACATTGCTGCTGATTCTAATGTCATGGATGATGTGGCAATCCAAGATCAAAATCTAATCACATTCAGTCTCATGGAACAGGATGGTACAAGTAGTTCTCCATTATTCCGTATTTCTAAAAACACAGGAAAACTCTACACTGCACAAACATTGGATGCTGAGTCTCTGTGTACATTCAAAAAAGAATGTTTTGTAATGGTTGATGTTGCTGTACAAAAATCTAAAAGAATTATGAAGATTCTAGAAGTAAAAGTAAAAGTACAAGATGTAAATGATCATCAACCAGAATTTCCTGATAAGCAAGTTAACATTGAATTTGAAGAAGGAGATGGCAAAGGAATGAGGAAGTTAATTCCAAATGCAATTGACAAAGATGTTGGAGAAATTAATTCTCAGATTTCCTATGAACTGAACAAAAAAATGAATGAACCTTTTACATTAGCTGTTTCTAAGAAAGTTGATGGGACATCTGAACTAAGTATAAAATTAGAAAAGATGCTTGATAGAGAAGAAAAGGATTCATATATGATTCAAGTAACTGCTAAAGATGGGGGATCACCACCAAAACATAGTATTTTAGATGTTCAAATATTTGTCACTGATATCAATGACAATACTCCTGTCTTTTCTCAAAATGTCTACAATGTTTCTATCAAAAACAAACCGAGTGAAACTTCTTCCATTGCAACTTTATCAGCAAAAGATTTAGATTCTGGCAAAAATGGAAGAGTCACTTATCATTTTAGTACAAAAACATCAGATGTTGCTAAAAATCACTTCAAACTGAATGAACAAACTGGACAGATTTTCTTGGAGAAGAAATTTACATTGAGTAATATTCTGACGCATAACTTATATGTTGAAGCAAAAGATGGTGGCAATCCACCATTCACTTCACTAGCAATGGTTTTGGTAAATGTAATCAACCAACAAAATAATCCCCCAACTATTCACTTGAAATTTTTATCAGCTTCAGGAAAAGATTCAACATCAGTTTCTGAAGATATTGAAGTTGGCAGTTCAATTGCTTATGTAAAAGTGACTGATCATGATGTTGGACAAAATGGAGAAGTGAGTTGCGATCTCCATTATGATAAATTTAAACTGCAAAGTCTGGATACAAAGAAATATCAAGTAATTGTGAAGAAAGCATTGGATAGAGAAACAGAGGCAAAGCATGAAATTATCATCAGCTGTCAAGATAAAGGATCTCCTCCATTGCAAAGTAAGAATAAGTTCTCTATCCAAGTGACCGATGTCAATGATGTAAGGCCACAGTTCTCTGTGGAGACATTTAAATTCTTCATTGAAGAGAATCAGAAATCCAGATTTTCTGTTGGCTTCATCAATGCAACAGATCCAGACTTGGGACTTGGAGGTAAACTCACTTATTCTCTGCTAACCAATAATAAACAATTTTTACCTTTCAAAGTGAAAGATGATGGCATGATTTCAGCGATTATGTCACTGGATCATGAGTTTCAAAACATTTACAAGTTTCAAGTATTTGTGAAAGATAATGGAATACCATCTCTGAATAATACAGTGAATGTGATTGTTGAAGTGACTGATAAAAATGATAATGCTCCATATTTTACATTTCCCAGTGTTAATCCTTTTAACATGGATATTGTATATTACCGGCATCATTCAAAGAATATCACGTATCTAAAGGCAGCTGATGGAGATAGTCAAGAGAATGCATTTCTAAAATATGAAATAATCAGAGGCAATGACAAGCAGATATTCAGCATGAACCAGTATACTGGTTTGTTAAGTTTCAATCGAGTGCTTAGCCAACAAGATGCTGGCTCATATGAGCTAGTATTTGTTGTGAAGGATAGTGGTAGCCCAGTTCTATCAGCAACAACTAGTATGTTTTTTACACTGACTGTAAGCAACAAAACATTAGAAATGCTAAGTGCCATTCATACAATAACTGAAGATAAAGTTGATCTTACATCAGTGATTATTATTACGGTTGTGGCAGTGATGGTAGCAGTGATCATTACTGCTTCTATATCGGTATGTATCATTCGATGTAATGACCAGAGAAATGTAACCTATGCCCATGCAATGAATCCACCAAATGTGGTTGGTGCAAATGTTGGTCCAAGTGGCAGGTACATGAGTGATCAGAGACATTTAATGTGCCCTTCAAAGCAGGGTATATCTTGGCCAACTGCTGTGAGCAAAACCCATGCTGATAAAATAAGAAGTGCACATATAAACCAACCAAGCAGAGAATCGCATTCTGCAGAAAAGCTTCCCAATCAGCAAAAAAGATCGGCTTCTCTTCCACAAACTTCAACAAACATTGAACATCAGGTTAGTACATGTTTACATTCTTCTATGAATAAAATTGAATTTAAAACAAAATTAGAATAAATAGTTCTTAAATGTATATATAACAGAGTTATCCCATCTTACTAATGTAGAACTTATTTGTTAATATTTGATATCATCAGAAGGTATAAAATTTAATTTAATTTTTTAATCTCCAGTTCAGAATAATAAAGCTTTATATTTTCATATTCTTTCTGTAATATTTCTTTTGCTCATAATTTTTTTTCATAGCATTTTTTTTATTTTTATTTTTTTATTCGCATATAATTGATGTAATAATTGTTATATGTTTTATCCTTACTCTATATTTATCCAGAATAACAATATATTTTAAATTTCTGTGCATTACAGTCACATGTTCAAAATGATGTGAGACTTCCAAGTAGTCCAAAAAATAAACCTCAGCAAGTCAATTCTTTGGAATATAGCAACCATCCCTCACCCAAGCTTTCACGCATTAATAGTGAAGAAAGTCCAAGAAATCCTAACACAAGTCAAAATCAGGGAATTGCAGGTATTTAACATCTTATCCATTGTACTTTTGTTGAATCTTTTATTGTGATAGGAAAGTTGTATAAGAATCGTAGTGACATTTTGAAAAGAGAAAAAGGTCACCTCGGTACTGTTATTTTCTTTTTAATTAATAATTAATTTTAAAACATGAGAATAATTCTTCAGTTTATTTCATCTCCTGAACATATCATATGAGGGATATCCAGAAAGTAATGTACAAATATTCTCTAATCCAACATATTTATAAGAATACAAATAAACCATTCTGCATATATTAACTGCACTATTCTTTGATATTTCCACATAGTTGTTTTTGAAAATGATGCACTTGCCCAATCAGTGCACAACTAGAATAATATATTGTAATAAGCGAGTCATACTACTTTTGCACTTCTGAAATCACTTACTGGATAATTGTTATTTGATGGGTTCAAAACAGATGATAAGATGAAGGATACTGGGGTGGATGCAGTAAAAAAAATCTTAAGTATATGACAGCCCTGCAGTTAGTGAAGAAATTGAATGCATCTGTGTTCTGCAAGGTAATCTATGTCTTGCTTGTGCATTTCATACGACATGGTCAGAGAGTTAATGTAATCAGATACTGTGAAACTGTAGACAAATTAAGGGAAGCTCTTTGTTAAAAAAACAACCAGGACATTTGTATAAAGATATCAGTCTGCTATGCTATATGACATAGTTACTCTAACTTGGCCATGATGATAAAAGAATGATTCCAGTGATGTGCCTGTGATGCTTAATCATATCCAGCAACATTTAATCAGGAAACCATTCCACACAGATATTCTCTTGTTATTTGATACCACTTTCTTCAAGAAGAGTATTTATGGCCATATGTACTGTGGGGACAAATTTTTGAATTTGTATGGTAGTTGTGTGCAGTCACTCACATCATAGCAGCAAAAATAGCCGCATATTCACAGGTAATAAAAACACACTTTACAGGAATAAGCATACATACAGATAACAGTGAAGGTATGGTAAATTGTACAATAATATCATACAATTTATTTTGTATGTAGGGTTGTGTGTATTTTTGGTTAAAAGTGCTTCATATGATAAAAGGGAGAAGTAAAATGTGAATTATCAAAGAGTGTCATTTATTACTTTTCATATAAACTTATTGTAATAAATATGTTGAAAAACAGGAAGTGAAATTAGAGAAATATCTATATTTTTTTTTAATATTTTAATACCTCCATATGAAGAAGTATATTTTGGTTTTCTAATGGCATGCATTACAACTAGGTTGGATTTTAAAGGTTAGATTATACTTTTAAAATGTATTAATTTAATAATTGGTCATTTTTAAGCAATAGAAAATACAATTAAACCATCTGTATTTACTGACATTATTAAACTTGAAGAAAAAACTAGGCATTATATGTCTTGTTAATAATATTTTTAATTTAAGAAAATACAATCATTAGAGTTATGGAAGGTTGATGGAGTAAAAATTTGGCCTTATCAAAATGTTCAACACTTCCAGAAGAAAAAGGGAAAATAAAAAAGTAGATAAAGTGCAGATACAAAATGTTATATTCAATAATATAAAGAATGTTTTAGTTATGTTTTTTGTTTTGAAAGTCAATTTTTGTGCAACTGGAAATTGACAAGACAATGGAAGATTTATTTTATAACTGCACTTCAACTCGGAATGAAAACTTGATATGTTGACATCTATTTAGACTAAAAGCAATCTCCGAGTATTAAATACATGTTTATGTACAAATATTTAACAGAAATATATTAAATTAAAATATTAAAGTTTTTCTTAAATAAAGAGTATAAAACTTCTTAATAATTCTAAATGCCTAAAAGCTGAAATTTTGCATCTTAATGTGATTTATGTTTTAAATGCTGAGGGAATTTTATCTTTCTCTAGAAGTTATATTAAATATTCTTTTAAATTGGTATCCACTTAGTAAGGATATTAATAATTTTCATTTAAAAGAGACTTTTATTTTTTCTGAAATTGATTAATTATTAAAATGTTTTAATAATATTTCCATCATAATTTGAAGCTTAATAATTTGTACATATTACCAAATCTTAATTTATATAGATTTTTGAAGCATTTCTTTACAAACACTAGAGAATAAAGTACATTTTAATTTATAAATTTCAGAAGTATACACATCCCAGTACTGCAATTCTCAACCAAAACAGAGTGAACAACCAGCACAAGAAACAGAGATGAGGCCATTGGGACAGACTGTCAACTACCCAAGTGATACAACAATTGTGGCCAGGGGCTTCTATACACCAAGCCTCACACAAAATAGTGACAACAAAGACTCTGTGACAGAGGATAGTAATTCTTCTGATATAAGTCAGCAATCAATGGGAAATATTTATCGTAATCCAAGACCCTTACCCCCAGTACCTCTCTAATCATAAACATGTACATTTTCTATAAAGCACCTTAAAAATTTATACTGTACAAAATACTACAAATACATGTTGCAGTAAAAATGTCATGCAGGTATTTAGATAAGGTATTTTAGAATTAGTGATAAATATCTGGCTGAACCATCTTTCATATTATTATCATACTAAAAATATAATTTTGAGTTAAAGTAAGAAAAGCCTTAATGAGAAAAGTAATAATTAAAAAAAATAATAATTTAAGTGATTTTCACTTTCATTTTATTTTTCATAAGTTTTTAAAGTTCTTTATAATTTTTTATGTGACAAATATAAATTAAAATAAAAGATTTTAGTAAATATATTATGCTTAAATTTCTACATAAGTGTGTGAAAAAATAAAAAAGTTAGAAATACTTTTGAAATGAAAATTTTTGTATGAATTTTCTCTAAAATTTGGTAAGAAATGAGAAGATGAAGTCAAAACTTGTTTTTTGATAATTCTTTCTCCTCCTTTGACATCTTTAAAAAATTATATTGTAAACTGTTTAAACATTTATAAATTGTAATTAATCTAAATATCTTTTTTAAATACTGATTAATTATCAGTTTTTTTTTTTAGAAATATAAAAAATTGCATCTTTCTTTGTTCAAAGAAAAAGCACTCACACTATGAGAAGAGCTGTCATTTTACGTTACACATGAAAAATAATCTGAATTTTGTATGAAAGCAAAGAAGAAAGCAAACCATTATTGAGGATGAATACATAAAATAGTGAAGTGCATTTTGGGTGTTAAATTATGTTTTTGTATTAATTGACTTTTTATTTAAATATTTCATTTTCATTTCTTATCATGCTCACACTTACAGTTACTTGAACTGAAAAAATCAAATTCCGTTCATTGGAAAAATTATAGCTGTTTGATATTTCTCAAAGAACAAAGTAGCCATCATTTATATTGTTTCAGCCATTACGCACACAACATACTCACTAGGACTGCTGCTTTCTTTCTCACATCAGCCAAAGAAAGCAAGCATTACAGCCCAACACCTTACTTCTGCAATACAAAAATAACAAAATATTATAAAAAGGATGTAGCTTCCATTTTAATACTGAGTCCACAAAATCTTTCTACAAAGGTAAGTACATGTAGTAAATTTCTATTTCTATATTGTTGAGCCTGAAAGATATAGCTGACATGATCTGGTGAACAAAAGAATAGCATAGAATATTTTCCAATGTCTTTATGCTTTGAAAAGTGAATGTATTAGAGTCGTAATAAGATTATAGTAATTCTTTATGGTGTGTAGATTATTTTTATAAGAAAACTATAAAGAAATAATTGTATATTTTTTTTAAATATGAGATTATTTGAATATGTATACAGTAAATTATGAAATATTTTTTGAAAAGCTTACACTTTCTCTGAAACAAGTTATTTTTTTAATATTTAAGAACTTTTTCTTATGTATATCTTAACTCAAATTGGCAAATTTTATTATTATTGTCAAACTTTCCTCTTTGGCCTTCAGAGTAGCCCAAGGAAAATATTTTACATCATTAATTTAAACATGGTTGCTAGAAAGCACTGTAATAATATTTTACTCTATGTATTTTTGTATACATGATTTGATATGTATACATACACACGCACACACACACAATGATGAGAGAAGAGTGGTCTAAAAATTGTTTGAATCATGTAAATGAAAAAATGCAGTGTGGCTTTCAATGTATGCACTTTCTTTATCTATCTCTCGTACACACACACACACACACACATATGTGTGTGTGTGTGTGAAGTGGTGTTGAAAAGTTCTCAGCTTGATCAAAGTTTAATAACATATCAGAATTTGTTTAGGCATCCATTATTGATTGGTTGGGCATAAAACATTTCTCTACCTCCTCATATATATATATATGTGTGTGTGTGTGTGTGTATAGTAATTGCTGTTTGCCATTGTTTGCAAAAAATTAACAAAATAGCATTAACTAAAAGATAAATGTTTGTATAAAGTTACTGATATTTTCATTATAAAAATATTTTATAAGTAGATTAAAAATATATTTTTCAGTTCTTCTTTAAACTTATGCCCAATGTCATTCCATTTTTTAGATAAAAGAAATCAAGTGAACTGTTGGTGAAATAAAAATTCTAAAATCGAAGAATGCTACTCCATGTGTTAATCATATTTTTGTTCTTCAATCCCAGTTTGAGCTTTGATTTAACATTTACTGTGGAAGAAGGAAAAAGTCCTGGCACTTATCTTGGAGACATTGCTGCTGATTCTAATGTCATGGATGATGTGGCAATCCAAGATCAAAGTCTCATTTCATTCAGTCTCATGGAACAGGATGGAACAAGTAATTCTCCATTATTCCGCATTTCTAAAAACACAGGAAAACTCTACACAGCCCAAACATTGGATGCTGAATCTCTGTGTACATATGGAAAAGAATGTTTTGTAATGGTTGATGTTGCTGTACAAAAATCTAAAAGAATTATGAAGATTCTAGAAGTAAAAGTAAAAATTCAGGATGTAAATGATCATCAACCAGAATTTCCAAATAAACAAACAAATATTGAATTTGAAGAAGGAGATGGCAAAGGAATGATGAAAATTATACCTAATGCAATAGACAAAGATGTTGGGGCAATTAATTCACAAATTTCTTATGAACTCAAAAGAAATAAAAATGAACCATTTACATTATCTGTTTCCAAAAAGGTTGATGGGACATCAGAACTTAACATAAAGTTAGAAAAAATGCTTGACAGAGAAATGAAAGATTCCTACCTACTGGATGTAATTGCTAAAGATGGAGGATCTCCACCTAAACAAAGTGTATTATTTGTTCATGTCTCTGTAACTGATGTTAACGACAATGCTCCCATATTCTCCCAAAATGTCTACAATGTTTCTATTAAAAATAATCCAAGTGAAACATCTTCCATTGCAACTTTAACAGCAAAAGATTTAGATTCTGGCAAAAATGGAAGAGTCACATATCATTTTAGTACAAAAACATCTGATGTTGCAAAAGGTCATTTTAAACTGAATGAACAAACTGGACAGATTTTTCTTGAGAAAAAGTTTATACTAAGTCATGTCCTTACACATACTTTATATGTTGAAGCTCAAGATGGTGGAAGTTCTCCACGGAGTTCACTGGCAATGGTTCTTGTAAATGTAATTAATCAACAAAATAATCCCCCAACTATTCACTTAAAATTCCTGTCAGCGTCAGGAAAAGACACAACATCAGTTTCTGAAGATATTGAAGTTGGCAGTTCAATTGCTTATGTAAAAGTGACTGATCATGATGTTGGACAAAATGGAGAAGTGAGTTGCGATCTCCATTATGATAAATTTAAATTGCAAAGTCTGGATACAAAGAAATATCAAGTAATTGTGAAGAAAGCATTGGATAGAGAAACAGAGGCAAAGCATGAAATTATCATCAGCTGTCAAGATAAAGGATCTCCTCCATTGCAAAGTAAGAATAAGTTCTCTATCCAAGTGACCGATGTCAATGATGTAAGGCCACAGTTCTCTGTGGAGACATTTAAATTCTTCATTGAAGAGAATCAGAAATCCAGATTTTCTGTTGGCTTCATCAATGCAACAGATCCAGACTTGGGACTTGGAGGTAAACTCACTTATTCTCTGCTAACCAATAATAAACAATTTTTACCTTTCAAAGTGAAAGATGATGGCATGATTTCTGCGATTATGTCACTGGATCATGAGTTTCAAAACATTTATAAGTTTCAAGTATTTGTGAAAGATAATGGAATACCATCTCTGAATAATACAGTGAATGTGATTGTTGAAGTGACTGATAAAAATGATAATGCTCCATATTTTACATTTCCCAGTGTTAATCCTTATAACATGGATATTGTATATTACCGGCATCATTCAAAGAATATCACGTATCTAAAGGCAGCTGATGGAGATAGTCAAGAGAATGCATTTCTAAAATATGAAATAATCAGAGGCAATGACAAGCAGATATTCAGCATGAACCAGTATACTGGTTTGTTAAGTTTCAATCGAGTGCTTAGCCAACAAGATGCTGGCTCATATGAGCTAGTATTTGTTGTGAAGGATAGTGGTAGCCCAGTTCTATCAGCAACAACTAGTATGTTTTTTACACTGACTGTAAGCAACAAGACATTAGAAATGCTAAGTGCCATTCATACAATAACTGAAGATAAAGTTGATCTGACATCAGTGATTATTATTACGGTTGTAGCAGTGACGGTAGCAGTGATCATTACTGCTTCTATATCAGTATGTATCATTCGATGTAATGACCAGAGAAACGTAACCTATGCCCATGCGATGAATCCACCAAATGTGGGTGGTACACCAAATGTTGGTCCAAGTGGCAGGTACATGAGTGACCAGAGACATTTAATGTGCCCTTCAAAGCAGGGAATATCTTGGCCAACTGCTGTGAGCAAAACCCATGCTGACAAAATAAGAAGTGCACATATAAACCAACCAAGTAGAGAATCCCATTCTGCAGAAAAACTTACCAATCAGCAGAAGAGATCAGCTTCTCTCCCACAAACCTCTACAATCATTGAACCTCAGGTTAGTGTATGTTTACATTTTTCTATGAATAAAACTGAATTTAAAACAAAATCAGGAAAAAACCCAGTTTAACCCACCTTACTCAGGTATCACTTATTTGTTCATTTGTGATGTCATCAGCAATTATAAAGTCTAATTTTATTTTCTAATTTAATGTTTCAAATGCTAAAACCTGATACATTTATACTCTTTTCTGTGTTATATGTTTTGATCATAATCACTTTTAAAGTTGGTTTTATGAAATTCATGAAATAATTTTTTTTATAAATTAAACATTTATGCAGTATAGCTACATATATTAAATTTCTGTGCATTACAGTCACGTGTTCAGAATGATGTGAGACTTCCAAGTAGTCCTAAAAATAAACCTCAGCAAGTCAATTCCTTGGAATATAGTAACCATCCATCACCCAAGCTTTCCTGTATTAATAGTGAAGAAAGTCCTAGGAATTCCAACTCAAGTCAGAATCAAGGAATTGCAGGTATTTATTATGATATCTATTTTACTTCTCTTCAATGTTTTATTGTGATAAGGAAATTGTATAAAAATTGCCATAACATCTTTAAAAGAATAAGACTGAATTTGGATTCTGTTTTTTTTTTATTAATAATTTATTTTAAAATGTGAAAATAATTCTTTATCTCCTGAACATATTATCATATGAGGGATATCTAAAAAGTAAAATACAAATATTTTCTAATCCATCACGTTTCTTCTTCTATTTTTAAGTACTGTGTTATGGGTAATCATTGCTCTTCCTCTTCTTTGCAGGTCTAAGTAAATTTTGACTCTTTGTCTTGCTATCTATTCACAAAAATTAAGTAAGTTGGTTGCTCACTGTTTCTCCACAGCTTCGGTGTGAGTGTTAAATTCACAAGACCCTCTCTGCTCATATGTGTCCCAGAAGTTTCAGTTGTCTTTTTCTGATTAATTCTTCCTATTTTCTTTAAGACTTCTTTGTTGCTCACACGTTCTGTCTATGTTATTTTTAGCATCAGTAGAACAACATCTGTGAGAAAATTGTCTAGCATCTATTGCCATATAGAAGATTAAATATTACATAGCAGTTCAGTACTATTTTCTTTGTTTGAAACAAGATTTTCCTATCTCTTAAATATGTTTATTCTTATATGCATAAAACATTGTGCATGTGTTACCAGCACTACTATGCACATTGACAATGATGCTCCTGGTGTTTGATTATAAAAATACCCTCTTTGCAGAATGGGGTGTCAAATGACTTGAATTACCTTTGTCCTTCTGCAACAAAATTATCATCTCTGTAGAAACACTTCCAGTCTAAATGTCATTTGATTGGCACAAACAGATGAGAAACTGAAGGAACCAAATCAAGATTATGGAGTGGATGTAGTAAAACATTCTGGCCATATCACATTCAGTGTTCAGTGGGGAAATTGATAGCAACTGTATTCTGGGATGCAAGCAGTGTATTGCTTGTGGGATTCATACTGTATAGTCAGAAAGTTAATGCACTTAGATATTGTGAAACACTGGACAAACTGAGCAAAGGTGTTTGGTGAAAAAGACCAAGACATTTGTATAAGGATTTCAGTCTACTGCATGATGTTGTTAACACAAACTTGGCCATAATGATGAAAGAATAATTCTAGTGATTTGCCTGTGATACTTAACCACATCCAGCAAGATTTAACTGGGAAACCATTCCACACAAAAGATACTATTGTTGTACGCATGCAAGAGTGGCTATCGTCATTTGATACCACATTCTTCAAGGAGACTATTTATGCTTATATGTACTGAGTGAACGAATGTTTGAATCTGAATATTAGTTGTATGGAAAAATAGCATAGTAATTCTGCTAACAGATGCACAATGTTTTATTTGCAGAGTACTAAACATGTTGAATGGGTAAATGTATATTTAAATTATTTACAGTTGGACAAGTGATGAGTACATATTTGCACCATAGTTTTTGGACATCTTTTTTTATTTCTTAATTCCAATGAGTAAGACAGCTACTATTTCAATAAAATGTGAATTATCAAAGATTCTTTTATTGCTTTCATCATAAACATTTTGGAATAAACAGATTAAAAAACAGAAAGTAAAATTAGAGAAATGTCATTACTTTTTATTATATTTTTATTTCCTAGGATAAATAAGAATATTTTTATTGTTGAATAACTGAATATCTGATACAAGCTCAGATTTTTAAATGGAAATTATTGATAACATTTAAGCTGTGAAGATAATACAATTAAAACATCTCTATTTTCTGATATAAAACTTGTAGAAAAAATTGGGCATTATACAACTTGTTAATGTCATTTTAATTAAAGAAAATGCAATCATTAAAGTAAATCTTAATTTATAAATTTCAGATGTTTACACTTCTCAGTATTGCAATTCTCAACCAAAACAGAGTGAATCACCAGCACAAGAAACAGAGATGAGGCCATTGGGACAGACTGTCAACTACCCAAGTGATACAACAATTGTGGCCAGGGGCTTCTATACACCAAGCCTCACACAAAATACTGACAATAAAGACTCTGTAACAGAGGATAACAATCCTGATATAAGTCAGCAATCTATGGGAAATATTTATCGGAATCCAAGACCCTTACCCCCAGTACCTCTCTAGTCATAAACATGTACATTTATTATAAAGCACCTTCAAAAATTTATAATGTACAAAATATTACAAATACATGTTGCAGTAAAAATGTCATGCAGGTATGTAAATATGATATATTAGAATTAAGGATAAATATTTGGTTGAATCATTTTTCATATTATCAGATGGAAAATTATGAACCAAAGAAATAGTAAAATCTTTAATGAGAAAAGTACTAATAAAAATAGTAATAATTATACCGCCTCTTTTATTTTATATTTTTAATAATTTTTAAAGTTCTTGATAATTTTTTATGTGATAAATATATAAAATATTAAAATAAAATATGATAATAAATATGTTTTTCTTAAATTTCGAAATAACAGGTCTTTGAAAAATAATTAAAAAGGGTCGAAATACATCTTAGATGAAAATTTTCTATTAGCTTTATCTTAAATTTTGGTAAGAGATGAGAAAATGAAATTTAAGCAATTGTTCTTTGACAATGCTATATACTTCTTATTTCATCTTTAGAAATTTATATTGCAAACTAATTGAAAGTTTTATCTAATTTAAATATTTTTTTATATACTGATTATTTATTACTTTTAAAAAGTTGTGGAAAGTTAAACTATTTTTTAATCATTGTGCAAAGAAAAAGCACTCCTGCTATGAGAAGAGCTGTAGTTTTAACTTATACTTGAAAATAATCTGAATTTTGTATGAAAGCAAAGAAGAAATCAAACCATTATTGAGGATGAATACATAAAATAGTGAAGTGCATTTTGGGTGTTAAATTATGTTTTTGTATTAATTGACTTTTTATTTAAATATTTCATTTTCATTTCTTATCATGCTCACACTTACAGTTACTTGAACTGAAAAAATCAAATTCCGTTCATTGGGAAAATTATAGCTGTTTGATATTTCTCAAAGAACAAAGTAGCCATCATTTATATTGTTTCAGCCATTACGCACACAACATACTCACTAGGACTACTGCTTTCTTTCTCACATCAGCCAAAGAAAGCAAGCATTACAGCCCAACACCTTACTTCTGCAATACAAAAATAACAAAATATTATAAAAAGGATGTAGCTTTCATTTTAATACTGAGTCCACAAAATCTTTCTACAAAGGTAAGTACATGTAGTAAATTTCTATTTCTATATTTTTGAGCCTGAAAGATATAGCTGACATGATCTGGTGAACAAAAGAATAGCATAGAATATTTTCCAATGTCTTTATGCTTTGAAAAGTGAATGCTTTTTTATGCTTAGAATTGTAATAAGATTAGTTTAATTTTTTTATGAAATATAGATTATTTTTATAAGATAAATTACTAAAAGAAGTAAAATATGAAATGATAACTGAATATTTTCTGTAATATGAAAACATTTAAAAAGATATATTTATATAGCAAATTATGTAATATGATTAATTTTAGCTTTGAATTTCTTTAAAACTGTGTTTTTTCAAAATATCTTTGGAATTATTTGAAACTATTTCATGTTTTATATCTATTAATTCAAGTAGAAAGTTTTTGGAAAAATTCTTTTTAGTTTTCACAACTGCACAAATAGAATAATCTTCACAGTTTTCTAAATATGGCCGCCATAACAAGATAAAATAAATACATAATGAAGAATATGATTTTTTGTTATATTTTTACTCTTCATGTATAGAGTTGTTTTTTATTTTTCATTTAATGTTAATATGTTTTAAGTAGAATAATTTGAATTTCCTTTTTTTATGGATAAAAATTTGAGATGTCACTTTGTATTGGATAATAGTTTTCTTTATTAAATAATTATTTTTTTAAGTGATTCTTTAAAAATTTCTTTGAAATTATCATTATTTTAAACTCCACAATTAATTTACTTCTCGTTTTTCAGATACTTTAAAACCAAATAATTTAAACTTGGTACAATTCAAAAAATTAGAAAATAATGAGACAATTTTGGATCATGCTTTTATTTTTGCATGCCGGAGTGTGTATTGACCTGACATTCAGAGTGAAAGAAGGAAAAAGTCCTGGAACTTACCTGGGAGACATTGCTGCTGATTCTAATGTCATGGATGATGTGGCAATTCAAGATCAAAATCTAATCACATTCAGCCTTATGGAACAGGATGGTACAAGCAGCTCTCCATTATTTCGGATTTCTAAAAAGACAGGAAAACTCTACACAGCACAAACATTGGATGCTGAGTCTCTGTGTACATTTAAAAAAGAATGTTTTGTAATGGTTGATATTGCTGTACAAAAATCAAAAAGAATTATGAAGATATTAGAAGTTAAAGTAAAAATTGAAGATGTAAATGACCATCAGCCTGAGTTCCCAGACAAACAAGTGCACATAGAATTTTCTGAAGAATCCACTCAAGGTACTAAAAGATTAATACCTAATGCAGTAGACAAAGATATGGGCATTGTTAATTCTAAAATAAGCTATCATTTAAAAAAGATGAAGAATGAACCATTTAAACTATCTACATTCAAAAAGGTAGATGGAACTTCAGATCTGAGTATAATTCTTGAAGAAAGATTAGACAGAGAAGTCAAAGAATCTTTCATGATACAAGTGGTGGCAAAAGATGGAGGATCTCCACCTAAACAAAGTATATTATTAGTTTACATTTTAGTGACTGATGTTAATGATAATGCCCCTATTTTTTCACAGAATATCTATAATATTTCTATTAAGAATAAACCAAGTGAAACATCTTCCATTGCAACTTTATCTGCTACAGATTTAGATTCTGGCAAAAATGGAAGAGTCACTTATCATTTCAGCACAAAAACATCTGATATTGCTAAAAGTCATTTTGAAATGAATGAACAAACTGGACAGATTTTCTTAAAGAAAAAATTCACATTAAATAATATATTAATGCATAATTTATATGTAGAAGCAAAAGATGAAGGTAGACCATCATTAAGTTCCCTTGCTATGGTTCTTGTAAATGTTATCAACCAGCAAAATAATCCTCCAAATATTCACTTAAAATTCTTGTCTGCCCCAGGAAAAGACACAACATCAGTTTCTGAAGATATTGAAGTTGGCAGTTCAATTGCTTATGTAAAAGTGACTGATCATGATGTTGGACAAAATGGAGAAGTGAGTTGCGATCTCCATTATGATAAATTCAAACTGCAAAGTCTGGATACAAAGAAATATCAAGTAATTGTGAAGAAAGCATTGGATAGAGAAACAGAGGCAAAGCATGAAATTATCATCAGCTGTCAAGATAAAGGATCTCCTCCATTGCAAAGTAAGAATAAGTTCTCTATCCAAGTGACCGATGTCAATGATGTAAGGCCACAGTTCTCTGTGGAGACATTTAAATTCTTCATTGAAGAGAATCAGAAATCCAGATTTTCTGTTGGCTTCATCAATGCAACAGATCCAGACTTGGGACTTGGAGGTAAACTCACTTATTCTCTGCTAACCAATAATAAACAATTTTTACCTTTCAAAGTCAAAGATGATGGCATGATTTCAGCGATTATGTCACTGGATCATGAGTTTCAAAACATTTACAAGTTTCAAGTATTTGTGAAAGATAATGGAATACCATCTCTGAATAATACAGTGAATGTGATTGTTGAAGTGACTGATAAAAATGATAATGCTCCATATTTTACATTTCCCAGTGTTAATCCTTATAACATGGATATTGTATATTTCCGGCATCATTCAAAGAATATCACGTATCTAAAGGCAGCTGATGGAGATAGTCAAGAGAATGCATTTCTAAAATATGAAATAATTAGAGGCAATGACAAGCAGATATTCAGCATGAACCAGTATACTGGTTTGTTAAGTTTCAATCGCGTGCTTAGCCAACAAGATGCTGGCTCATATGAGCTAGTATTTGTTGTGAAGGATAGTGGTAGCCCAGTTCTATCAGCAACAACTAGTATGTTTTTTACACTGACTGTAAGCAACAAGACATTAGAAATGCTAAGTGCCATTCATACAATAACTGAAGATAAAGTTGATCTTACATCAGTGATTATTATTACAGTTGTAGCAGTGACGGTAGCAGTGATCATTACTGCTTCTATATCAGTATGTATCATTCGATGTAATGACCAGAGAAATGTAACCTATGCCCATGCAATGAATCCACCAAATGTGGGTGGTACACCAAATGTTGGGCCGAGTGGCAGGTTCATGAGTGACCAGAGACATTTAATGTGCCCTTCAAAGCAGGGAATATCTTGGCCAACTGCTGTGAACAAAACCCATGCAGATAAAATACGAAGTACGCATATAAACCAACCAAGTCAGGGATCCCATGCTGCAAAAAATGTTCCACATCAGCAGAAAAGATCAGCTTCCTCATCCCATGTGCCATCATCTCCTCAAATACTGTCTGAGGTAAATAGATATCAGTTTTTTTTATGTTGTACCTTATTTAGTATTTGAAAACAACAATTCCTTTTTCATTTTGAATTCTGTTGATGAGTCATAATAGTCAGCTTTCCAAGTTTTCTTATATAAAAAATGTTAATATTTTAAAATGTCATGTATACTGATTTTATTTATGATTATTTCTGTAGTTCATTTATTTTATTTTTACAATAATTAAGAAAAAGTTTATCTTGTTTAATGTTTGTCAGAAAGTGTAAAAAGCAACAAATATATTAGAGATGTTAAGAGGTAACAGATTTTCTCTGAAAATAATAGCTTTCATCTGTGTAATTTAGTTTAAATTGTTGAAAGAAATATTATTTTCATAGAAAAACTGAATTAATTTTAATCTATCAAGTTAGAAGAGCCATTCATGAAATTTTATCATGTTTTTTTTTTATTTTCCTTTAGTCTTTACTATTCTCTGAATCTTTAAAAGAACATTTATCTAGCCTTTGATCAGAAGTATAAATATCATTTATGTTGTTGATAATTAATTTCTCATCATATTTTTAATATTATTTGTTAAACAACTGATCATCAATAAAAAACACAGAATCATTTTTAAATATTATTTTTTCATTAACATTACATATTTGTGATAATTAATAGTATATTTTCCTATTTTAATGCTTTCTCTAAATACCAGAGACACGTGCAAGATGAGATAATACTTCCAAGCAGTCCAAAAATTAAACCACATGAAGTTACTTCTGAATATCTCAACCATTCTTCATCAAAATTATCTTGCACTGAGAGTAACCATAATAAAAGTGAAAGCAGCACTGGACAGGGTGAAGGGAAAGAAACATCAGGTTGGTAAAATGAATAATTGTACTTTCCAAAAAATTATCACTTTTAATTTCATCTCATTTTATAAACATTATTTAATGGGTTTTATAATCATGAATATAGATTATGTCGTAGTATAAAATTAATAATTATTTTATTATTGTATTGAAAAATCACTTCAAAGAGCTTAAAAATTCAAGAAGCAAAAGGTTTTCAAAGTTTGAACAAAATCTGAATAATATATTTGAGGTATATAATTAACAAGAAATAGTAAAATTCTTTCTGCATTTCATTTTAAATTTTTATAAAGAAAACTAATTTTTATTGTGATAAATTTGATATTTATATAATTTAGTCTTCTTTTTAGAAATATACACTACTCAGTACTGCAACCCTCAACCAAAACAAAGTGTACAACCAACACAAGAAACAGAGATGAAGCCATTAGGACAGACTATTAACTACCCAAGTGATACAACAATTGTGGCCAGAGGCTTCTATACACCAAGCCTTACACAAAATATGGATAACAAAGACTCTGTGACAGAAGATAGTAACTCTTCTGATATCAGCCAAAATTCAATGGGAAATATTTATCGCAATCCAAGGCCTTTACCCCCAGTACCACATTAAACACTCATTTTGATTCAGATATATGTAATATAAATTATATAAATAACATTGTTAGTACAAGCAATGAAGTATAACTTTTTTTTTTACATAAATCCAATATATAGGAAATTTCACTTTAAGTTCCTGTTTTAAATTAATAACAATGGAACAAATAATCATTACAAAATTATACATTATGATTGATTTATTTTATGAATGGTATTAATTTTCTTTGTATCTTAATTTTATTTATGTCCTTGTACTTCAAGATTAAAATCATGCAGCTAAACTATTAGTAAAAATTAATACAGATTATTGTGAAATAAGTGACATTATAAATAGTATACAAGTGACATTAAAAATATTTATTTCTAAAGTGTAATATTTGCAATACATATAAGAAAGATATAGAAATACTTAAGAAAAATAATCAATGACTGTTATTTCCCCAACAATTATAAATTTACCTTTTTTAGAAAGTAAATAATTATTGCTAAGTATGGGCACAAACTGACTGATTTACTTTAAAGAATACAGATTCTTAAATTTACATAGTGTTCAATATTATGAATAAGTATTTAAAAAGTATTTAAATTTGTTAGTGTAATTTGATACAAAAATTATAAATAATTATAAATCTCTATTTATTAGTTTTATGTACTTTTAGAACGTGTATATATGCTCATAGTGGGTAATACAATATAAAACCAGTATTAAATTTCCTCAGAAAATTGTTATATAAATAGAAAGAAGAAAGGAGTTAGTTACAATGGATGAATAGCATTTCTGTAAATTGCATCTTGGGAAGTCAGTGAAGTTTTAATATAAATATTTTTTTTACATAAAAAGAAGAAAAGAAAAATTTTCAGTGTGTTTTTATCCACATAAGCAATTTATATTAGATAAACTCAAATTTAGAATCAGATGAATTTAAATACAGTAAAAAAATATAGCAGTAATCACTTATTGTGACGGCCATTATACATACAACACGCTGAGTAGGACTGCAATTTGATTTCTCTTTGTTAACCAATAAATTCAAATACATTCATCCTGAAAAAAATTAATAAAAAAGAAAAATTAAGATAAGGATGTAATCATTTTATCACAAACTACAGATGCCCTGACATCAAAGGTAAGGATATTTTATATTTTTCTACTCTTTCTTCTGTGTGTGTGTGTGTGTGTGTGTGTGTGTGTGTGTGTGTATTAAAGTACAATTGAGGAATAGATGTTAGCATGCATACAAAAGATGTGCAATGTTTCTATGCCAAACACTTTATTCTTTGTTATCTTTCATTTATTTTTACCATTAGGTACCTGTTTTAATTTACTTTTATGAGTATATCTAAAATATTATATATACTATAATGATATATATACCATTCAATTATTCCTTTGATAAAATATTACCTAGACAATATAAAAAACAAAAGCATGTTTTTTCTTAAATACTTATTTATGTTATTAGTAAATTTGCCACTTAAAAAACTTTGAAGAAGAAATTCAATAATATTTAAAATATCTATTTACACAAAGAAAAAAAAAATTTCTACTTTGAGCCATATAACAATAAACAGCAGAGCATTGTCAACACAGTAAATATGGCTGCTACACCACAACATGAATTGCCTGCTTGAAGTCAGATTAATGGAGGCTGTTCATTTTATCAAATTTGTATCAGCTTATTACTTCTACAAAAAGTTAAATATTGATGTAACTAGATTTGTTTAACACTTTAAATATAATAATTTATATTTTTGAGTTGCATTTATTTTCATAAATATATTTCTTAGTAAATAAGATGGTTGACTTTTTGTGTAGTTATGAGGATTTAAAGTATATATGCCAAAAATATATCGATATGCCCAATATGAAAAAATGCATCACTTAGTAAATAGCAAATATATTTAAATTTTGTCATGTCAAATATGAAAAATATTATATTGATGGTGTATCCTAATAATTATTTTATTTTTCAGCTGTATACTTAAATGGAATTAATCATGAGAGCAAAAAATTATGCAAGAATTATGATTGAACAAATCAGCTTACTGTTCTTGGTTATAAATATCTGTGCATGTGTGGATGTGACATATGTTGTAAAAGAAGGAAAAAGTCCTGGCACTTATCTTGGAGACATTGCTGCTGATTCTAATGTCATGGATGATGTGGCAATCCAAGATCAAAGTCTCATTTCATTCAGTCTGATGGAACAGGATGGAACAAGCAACTCTCCATTATTTCGGATTTCTAAAATGACAGGAAAACTCTATACAGCCCAAACATTGGATGCTGAATCTCTGTGTACATTCAACAAGGAATGTTTTCTGATGGTGGATATTGCTGTGCAAAGAGAAAGTACAATAAGCAGGATATTAGAAGTGAAAGTGAAAATTGAAGATGTAAATGATCATCAACCAGAATTTCCTGATAAGCAAGTTAACATTGAATTTTCTGAAAGAGATGGAAAAGGAACAAAACTTTTAATACCTAATGCTATGGATAAAGATATTGGACTTGTCAATTCTCAGATTACTTATGAGTTAAAAACATATAAGGATGAGCCATTTAGTTTATCCGTTTCTAAAAATGTGGATCGAACTTCTGATCTCTACATTATCCTTAAAGAAAGACTTGATAGAGAAGTTAAAGAGAGCTACATGGTAAAAGTGATTGCTAAAGATGGAGGATTGCCTGCTAAACAGAGCATTTTAGAAGTCCACGTTTCAGTTGTAGATGTTAATGATAATCCGCCAGTCTTCTCTCAAAATCTTTATAATGTTACAATAAAGAATGAACCAAGTGAAACATCTTCCATTGCAACTTTATCAGCCACAGATTTAGATTCTGGTAAAAATGGAAGAGTCACTTATCATTTCAGTAAAAAAACATCTGATGTTGCTAAAAATCATTTTAAATTAAATGAACAAACTGGACAGATTTTCTTAGAGAAAAAATTTGCATTAAGTAATATTCTGACATATAATTTATATGTTGAAGCTCAAGATAATGGTAGTCCACATTTAACTTCAAAATCAATGGTACAAGTAAATGTTATCAACCAACAAAATAATCCTCCAGCTATTCACTTAAAATTCTTGTCTGCCACAGGAAAAGATTCAGCAACTGTTTCTGAAGGTATCAAAGTTGGCAGTTCAATTGCATATGTAAAAGTGACTGATCATGACGTCGGACAAAATGGAGAAGTGAGTTGCGATCTCCATTATGATAAATTTAAACTGCAAAGTCTGGATACAAAGAAATATCAAGTAATTGTGAAGAAAGCATTGGATAGAGAAACAGAGGCAAAGCATGAAATTATCATCAGCTGTCAAGATAAAGGATCTCCTCCATTGCAAAGTAAGAATAAGTTCTCTATCCAAGTGACCGATGTCAATGATGTAAGGCCACAGTTCTCTGTGGAGACATTTAAATTCTTCATTGAAGAGAATCAGAAATCCAGATTTTCTGTTGGCTTCATCAATGCAACAGATCCAGACTTGGGACTTGGAGGTAAACTCACTTATTCTCTGCTAACCAATAATAAACAATTTTTACCTTTCAAAGTGAAAGATGATGGCATGATTTCAGCGATTATGTCACTGGATCATGAGTTTCAAAACATTTACAAGTTTCAAGTATTTGTGAAAGATAATGGAATACCATCTCTGAATAATACAGTGAATGTGATTGTTGAAGTGACTGATAAAAATGATAATGCTCCATATTTTACATTTCCCAGTGTTAATCCTTTTAACATGGATATTGTATATTACCGGCATCATTCAAAGAATATCACGTATCTAAAGGCAGCTGATGGAGATAGTCAAGAGAATGCATTTCTAAAATATGAAATAATCAGAGGCAATGACAAGCAGATATTCAGCATGAACCAGTATACTGGTTTGTTAAGTTTCAATCGCGTGCTTAGCCAACAAGATGCTGGCTCATATGAGCTAGTATTTGTTGTGAAGGATAGTGGTAGCCCAGTTCTATCAGCAACAACTAGTATGTTTTTTACACTAACTGTAAGCAACAAGACATTAGAAATGCTAAGTGCCATCCATACAATAACTGAAGATAAAGTTGATCTTACATCAGTGATTATTATTACGGTTGTAGCAGTGACGGTAGCAGTGATCATTACTGCTTCTATATCAGTATGTATCATTCGATGTAATGACCAGAGAAATGTAACCTATGCCCATGCAATGAATCCACCAAATGTGGGTGGTACAAATGTTGGGCCAAGTGGCAGGTACATGAGTGACCAGAGACATTTAATGTGTCCTTCAAAGCAGGGAATATCTTGGCCAACTGCTGTGAGCAAAACCCATGCAGATAAAATAAGAAGTGCTCATATAAACCAACCAAGCAGAGAATCGCATTCTGTTGAAAAGCTTCCCAGTCAGCAAAACAGATCAGCTTCTCTTCCACAAACAACTTCTATTATAAATTCTCAGATGCAGGTAAATATAATTTTATGACATTTTTTTTTTTACATTTGATTATTTTAAACCAAATTTTTCATGTAATTCTTTTATCTGCTTAATAATAAATCTTGAAAAAATAGATTGTAATATTTTATATGTCTTGGATCTTATGTATGTTTATCAGTTAAGACAGATACTGTAGTTTTTAAGAAAATTTTACATGGAGAATAAGAGGATGAATTCCTGAAATATTTGTATCTTCATCTTTTATTCTTGATAAATACATTTTGTATGAAAATGAGCTTAAGTTTTTTATGTTTTTAATAAAAATTGAAGCAGTAAAAGTTGGGTAATTTATCTTATTCTCCAAAAGTAAATCCCCAGTTATCTCTTTTAGGAAAAATGTAGAAGCAATAAAGTGATTAAATAGCATAAATATATATATATATATATATATATATATATATATATATATTTATGTATATATTATGTGTATCTTAATTTTTTTATACAGACACAAAAATATGATTTTAACAAGAGAAGCAGCCAACATCAAATAAAGTATCTTTTTTTCATAAAAATTGTATATTGACATGTGTATAAAAAATTAAAATAAACACAAAAGTTCAGTCTGATAAGAAAAGCAGCCTCTCTCTCTCTCTCTCTCTCTCTCTCTCTCTCTCTCTCTATATATATATATATATATATATATATATATATATATATATATAATATGGTGAGAGAAAGAGTTTTCTCTGTTGTACATAAGTGTCTTATGATTTTTTTTTTAAAGATATTTGACCATAATTTATATCTAATTTTAATATGGACTCCTACATAGATAATATTAAAAAAACTAACATTCTTGACTTACTATGATTTACATTTAGGAAAGACAAGTACAAGAAACTACATCACATAATAGACTAAACAACAGCCACTCCACTGAATATCTTAATCATCCTTCACCAAATCTGTCCTCAGTTGACAGTAGAACAAAGAAAAGTACAAGAAGCATTGGACAGGCTAAAGAATCAGCAGGTATGAACTTAAAAATGATGCAGTTACATGGTCTCTTTAAGATGTCTCTATTATATGGAATTGTCACTTAGTGATTTTAATGGAAATACTGTAAATTTATTTTGAAAGTTCATAATTTATATTACGTATTTATTTTATTTAACCTTTTTCCATGCATTAAATTTACAATATTAAGTATACATTTTTCAATCTACTGATTAGTATCATATAAAGATTCCACTTAAATATGGCTGTAAGCATATAAAATGAACAAAATATAATAAAATTAAAATGTTTTGAACGAAATGAAATAAGAAGAATAAATAATATTCACATTTTAGTTTACATTAATTATAACATCTTTTGCACTACTTCGTTAATCTTTTCCAGATATGTACACTTCTCAGTACTGTAATCCACAACCGAAACAAAGTGAACAATCAACACAAGAAACAGAGATGAAGCCATTGGGACAGATTGTCAGCTATCCAAGTGATACAACAATTGTGGCCAGAGGTTTCTATACACCAAGCCTTACACAAAGCAGTGACAACAAAGACTCTATGACAGAGGATAGTAATTCTTCTGATATAAGTCAACAATCAGCAGGAAATATTTATCGCAATCCAAGACCATTACCCCCAGTACCTAACTAAAAGCTCTAATTTCAAATGGTATATGTATATACAAGTACTATGTAGCTTTTAAGTAATATCACACTAAACTTATATTGTATATAACTCCATGTATATTTAACCTTCAAAAAGTATGACATTCTCCTTTTTTGTAGTTAAATGTGAGAAATTGCACTGAGATTTGAGCAAAGTAATAACAATTAAATTTCATATACTGAAATTTTTATAGTTATATCTTTTAGAAGAAATTCTTTTAGGCTTTCAAAAATCTGGAGAGTATTTATATGGAGGTAAAGAAATCTGTCTTATGTCAAGTCATTTCTAGTTCATTTGTTTTAGTTATGCCTTATAAATTAGATGTATTATGAATTTATTTACTTGTGTTGGATTTTAAAAAAAGTATCATTTGCACATATTTGTAACTTGTAAAACATATTGTTGAAAATTTAATGTAATTAAATGTAAAATTTTATAAATATGAAGATTAATACCTGCAAATGTACAGTTTTTTGTTTTAATTGAGAGGATACAAAGAGTTTATATTCAAGAAATGGGATTATTTCATTGACATTAAATATTTTGAATATGTGAAAAATAATATTTCTATTCATAAATAATCTCTGACTTGAACTTAACAAGTTGATTTCTGATGATTATAATTGAAATAATCTGTGTATCAAATGTCAAAATTTACTACATTTAATGTTACATTATTTTTTCATGTGTAGGTAACCATGCAGCTATGATTATCTAAATAATATCTGTTATCCTTTTCATAGAAATAAACCTAACTTAAATATGTAACTCTGTTTTATATTTATTATTATGCTTTAATCTCTTGGTTATATAGTGTGGGAGATAAAATGACATTTGTGGATGGGAGACAACCCCGAAATAAATTTTGCAGTAAAAAGTGTAAAACAACACATACTAGCCAGTTTAAAATAAAAGAATCAGAGAAAGCTGAAACTTATTTATTTATTTATCTAAAGTAACATTAAACCAGATAATTATTTCTAGCTTGACATTTTTCCTAAGATTAAGTTTATTCTATTAATAATGTTGCTAAGCACTTTAAATTTAAAAATGGGCAAGCTTTTTATTGGACAAGGTTGATACATTTATGAATTTTTAAAATTGAAAAATTATATTGTATAAGATTTTGTTAATTACATTTATTCTTAGAAATTGATATATATATATATATATATATATATATATATATATATATATATATATATAATCTGAATACTTTATTGTCACAAAATAATATATATACTTAATGATACTTGTGGAAGTTATATTAATTTTGTTCTGACTTGATAAGATTGTGATAAAAATAAAGACCAACCCTTTTATAGTTTTATATATATATATATATAAAACTATAAAAGGGTTGGTCTTTATTTATATATATATATATATATATATATATATAAAAACTATAAAAATTATATACAGGTATATTTTTATCACAATCTTATCAAGTCAGAACAAAATTAATATAACTTCCACAAGTATCATTAAGTATATATATATTATTTTGTGACAATAAAGAGATTTTTAAATGAACAACTTGTAATAAAAGATCAAAACCAGTAAGATAAAAATTTTTAAACAGTTCACAATGCAATTTAAAAATACATGAATTAGGAAATTAATTTTTGTTCTTCTTAAAAAAGACATTTCTGATTGCCTAAAACTCATTTTAAAGAGGACTTTAAAATTCTTTAGAAGGATCTTGTCACAAGGACTTATTAATTTATTTAGTTTAAAAACATAAATTTTATCATTCATCATTTGAACATTAAGTTAAAATATATTTTTTCAATAATTTCTGAAGGTATATTTGAAAAAATGTTATCCCACACATTGTTAATTTGTTATAATCAAGCAAGGAGCATGAGATAGAAGAACTTACACTACTTGGGAATGCAAGTCGCCAATTTATTGAAATAATCTTTAAGAAGGAAATTGAATAAATTTGTAGCATGGCATTAAATAATTTTTATGAAATACCCTTTTTCATTTTTGTGAGTATTTTTAATTTATTTTTAAATTTATTTGTACATAATCATAAGTGTTTTACAGCAAAGGACCAACAAAATATGTTTTTTTTATAAAGCATAGCAGTCATCACTTGTTGCAGCCATCAAGCATTTAACATATTTCCTTGGTCTGTTGTATTTTATTCATTCCAACAACCAAAGAAAGCACTCTCAACAGAACTGATATTCAATCAGAATTACTGGATTAACAGAGAAATATTTTACAGGCAGTTTATATCTTCTTTGACTCTGAAGATTTATAAAAAAAGGTAAGAAAATTACTTTTTCTATCTTTTTCATAGAAATGACAAACATAGATTCACTAATAAATATCTCAAATACTTATTTCTTGAATGCTTTTTATATATAAAGAGTAAATCTTTTTTATTATCACTTTTTAAAATATTCATGTTTGAATGAGGTTTATATATATATATATTTTGATATAATCTGAAGTATTGAGTTTCAAAAACAGATTTTTATAGTATTATAATAATTATTTTAAATATCAGATTTTGTCAAAATAAACAAAAAGTCCTAAATAAAAAGAAAAAATAACCAGAGTTTCCTAGCTTTTAATTAATACTGTAGGGGAATTCTAACTTTGAGTAAATAATTATAAACCCCCTTACATTTATATATGCAGTCATTCACTAGCCTCATTAGAGAGGTTAAGTACAGACTGTAGCTGCATAAAAGTGCTTTGTGATGTACCACATAGTGCTGGGTACATGAGGACTCATCAAGGATGCCACAGAAAACCATCTCAGAAAGGTACTACTCCTCTACATGGAATCCCTTAACCTCAAGCGGTCACCCATCTAGGTACTGACCAGGCTCAAAATGACATGTAATGATTTTTCCTTTTTTTTTACAGATCTGCTATATTATATTAAGTAAACATCAACGTAAATTATATGGATAACTGAAACTGACATAAATTATTTCTGCAAAAAAACATTATTATTTTCAATCCTTGCAATATGTCATATTCTGTGGAGGCTTTTATATACAATTTATACTTTCATAAACAAACATGATAATTCAGAACTATGAAAATGTAAAATATACATAGCAAGAAACAAATGCTAAACAATATAGAATTGAAATAAGAGTAACATTATCTACTTGTTTGACTTTTTCAGAAGTCTACACTTCCCAGTACTACAATCTTTGATCAAAACAAAGTGGGCAGCCAAAAAAAAAACCAAAAAAAAACCCAGAGATGAAGCCATTGGAATAGACTATCAACTAACCAAGTGATACAATTATTGTCACCAGGGGATTCTACACACCAAACATTACACAAAATACAAACAACAAAGTATCTGTGACATAGGATTGAAACTTATTTATATAAGTTATCAAGGGGAAATGTTTATTACAATTCTAGGCCTTTATCTAGTGTAATATAATTATATTGTCATATTCTTATACTGTATAATATATGTATATATTTTAATGTACTGCACAAATACCACATCGTTTATTTAGATGTCTTATAGTCATAAATTGATAAAACAGTTTAAATATTTTTTTAAATATGATGATATAGAAATATGTATATACAAAATCCCTTATACATATCACATTTATCATACACTATGTACACAAAATACCCTGTAAGGATATAAATAAATTTCATTCTTTATAAGAACAATTCAATATTGAAAGAAAGATTTTATCAAAAATCGATTTCTAAAGAATTATCATTTTCATGTGTCATTGTATTACTTATAATTTAAAAAGTAATTAAACATATGATCATGAATAAATCTTTTCTAAAATTTTGAAAACATAAAATAAATTAAAAAGAAAATTGTGAAAGAATAGAACAGGTTAGAATATAGTCACTTTGATTTTTAAGCTGGAAAATTTTTATTAAAGTCTAAGTTATTAAAATCCCTTTTTAATTAATAAAAAATAGAAATGAGGCTTTAAAATACCCCCCATATATTTAGATAAGTACAGAGAAATTAACAGAGCTTATGTTACATTAAAACACTGAAAGGTACTTATTAATCAAACATTATTTCCTACAAAAAGAAAACAATTGAATTCATTTTTTCAGACAACAATGATACTGAATCTACAAGCCTTTTGTTGTCAGCAAATCTTCTTTAAATTATCAGCAGAACATGTTGGGTGATATGTGTTTAAGACATATAAAAATAGAAAGAAGAATAAAGAACACAATGGATAAGAACGTGTTCGTAAAATGCATTTTGGGAAGAAACTGAATTTTTTTAATTTAACATTGTTTTTGAAAACGCATGCTTCCTCAGATCTATTTAATATGTGAAAATATTCAAATTAAAATTGTAATTTGAAAAAGTCAAATATATAATTTTGTCAAGAAATAATATTAGTTTTAAGATGATATGAAGCATAGCAGCCATCACTTATTGCTGCGGCCATTAAACACACAACACACTCATTAGGACTACTGCTTTCCTTCTCATATCAAGCAAAGAAAGCAGGCACACTAGGTGTACAACATTTTTTTAGAAAATTACTAAAATTTCACCTAAAATCTACATCAGGATGTAACTTATATCTTCCCAAAGAGTTTCTACATCCAGGAAAAAGGTAAGTGATCGTTTTCTACACTTTTCATATATTTTCTAAGTGACATGCATAACTGCTTAGTCTTATGAATAGGCACATAGTTTTTCTGTTCCTTTGTCTTGTTGGCTGAATGCATAAATCTTCTTTCTCTACTCAGCTATGAAGGAAACTTAATTTTTCACTTACGAAAAGAGGAACAATTACAAAGTTGAAATATTTGTTTGTATGAGCTTTGAAAATACCATATCTTATATACTTTATTACCTTTTTTAATTAAGAAAATATAATAACTAGAGAAAAAGCTTTTCATGAATTTATGAAAAGCTATTATTTTCCTTAGTAATTATTTATTTTATCAGAAATGAAATTTTTTTCAACAATTACTGACAACATTTTTTCACTTAGCTAATTTTGCTTATAGAAACCAAATTCTTGATGTTGATTAATCATGGCTGCTCTATTCCATAAATATACAGCAATGCATCCAATGTTGAGCGTTCAACTTCAGTAACCATAGATTTATAGTTTCTCTTCTTTCAGGTACTCATTTTGATACTTAACTTAGCATTTTTGTTTGAATATTTTATAATACATGAAGAAGCTACCTTTTTTTAATTGAAGTACTTATAGGCAATGTTAAATATAAACATTTTAATGTGATCTTAAAATTTTAGTAGATAAAATATTTAAACAGGAAATCGGTTAACTGCAAGCAAATATTTATTCAAAATAGTATTTAATATTATCATCAAAAATTAATTTAAAATTTTCCTATTTTAGATATATTAAAATATTATCAAAATAAGATAAACAAAAATCAGTTTTTAAATGCTGCTATAAAATTTTTTCGTAATTTTTCAATTTTAAAACTAAAATTAATTTTTTTTTTATATACATTTCAGATTGCTTAGAATCTTATCAACCAATTCATAATCCCAACAGTGTCTAACATGTTACTGAAGATATGTATCATCTTTCATGTACTACACTTTTCCTACTGTGTAGACCTGACATTTAAAGTTGAAGAAGGGAAAAGTCCTGGCACTTACCTCGGAGACATTGCTGCTGATTCTAATGTCATGGATGATGTGGCAATCCAAGATCAAAATCTAATCACATTCAGTCTCATGGAACAGGATGGAACGAGCAGCTCTCCACTATTCCGGATTTCTAAAACAACAGGAAAACTCTACACAGCCCAAACATTGGATGCTGAATCTCTGTGTACATATGGAAAAGAATGTTTTTTGATGGTTGATGTTGCCGTTCAGAAATCTAAAAGAATTATGAAGATATTAGAAGTGAAAGTAAAAATTGAAGATGTCAATGATCACCAACCAGAATTTCCTGATAAACAAACCAATATTGAATTTTCAGAAGATGACGGCAAAGGAGTAAAACGATTAATTCCTAATGCTATGGATAAGGATGTCGGATTTGTCAATTCAAAAATTACTTATGAATTGAAAAAAATACATAATGAGCCTTTTACTTTGTCTGTCTATAAAAAAGTGGATGGAAGATCAGATCTTAGCATAATACTTGGCGAAAGGCTCAATAGAGAAGTTAAAGACTCATACCTGATTCAAGTTATTGCAAGAGATGGAGGCTCTCCATCAAAAGAAAGTGTTTTATTAGTACATATCTCAGTAAGTGATGTCAATGATAACATTCCAATATTTTCACAAAATGTCTACAATGTTTCTATAAAAAATAATCCAAGTGAAACATCTTCCATTGCAACTTTATCAGCAACAGATTTAGATTCTGGCAAAAATGGAAGAGTCACTTATCATTTCAGTACAAAAACATCTGATGTTGCTAAAAATCACTTCAAACTGAATGAACAAACTGGGCAGATTTTTTTGGAGAAGAAATTTACATTGAGTAATATTCTGACGCATAACTTATATGTTGAAGCAAAAGATGGTGGCAATCCACCATTCACTTCACTAGCAATGGTTTTGGTAAATGTAATCAACCAACAAAATAATCCCCCAACTATTCACTTGAAATTTTTATCAGCTTCAGGAAAAGATTCAACATCAGTTTCTGAAGATATTGAAATTGGCAGTTCAATTGCTTATGTAAAAGTGACTGATCATGATGTTGGACAAAATGGAGAGGTGAGTTGCGATCTCCATTATGATAAATTTAAACTGCAAAGTCTGGATACAAAGAAATATCAAGTAATTGTGAAGAAAGCATTGGATAGAGAAACAGAGGCAAAGCATGAAATTATCATCAGCTGTCAAGATAAAGGATCTCCTCCATTGCAAAGTAAGAATAAGTTCTCTATCCAAGTGACCGATGTCAATGATGTAAGGCCACAGTTCTCTGTGGAGACATTTAAATTCTTCATTGAAGAGAATCAGAAATCCAGATTTTCTGTTGGCTTCATCAATGCAACAGATCCAGACTTGGGACTTGGAGGTAAACTCACTTATTCTCTGCTAACCAATAATAAACAATTTTTACCTTTCAAAGTGAAAGATGATGGCATGATTTCAGCAATTATGTCACTGGATCATGAGTTTCAAAACATTTACAAGTTTCAAGTATTTGTGAAAGATAATGGAATACCATCTCTGAATAATACAGTGAATGTGATTGTTGAAGTGACTGATAAAAATGATAATGCTCCATATTTTACATTTCCCAGTGTTAATCCTTATAACATGGATATTGTATATTTCCGGCATCATTCAAAGAATGTCACGTATCTAAAGGCAGCTGATGGAGATAGTCAAGAGAATGCATTTCTAAAATATGAAATAATCAGAGGCAATGACAAGCAGATATTCAGCATGAACCAGTATACTGGTTTGTTAAGTTTCAATCGAGTGCTTAGCCAACAAGATGCTGGCTCATATGAGCTAGTATTTGTTGTGAAGGATAGTGGTAGCCCAGTTCTATCAGCAACAACTAGTATGTTTTTTACACTTACTGTAAGCAACAAGACATTAGAAATGCTAAGTGCCATTCATACAATAACTGAAGATAAAGTTGATCTTACATCAGTGATTATTATTACGGTTGTAGCAGTGACGGTAGCAGTGATCATTACTGCTTCTATATCAGTATGTATCATTCGATGTAATGACCAGAGAAATGTAACCTATGCTCATGCAATGAATCCACCAAATGTGGGTGGTACAAATGTTGGTCCGAGTGGCAGGTACATGAGTGACCAGAGACATTTAATGTGCCCTTCAAAGCAAGGAATATCTTGGCCAACTGCTGTGAGCAAAACCCATGCTGATAAAATAAGAAATGCACATATAAACCAACCAAGTAGAGAAACCCGTTCAGCAGATATTCTTCCCGTTCAGCAGAAAAGATCAGCTTCTCTTCCACAGACACAAACCCAAACAAACATTGAACTGCCACAAATGCAGAATTCATTACAAGAAGGAATACAGGTATTTTGATATTTTTACGTTGATGCACAGGTGTTCTAAAAATTTATCAGAATTTAAAAAAATAAACAATGATGAATAAATTCCGAATTCATGTATTATCATGCTATATATATATATATATATATATATATATATATATATATATACATAATATTTTAAGAATGTGTTGCATCTATAAAACATTCTTTTGAACATTTTATCAAGATAGAACCTAGAAATCATAATGAATTGCAAATTCTTTAACTTCACATTTTACACTCTCATTACATTACTCTTTCTTTATTGTATTTTATATTTACAAATCTATATTGTTAACTTATACTTTCTTTTTATAAATGAGGGTGTGATGAAAAGATCTTAACAAAGAAACCTTTCAAAAAGAATTCTTATGTTTGATCATTTGGTTCAATTTTTGGAAGTGGGTCAGGCTGCAAACCTTTTAGTGCCCGTCATATAGCATGATTTTTTTATAATGATATATAATTTTGTATAATTTTATATATCAACAAACATAATAATAATATAACAAACTGGAAAGGCTTTTTGTGACGGGTTTCATCTGGTGAAATCGTAACAGATTACCAGTTTGTCATATTTTCTAAACAGCTTGATTTATAATAGCTATTGACTTCAATTTTATTAAATTTTTAACATGTACAGTTTCTTGCAAGGTTTTAGTCATGTCATATATTTGATCAGAATAAAAGTTTGTATTTTATTTATTCAGCAGTCTCCTGTCCGAGACGAAATACTTTTAAATAGTCCAAGCAAATCTAACCAAGTTAATTCTCCTGAATATCTCAACCACCCTTCACCAAAATTATCTCAAACAAATATCAGAAAAGATGCAAATGCAAGACAGAAGGATGCAAGTGCAGGTAGGTTGATTTATAATGTTTAATAATGTTCCAATAATTGTATTTTCTCTGGAAACTTTTCCTTTTCCTTCAATGATATTTTTACACTTTTCATCTGTGTGATCTAAAAATTTCAATAAGATCAACTCATCAATAATCAATACATTTTTGATAATGTCCAGCTTTATTTTTCATTGCATCAGGAAGACATCACATGACATTGTGGTTTTTGCTGTTTATATTTATCTCACACATTTACTATGAAAATAAGTCAAGTAGTTGTATAAATTCAGTGAAGTGAACCATTCTGAGAGATAATTATTGTCTGTTCAAAATTTCCCTCAAACAGCATTCATACAAGTGACTTTCGATATTATGATTGCTTCCCTTGTATAAAGACTTGCTATGTAGAAAAAACATGTAATTTGTTCTATTATAAACTTATAACTTGACCTTGCACCATTATAATGAGTATGTTTAAAAGATTTAGTAGACTATATCTAATTGCTTTCTCTATATTATTATTAATTAAATGATTCCACATATATGAAATAAAAATTTTCCTTACTCTGTCAGTAATTTATCTCATCTGATATAAAACTTAAAATGGTTAACTATTTCCAAAATAAAACTCTATTTTCATTTGTCACATATAAATATAATGTACAAATATAAATATTTTTATTTCAGGAAATAGGTAAAAATTAACCGAAAATGTTTCATTGCCAATAATAAAAATAAACTAAATTTATTTTATGAATCTTGAAGTTTTTTAATTAACAAAATAAATATAACTAAGCTTTTTTTTTCCAGAGAGACAAAAAGTCTCTCTGGAAAAAAAAAGGCAAATTAAAGGGAGATAATAACAATGAAATGTAATTTATCACACTCAAAGGCCCTCATGTTGAAAATTGAATCAGCAACGGTTTCACTTTTCACAGCAGAAAACTTCAAGCTGAACTAAATTATTTGCTATTTCTGCAATATCAAGAATTTATTAAATATATGTATTTGATATTTTTAAAACAATGTAGACTGAAATATACTAAACTAGTTATCTAACTTAGATTTAACATGAAAAATTACTTTCAATTACCATGTTAACTTTTATAAGATTTCTGCCAAATAAATGAGGTAAATTCAAAAGTTGCAAATTTTGTTATTTTATTTTATATTTTATTTTAGATTGGATCCTCATTCTATATTTTTTTATTATTTCTTATAATTTAAAAAAAAAAAATTTTTTTTTAAATTATTGATTTTGGTGAACTCTCCTGTCGTATTTGACATATGAGGTTTCAAGCAGCTCAGTTCTTAGGAACCAACAGCTATATGATTTGATTATAGTGGTGAAGGCTTTGTGCAGAACCAACCACACTTTTTGAAGGGCCGAATACAGAGAGCTGGTGCACTACATGCTACAAGATCCCCAAACGACCCTCCACAGGTTTTGAATTCAGAGTTGTCCTTCTCCTAGACCGGTTGCCATCCAATGCTATAGAACCCAGTCTGTCCTGATGGCTGGAGGAAGAAGAAGAGGATTCATACCTTTCCCAAGGGTATTAGCATATAAGTGGATTTAATGGATTCGACTGGAATTTGAACTTGGCTCTCTGATTCCGCTATCCGAGCTGATATTCACTACTCCACTGTGCCTCCTATTGATTTTAACTTTAGTAAATATAGAAATATAAACTCTATTTATGCTATAGATTTATGTGTTTATTATGATTAATAAAAAAGGTTTTTGTTATTCTGCTTTTGACTCTATTAGTCCAGAGATGAATATAAATATGTAATGGTCAGAAATAAAATAAAAGTTGATTCTGGATTTTGATGTTCTTGTGTACGTTAACATCTTTATATTGACTTGGACAAAAAGTTAATTTTATTTTTATTAGATGATACAAGGAGAAAAGTTTAACTTACTGATATTTGGCTCTAAATGACCCACAAGACATTGAGGAGCTGTTAAGCACAATCAATCAATCTACCGATATTTGAATAGGGAAATTCTTTTAATGAAAAGAATTTCACTTCTCTGTCAAAATTACAAAAGGCACCTGGAGCAGTTCTTCACCCAGAAAATAAAATGTTCTGTGAAGATAGCATTATAAAGTTGTCTGGAAGATGTTAGAACACAGTTGAACAAAATGTTGTTTTGTAACATTAATGATAAAAATAAAAATTTGTCATTTACTTTTTAAACAGAACCAACTTTTTACATAATCCAATCATTAAAAATAGAATAATAAAGAGAATTAATATAAATATATATTTTGTAACTCCTACTTTTATTAAAAAATATTGAATTTTATCTTTGCATTCTTTTATGTCTCCAAATCAAAGTACTTTATTTCTTTATGCATTTGTAATGATAATAACATCTGATAAGAATACCAAACTAAAGTTTTCATCCATAAAATAATTCTTTATTCCCTTCTGGACTCAGCCTTGATTTAGTCAATGTGGTTTCAAGTCTTTCTTCAAAAGTTCAATCTTCTTGCAAGAATGTAAGGGATTCTCTTTCTCCTCTTGTAGGTTGGGCATTTATATAACTTTCTCTTATCTGGTTGCCTTTTATATCCTAAGATCAGCTGTGTTCACTTGGTATATATGCTAACATCTTAGGCACTATTCTGTATTTTAAGGTCACTTCACAAAGTCAAAAACCTAGGTCTTTCTGAGGTGACACTAAATACAAAACTTACTTTGGTATCACAGTACATACTGGGGTCACCATTGATCAATGTTCATGATGAATATTTAATTCAGTTAAGACTTTGGTATTTCCTGGTGTGAATCACACATCATGCATCATTTTAATGCTTCTTTATTGAATTTTTATATCTAGTTTTCAAATAGCTTTAAAAAAATGTTTCATATTCACATGTCTATTTTTAACTTGAATATTATGAATTATTTTTTAAGCCTAACCGGCTAAACTTTTTGTATTTTTTACAGATATAATGTTACATTTTCTTATGTTTTGTATTGTAATTCTAGAATTTTAATGAATGTCCATGTTGCTTTCTAATAAAATATGATAAACCCAATTTTCTTGCAGAGAATTATATATTTTCCCAAATTAAAATATCAAGTCATGTAAAAATGTTGTTAGACTCTTCATTCATTAAAACTTTCAGTAACCCTGTTGATATACTGATGTTATGGTTACAGTAATTTGAACTGTTTCCTTATAAGGAAACATTTGGCATTCATTAACCAAACAGCCATTACTCTTGGTTGAAATTTATAAAATCTTTCTCTTAAAATAATTTACTAGAAAAATAGGTTTCTCAAGTTCAGTAACTGTTAATGCTCTTTCCAGTATTGATGGGTAGGGGATTATTTCTAATTTTTTGTTTGAAGCAGTGTGGAACATCAACATCTTGCTTATAGTCATCATAAAGTTATATTAATATGATAATCTTGTTATAAATTGACACAATTACATTTGAATGTAATTAAATCTTTACTTATTAATAATAGAACCATATTCTGTAACTTCTACCTTCTTTAGATTTGTCTTTCTTTACTACTTCCATTTTAGAATTTAAAAATTTTACAATTTCAGTTTTTCAGAGTTACATATTAATTTACTTTTGTGTCGTTTTAAGTTGAATAAAATAATCAATTGGTATTTGTACAGTTTCTCCATTAAACATTGTTTGGCTCATGAATTCATATCTACATATTTGCAGTTTCCAGAGAAAAAGAAAAAATGTGAAACAATATATTATTAGACAAAGAGTTACCTAAATACTCTGTTTCTATGACTTTTCCAGAAGTTTACACCTCCCAGTACTGCAACCCTCAATCAAAGCAAAGTGGGCAGCCAACACAAGAAACAGAGATGAGGCCACTGGGGCAGACAGTCAACTACCCAAGTGATACAACAATTGTGGCCAGAGGCTTCTACACACCAAACATTACACAAAATACTGACAACAAAGACTCTATGACAGAAGATAGTAATTCATCTGATATAAGTCAGCAATCCACAGGAAATATTTATCGCAATCCAAGACCTTTACCCCCTGTACCTCAATAATATTCTCCAACATGTTTAATTAACTGCAGAATAAATGTTTTGTGCACCAAAAAAATACCTTTATATACATAACAAATTTAAAGAGTAAAACATATTCAAGTACACATAAAAGCAGGAGTATAGTTTTATAGAATATCAGATATAGTCTATACATCACACTTGTCAAATATTATTATATTAATAAATATATTATAAAGAAAATTTATATTTTAAAACAACAAAATTATGATTATAAAAATCATTTAAAAATTCCTCAAATATTTCAGTATACAAATTGGTAGGACTGTGTTTATATCAATATATTACTTGAAATATATAATTTAGTTTCCTTAGATATTTATCATATTATAACAATAATTATTATAACTTAATGGGATTTATAATCATCTTTTTTTTGTAAATAAATAAATTTTGTAAGTTAAAGCTTTGATAAAATTTAGACTAAAAAAATAAATAATCTAATTTTGTCATAATAGTAATGAATGAATGAGAAAATGTATAATTTTAATTCTTGACACTAACGTCGGAAGCAAATAAGAGAAAACATTTCTAACTACTTTAGCTTAGTATGCTTTAAAAATAAACTTTGAATTTCTTTAAATAAAAATTCCTTACAAATAAAATAATTAAAAGAAACAATATTTTCCACAAAAATAAAAATTTTGAATTAATTTTTTAGACAACATTAAAATGGAACTTACAAAACTCTGTCTTTTGTAGTCAGCAAAATCGTCCTTTAATTTACAGCATAATGAATTGGGTGATATGCTTTCCTGACAGTGTAAAAATAGAAAGAAGAATAAAGAACACAATAAACAAAACATATTCAGAAACTGAATTTTGGGAAGAAATTTAATTTTTTATCATTTAACATTGTTTTTCTAAATGCATGTTTCATCAGATTTGTTTTTATATATGCAACTACTTGATAAGACTTATGCTTAAAAAAATTCAAATATATAATTTTATCAAAAAATGACATTAGTTTCCATTGTGATACTACATGAAGCATAGCAGCCATCACTTCTTGCTGCAGCCATTAAACACACAACACACTCATTAGGACTACTGCTTTCCTTCTCATATCAAGCAAAGAAAGCAGGCACGCTAGGTGTACAACATATTTTTAGTTAGTTACAACAATTTCACCAAAAATCTACATCAGGATGTAACATATCTTTCCAAAGAGTTTCTACATCCAGAAAAAAGGTAAGTGATTGTTTTCTACTCTTTCTTATATTTTCTAAGTGGCATGTATAACAGCTTAGCTTTGTGAACATAGTTTTTGTCTTCCTTTGTCTTGTTGGTTGAATGCATAAATCTCTTTCTGTACTCAACTATAAAGGAAATTTAGTTGTTTTTTTTTTTCAATTAGGAAAAGAAAAATAACAAAATGATTGAGATATTTTGGTTTTTATGTGCTTTCAAATTATCATGTCTTACATACATTTTTCTTTCTTTTAATTAAGAGAACAGAATAAGTACAGAAAGCTTTTCATGAATTTTTGAACTGATATTCTTATTTTAAGTAATTATTTATAAGAACTGAAATTATTAGAAGAAATAAATTTATTTCTATTTGATTGCATTTGCTCATAGAAACAAATCTCTTGATGCTATATTTAATAATGGCTGCTGCACTAAGTGAAAATACATCATTTGATTTCAGCCATTCTGGATTGATATTTTCTTGTGTTCCAGATATTCAAAGTTTTCACAAGTCTGGCTCCTTTAATTTTAAATGATTTTAATGGCAATGTAACTTTATTTGATATTAAAAAATTGCACACATAGATAAACAAAATATCTAAATTTATGTTTAAATGAAATATTTAATCGGATATCTTGTAGAATGTATTTAAAAAAAAAAACAATAAGTTGTATTATATTTGTTTATATTTTTAATATTATATCATGTAAGAATTTTTTTTTTTTTTTGTCTTTCAGATATATTGAAATTTTATCAGATATTCTATAATCAAAAGATGTTTATCATGCTGGTATATATATGTGTCTTCTTCTGGGTAATACAAATTTCTTATTGTGTAGACCTGACATTTAAAGTTGAAGAAGGGAAAAGTCCTGGAACTTACCTGGGAGACATTGCTGCTGATTCTAATGTCATGGATGATGTGGCAATCCAAGATCAAAATCTAATCACATTCAGTCTCATGGAACAGGATGGAACAAGCAATTCTCCATTATTCCGGATTTCTAAAAGAACAGGAAAACTGTACACTGCACAAACATTGGATGCTGAATCTCTGTGTACATTCAACAAGGAATGTTTTTTGATGGTTGATGTAGCAGTTCAAAGGGAAAGTACAATAAGCAGAATATTAGAAATCAAAGTAATAATTCAGGATGTGAATGACCATCAGCCTGAATTTCCGGATAAACAAGTTACTATAGAATTTGAAGAAGGAGATGGCAAAGGAATGAGGAAATTAATTCCAAATGCAATAGACAAAGATGTTGGAATAGTTAATTCACAGATATCTTATGAACTAAAAAAGAAAATGAATGAACCATTCACATTAGATGTATCAAAGAAGGTTGATGGGACATCTAAACTTGGTATAAAACTAGAAAAAATGCTTGATAGGGAAGAAAAAGATTCTTATATGATTCAAGTGTTGGCCAAAGATGGAGGATCCCCACCAAAGCAGAATACCTTAAATGTTTATATCTCAATAACAGATGTTAATGATAACTCACCTGTTTTTTCCCAAAATGTCTACAATGTTTCTATCAAGAATAATCCCAGTGAAACTTCTTCCATTGCAACTTTATCAGCAACAGATTTAGATTCTAGCAAAAATGGAAGAGTCACTTATCATTTTAGTACAAAAACATCTGATACTGCAAAGAATCATTTTAAATTAAATGAACAGACTGGGCAAATATTCTTAGAAAAAAAATTTACATCAAGTAATATACATACATATAATATATATGTTGAGGCAAAAGATAGTGGAAATCCACCTCTGGAATCTCTTGCAATGGTTGTTGTTAATGTTATAAATCAAGAAAATAATCCTCCAAATATTCATTTAAAATTCTTGTCTGCCTCAGGAAAAGATTCGACATCAGTTTCCGAAGGAATCAAAATTGGCAGTTCAATTGCTTATGTAAAAGTGACTGATCATGATGTTGGACAAAATGGAGAAGTGAGTTGCAACCTCCATTATGATAAATTTAAACTGCAAAGTCTGGATACAAAGAAATATCAAGTAATTGTGAAGAAAGCATTGGATAGAGAAACAGAGGCAAAGCATGAAATTATCATCAGCTGTCAAGATAAAGGATCTCCTCCATTGCAAAGTAAGAATAAGTTCTCTATCCAAGTGACCGATGTCAATGATGTAAGGCCACAGTTCTCTGTGGAGACATTTAAATTCTTCATTGAAGAGAATCAGAAATCCAGATTTTCTGTTGGCTTCATCAATGCAACAGATCCAGACTTGGGACTTGGAGGTAAACTCACTTATTCTCTGCTAACCAATAATAAACAATTTTTACCTTTCAAAGTCAAAGATGATGGCATGATTTCAGCGATTATGTCACTGGATCATGAGTTTCAAAACATTTACAAGTTTCAAGTATTTGTGAAAGATAATGGAATACCATCTCTGAATAATACAGTGAATGTGATTGTTGAAGTGACTGATAAAAATGATAATGCTCCATATTTTACATTTCCCAGTGTTAATCCTTTTAACATGGATATTGTATATTACCGGCATCATTCAAAGAATATCACGTATCTAAAGGCAGCTGATGGAGATAGTCAAGAGAATGCATTTCTAAAATATGAAATAATCAGAGGCAATGACAAGCAGATATTCAGCATGAACCAGTATACTGGTTTGTTAAGTTTCAATCGAGTGCTTAGCCAACAAGATGCTGGCTCATATGAGCTAGTATTTGTTGTGAAGGATAGTGGTAGCCCAGTTCTATCAGCAACAACTAGTATGTTTTTTACACTAACTGTAAGCAACAAAACATCAGAAATGCTAAGTGCCATTCATACGATAACGGAAGATAAAGTTGATCTTACATCGGTGATTATTATTACGGTTGTAGCAGTGACAGTAGCAGTGATCATTACTGCTTCTATATCAGTATGTATCATTCGATGTAATGACCAGAGAAATGTAACCTATGCTCATGCAATGAATCCACCAAATGTGGGTGGTACAAATGTTGGCCCAAGTGGCAGGTACATGAGTGACCAGAGACATTTAATGTGCCCTTCAAAGCAAGGAATATCTTGGCCAACTGCTGTGAGCAAAACACATGCTGATAAAATAAGAAGTGCACATATAAACCAACCAAGCAGAGAAACCCCTTCTGCTCAAATGCTTCCAAGTCAACAGAAAAGATCAGCTTCCTTGCCACAAACACAAACTTCAATACAGGTGGAACCGCAGGTAAATAGTTTCATTTTTGTAAATTTGTCATTTCATAAAAATGAATTTGAATGCAAAATGTAGAATTATTGATTTTAAAATGATAAAAGCAGAATGTGACAGAGTAAAGTTAAATGAATTTTATGGATCTATCCAAATTTACTTTTTATACAGCTTTATTTGTATAGATATGTTGTTTTGTATTATGCCATTGGTAATTAAACACTGCTTATCTTTAAATAGAAATTCTTCCATGTTTATACTTAGATTGGCTCACAACATTTTGCTATATGCTACCATATACATGATAAATCTAGATGCATGCAGATGCACAAATATTCATAAACACACACATAAAATGATAATAATCACCCAGTAGAAATTAAGAAAATTTCTTCAAATTATGATTACTTTTTACTCTGAAAAGTTCTCTTCTCTTTAATTTTAAACAATGTTCTGTCATTTCATACTTGGATTGACTGACAATTTACAATAAATTTAGTTTTTTAGCTTACAGCAATCATGAATGTGAAGGTGGTGTCATAAATAGTGGCTTAGAATGAGAAATCAGAGAGTCAAGTTCTAATTTCAGTTGGGTTCATTACATTCACTTACATGCAAATATCCTTGGGAAAGGTATGAATCCATCTTCTCCCCGCCCCCGCTATAGGCTAAGTAGTAGGACTTGTATCTGGAAAAAATCATTCTTATTTTCAAAACATTATCAATACAATATTCACTTGTAAAACAGAATTATTCTTACAATCCCCAAAATATATTTTGGCTTTAAATAACCCAGAATGAGTTGATAAGCTATAAATAATACAAATAAATCAATCAATACAGCAATCATTTCTTTTTTAAAATTTTTGCTCTTTCATGTTATTAGCATCTACACCACAAAATTGAATAAATCTATACCAAATTTTGATATTATTTGAATGATATCAAATTTGATTAAAATAAAAGTTTAACTTTGAACTTTTTATACTTAACAGACCCATATTCAAGATGAAATAGTACTTCCAAAAAGTCCCAAAAATAAATCCCACCAAGTTAGTTCTTCTGAATATCTCAATCATCCCTCACCAAAATTGTCTCGAACTAACAGCAGAAAGGAAACAAATTCAGTACAAAGTGAAGCAGCTGCTGGTAAGTAGACTTTAAAGTTTTTGTATTTTGATAATTGTTCTGTTAATTTTATTTGCTCTCCAAAAAATTGGTTCAGTATGATTATTAATTTTTTTAATTGGTAATAATGAAATCGCCACACCTTTTACATCAAAATGCTTTATTATTTTCAACTTCCAGTTAATCAATGTTAAGTGTTTCTTATCAAATTAATGTTTAATATTATAAATTAAAGTTATCAACTGTAAGATTTTAACTATTGTCCACTTTTGATGTTACTGACAGAAATTATATACATAATTAAACATTTAATTGTACAATAGTTAAAATGTGTACAGTTGATACCTTTAATTCATGAAACCAGTTAGAATTTATCATCTGGTTAAATTATTAAAAAATTATGAGCCAAACAACAGGAAATTTCTTTATTCAGCAAATCTTTTTCGTGAGAGAATTGATTCAAGTGTATTTCTTTTTTTCAGAATTCATTTTCTTTCAACTTTATATTTTTATCCAAATATGCTGGTGTTGCAATTAAAATTTTGATATTTTTTTTTAGATATTTTATCAATAAAAATTCTAAATATTTGTAAAGTAAAATCTTATTTTTATTTCTTGTAAGGAAATGACCACTAGGGGATTTGATTTTACAATTAAAACTAGTTTTTAATTAATACAAAATGCTTACTTTTTTGCATGTTTTTGGTATAAATGAAAAATTTTGAAATAATATATATAGTAATGAAAATTGGGTTTAAGGGAGATAACCAAGAAATGCAGTGTTTTTACTGAGTATTTATTTGTAGAAAATATTTTAAAAAAGTTATTGACTTTTAATTATGACTTTAGAATGAATTTCATGTAATGAACTTTAAATATTGATAGTTAAACTGTTATAAAATCTCTTGTATTAACATGTTATTGGTTTCACCATGGCTATTCAATTCTTTTTTACATTTTATATGATTCCATATTTATACATGGGGATGTTCTCTAATGCTTTCTCAGCTAAGCAAAGAAATTCACCCCAACTTGACTAAAACAGCTGTTTATAATGTTGGCATATACTACTTCCTTCAGTTTTCTCACTCACAAGTGATATTCTCAATCTATTATTTGGATAAGCATTTTTCTTTCTGGAACACTTCAAATACCTTGGTGTGTGGATCAGTTATAACAAAGGTAGTATAGGAGATAAGGAAATTGAGCACAAAATAAGCTGTAATAAGGGTAATATTGTCCAACATTGCAAGATGTTGCAAAATCAAAACATTAACCTAAAAATTTGAGCCATGTTCTTAAATAGCCTCATCAAATCTAAACTCTCATATAAATGTCATCCAACTCATTCAGAAATGTCTAAACTCTCTCCAAACGTTCTTCATCAGATCTCACAGTTGTTATATTCAATGGTGATAGCTACAGAATCACAAAGACCTTTACCAAATAACAGAAACCAAATCGCTTGAAGATTTTCAACAGCAGCAACAACTAAAATGGATAGAACATGTAACTTGAAGAGAAAATAATGGCATAATCAAAATTTTGACATTCCATACTATCTTATTATTCCATCAATACTAGAAAGAGTGATAAAGTTAGTGAACTTCAGAAATCTATTTTCCTGAAAAACTATTTTAGGAGAAAGATTTTATAAATTTTAACTGACAATATACACTAACTGTTTGGTCAATAAATGCCAAATGTTTCCTTATAAGTAAACAGCTAATTTCACCATTACAATACCAAACTTTTCAACTTCCCCATGGATATGATTTTCTTATGTTTCTAGAATCTAACTTTCAAGGGACAGTATTCTTTACTACATTTGCATTAGATATTATAAATAAATATACATTTGCATTAGATATTATAAATTCTTTACTACATTTGCATTAGATATTATAAATATATATACATTTGCATTAGATATTATAAATAAATATACATTTGCATTAGATATTATAAATTCTTTACTACATTTGCATGAGATATTATAAATTCTTTACTACATTTGCATTAGATATTATAAATATACATTTGCATTAGTTATTATAAATAAATATACATTTGCATTAGATATTATAAATTCTTTACTACATTTGCATTAGATATTATAAATATACATTTACATTAGATATTATAAATAAAAATACATTAGCATTAGAAATAAATATATATTTGCATTAGATATTAGAAATTCTTTACTAAATTTGCATTAGATATTATAAATAAATATACATTTGCATTAGATATTATAAATTCTTTACTAAATTTGCATTAGATATTATAAATAAATATACATTTGCATTAGATATTATAAATTCTTTACGACATTTGCATTAGATATTATAAATAAATATACATTTGCATTAGATATTATAAATAAATATACATTTGCATTAGATATTATAAATATATATACATTTGCATTAGATATTATAAATATACTCTTTTGTCAACCATTTCTCTCACAAAGGATCAACATTAGTAAAGCGGTTGCAAATAGTGACTGCACAACAAAAAAAATCCTGGTAGCAAAATAACTATTCTCAAAATGTCCTGTTCTCAACTCCTGATTCTGTAGTTCATTATTTATGTTACTTTTTTAGTTGGAAGAAATGCCTTAAAAGTATAAGATATGCTGTTATATCTACTTCTCGAGAAAAAAGTTTATTTAGAATAATACATGGCAGTTATTCGATCCTCCTTGAAAATATTTAAAATTCAAAATGTTGATATTTTAATTTGATAAACTCTTAGAATAGCAAATTATTATTTTAAAAATCTAATCTTGATAACATCTTTATCAAATTTAAACATTCTTGTTTATTGTTGTTCAATAATTTTTTTATAAGAAAATTTTATAAGCATTTTGCATTACATTGCACGTGTATGTTTTATAAGTGGTTATCTTTTAGTATCACAACGATTTCATAATCTCAAATCTCATGTTGATTCTAAATGAGAAAACAACTTCATTTCTACTTAATTTGCTGAACATGAAAAAAATTCTTTATGTAATTTGCATTTTCATAATTTCTGTGTTTATATTCAATTTCAGATTAAATCATTTTATAATTTTACTGTCACATGATCATTTTCTGTATAATCTGTTTTAGTAATAATTTTTTTTAACCCTGACCTACTTATAACATATATTAAAAAAAAAATACTAAATAAAAAATTATGGAATCAATTGAAGTTCTGTATACCTTTTTCAGAGGTGTACACTTCCCAGTACTGCAATTCTCGATCAAAACAGAGTGGACATCCAACACTAGAAACAGAGATGAAACCATTGGGACAGACGGTCAACTACCCAAGTGATACAACAATTGTGGCCAGGGGCTTCTATACACCAAGCCTCACACAAAATAGTGACAACAAAGACTCTGTGACAGAAGATAGTAATTCTGATATAAGTCAGCAATCTATGGGAAATATTTATCGAAATCCAAGGCCTTTACCTCCTGTACCCCAATAATCTTTGTCTTCCATATAGAATTATATTAAGTATTCTTATACATTGAGCTAGTACCACTTGTCATCTTAAACAGTACAATTCTATTCCACACATTACACTTTATAACAATTCTCCATTGAATGTTTTTAAATCTCCAATAAATGTAAAACTTTAGCAACACTACTTTCAAGTGGAATTTTGATTTGTAAATTGTAAAATCATAATGAATAATTTAAAGGTTTTAAAGTTTATTTGAAAAGTCTAAAATTAATCTATTTTCATTACTGTAGTATTTCTTAAATTTTATTTAAGTATTTACTCTTGGCTTAATTCAATATTCTGAATTTTAAAATGTTTTTACTAAAATACAAATTACATAAAGTTAATTTTTTAAAGAGAAAAATACTGACATTTAAACATTTTAAGTACAATATTTTGTACAATGCAGTTATTACTAATTTAGTATCATTAATGGTTTCTTAAAAATTTATTTTTAAGAATATTTATATTTTATTAGATTAAGAGAATATCAATTAAAAATACATCTTTTTAAAGAGACATATATTTTAAAACTGATTTGCAGATGATGCAAGTTATATCTCAAGCAATCATTAAATTCAGTTATAAGCTTTGTATTTTTTTTTAATGTCATCAAAATTTTATTCTTACTTACAAAATATTTGATAAACCATCCTGATAAAACAACAATAGAAAGAAAAATGGAGATCATAATGGACAAAAAGCTCTGTTAAAAATGAATTTTTGGAAGGAGGTTTATTTTTCTATTTACACTTTTTGTAAATATATGAGTTGATTAATGCATTTTTTTTATGCATTTAGATATTTTTAAGTATTTATGTTTAAAGTAGTAAAATTTGTGATTTCATCACAATACATTAATCCCTGTACTGATACTACATATAACATAGCAGGCATCACTTATTGTTGCGGCCATTAAGCACACAACACACTCATGAGGACTGCTGCTTTCATCCTTATACCAACCAAAGAAAAGAAGTACACTTTGTGTGGATAAAATTCAAGGAAAATAATAATTTTACCTGGAAGCTTTGAGAGAAGTTCTTTTGGATACAAACTTTGAATAATCTACAAGAAAGGTAACGTACATTTGATGACTATCATATTATCTGTGCTTTATAATGATCCGAGTTATAGAAATGTTTAACTTAAGAAACAGTCATAATGTTTTCTTATTCCTTTGTTTTCTTTGTTGAGTGAGAAGAAGTGTTTTAGATTGATAAAGATTTCAGGTTTTTCATTAATGGAGATCATTAGTTTAAATTTTAGCCTTGTTATGTGTATTTTGGGGCAGCTTTATTTTTGTTGTTTTTTATAAAACAAAAAAATGAATATATTAAGTAAAATGAACTAAGGAAATTTTTATATTAATCTTTACATGATTATTTTAAGCTATGTTTATATACATCCAACTGAACAAAATATTCCCTATTTTAATGAAAGAAGTTCTTGTTATTGATGCTATATTCATCATGGCTGCTCCATTAAATGAACACATCACTGCATAACAATATCAAGCATTTTAGCTTCACAGATTGGAACGGATATTTTTCTTAAATATGGAACAGAAATATTTTTATTGTTACTTAAAAGTCTGATAATTTATCCAATAGATATTAAAGAATATTTGGAAATATGTTTATATGATTTTAAATATTTAACTTATTTGTACTCTTAGCATTAAGAGATATTTACTAAATTTAATAGAAAGTTGGTAATTTGAAAGATAAAAACTGATATTTTTTTTATATAATTTAAATAAGATTATATAGAAAATATAATTGTTTATTGAGTAGAGCATGCATATTTTTCTTAATTAAATATATTCCTTAACAAAAATTAAATATAAATGTTGAAAACTGAAATACTAAAAAACTCTTCCTCATTTCAGAAACATTAAATCTTCTGAGGAATTTGCTAAAATCAAGTTCATAAAAAGTAGCAACAAACATGTTGGATAAAATATGTATTATCTTCTGTATGCTACAATTTTCATACTGTGTTGATCTGACATTCAAAGTGGAAGAAGGGAAAAGTCCTGGCACTTACCTAGGGGACATTGCTGCAGATTCTAATGTCATGGATGATGTGGCAATTCAAGATCAAAATCTAATCACATTCAGCCTTATGGAACAGGATGGAACAAGCAATTCTCCATTATTCCGGATTTCTAAAAAGACAGGAAAACTCTACACAGCCCAAACATTGGATGCTGAATCTCTGTGTACATTCAACAAGGAATGTTTTGTAATGATTGATGTAGCAGTTCAAAGGGAAAGTACAATAAGCAGAATATTAGAAATCAAAGTTATAATTCAAGATGTAAATGACCATCCACCAGAATTTCCTGATAAGCAAATCAATGTTAAGTTTTCAGAAGGTGATGTTGTGGGAACCAAAATATTAGTACCAAATGCAATTGACAAAGATGTTGGAGCTGTAAATTCCAAAATAATATATCAACTTAAAAAAACTAAAACAGATCCATTTATTTTGTCAGTATCTAAAAAGATAGATGAAACTTCTGATGTAATGATTATATTAGAAAAAAGACTTGACAGAGAAGTAAAAAACTCCTACAGGGTACAAGTAATAGCCAAAGATGGAGGTTCGCCGTCCAAAGAAAGCACTTTAAATATCCATATCACTATTGCTGATGTTAATGATAATACTCCTGTATTTTCTCAGAATGTCTATAATGTTTCTATTAAAAACAATCCAAGTGAAACTTCTTCCATTGCAACTTTATCAGCAACAGATTTAGATTCTGGTAAAAATGGAAGAGTCACTTATCATTTTAGTACAAAAACATCTGATGTTGCTAAAAATCATTTCAAACTGAATGAACAAACTGGGCAAATTTTCTTTGAGAAAAAATTCACATTAAGTAATATTTTGATACACAATATATATGTAGAAGCCAAAGATGGCGGAACACCAGCATTAAGTTCTATTGCAATGGTCCTAGTAAATGTGATCAACCAACAAAATAATCCCCCCACTATTCATCTGAAATTCTTGTCTGCCGCAGGAAAAGATTCAACATCAGTTTCTGAAGGGATCAAAGTTGGTAGTTCAATTGCATATGTAAAAGTGACTGATCATGATGTTGGACAAAATGGAGAAGTGAGTTGCGATCTCCATTATGATAAATTTAAACTGCAAAGTCTGGATACAAAGAAATATCAAGTAATTGTGAAGAAAGCATTGGATAGAGAAACAGAGGCAAAGCATGAAATTATCATCAGCTGTCAAGATAAAGGATCTCCTCCATTGCAAAGTAAGAATAAATTTTCTATCCAAGTGACCGATGTCAATGATGTAAGGCCACAGTTCTCTGTGGAGACATTTAAATTCTTCATTGAAGAGAATCAGAAATCCAGATTTTCTGTTGGCTTCATCAATGCAACAGATCCAGACTTGGGACTTGGAGGTAAACTCACTTATTCTCTGCTAACCAATAATAAACAGTTTTTACCTTTCAAAGTCAAAGATGATGGCATGATTTCAGCCATTATGTCACTGGATCATGAGTTTCAAAACATTTACAAGTTTCAAGTATTTGTGAAAGATAATGGAATACCATCTCTGAATAATACAGTGAATGTGATTGTTGAAGTGACTGATAAAAATGATAATGCTCCATATTTTACATTTCCCAGTGTTAATCCTTATAACATGGATATTGTATATTTCCGGCATCATTCAAAGAATATCACGTATCTAAAGGCAGCTGATGGAGATAGTCAAGAGAATGCATTTCTAAAATATGAAATAATCAGAGGCAATGACAAACAGATATTCAGCATGAACCAGTATACTGGTTTGTTAAGTTTCAATCGAGTGCTTAGCCAACAAGATGCTGGCTCATATGAGCTAGTATTTGTTGTGAAGGATAGTGGTAGCCCAGTTCTATCAGCAACAACTAGTATGTTTTTTACACTAACTGTAAGCAACAAGACATTAGAAATGCTAAGTGCCATTCATACAATAACTGAAGATAAAGTTGATCTTACATCAGTGATTATTATTACGGTTGTAGCAGTGACGGTAGCAGTGATCATTACTGCTTCTATATCAGTATGTATCATTCGATGTAATGACCAGAGAAATGTAACCTATGCCCATGCAATGAATCCAACAAATGTGGGTGGTGCAAATGTTGGTCCTAGTGGCAGGTACATGAGTGACCAGAGACATTTAATGTGCCCTTCAAAGCAGGGAATATCTTGGCCAACTGCTGTGAGCAAAACCCATGCTGATAAAATAAGAAGTGCACATATAAACCAACCAAGCAGAGCATCCCGTTCTGCAGAAAAGCTTTCCAGTCAGCAAGAGAGATCAGCTTCCTTACCCCAAACACAACACAACTCAGGTTTTCAGGTTTGTATAGATTTGTTATTTTCTTTTTCTTTTTGTTATTATAAATTTGAATGCTATATTTTAGAACCATGAAAATTGTTTGATGCTTTTATTTATGCCTTCATTTATTTTTTAAAAAATCACCAAATTATGTATAAGTTTTAATCTAAAATTATATTTTCATGTTATGTTCAGTATTTTCAAATTTAGGTTTGTAGATATGCTGGAAATGTAACTGTTATCAGTTCAGAAAATGGAGTTGGCAGGCTGAGTTCAAATTCCAGCTGAGGCTGTTGCATTCACTTTGCACTGATGCCACTAAAAAAACATTACTCCCTTCTCCCCACAACTATGGCTAAATTAGTAGGGTAGACTTTACTCTTTAGCTGTGGGAGGATAACTACTCCAGAAAAAAATACTGAATTCAAAACCATCAAATAGGAAAAAGGGAATCACTCCCCTATTTTTCCCCCAGGACGGTCATAGCAATTCACAGTATACAGATATTAAAGAAAAGTTGTCTTTAGCTCTGATTTCTGATGATCTGAAATCACATGGATTTACAAAGAAATACATTATATCCAACAGTTAAATCAGTTCATTTTATTGTACAGGCAATTTTGAAAGATTAATCATTTAACCATATTTTTCTTATTCTAAGTGACTTAACTGAATATTGGCTCAAAGGACAAGTAATTTCTTCATATATATATATATAATTCATTACTTTTCTATAATTTGCTATTTTTTAAAACTGTATGAGTCACTTAGTTTGCATTTTATAAGACCTATTTTCAAAGCATTTACTTGTTGAATAGCAGATAAATATTTTATGCAAAAAATTTGTTTGAAGAAAACCCACTTCACAGTAATCTTTAAAATACTTAAACATACTTTTTCAAATATTTAAAAAAATGAAAGATGCTTTCTTCATTGTTGTTGGCTAGTGTGAAAAATTCTACACTATCATACAGAATATATAGCCTTTAGTTATGCCCATTATTATTAAACATGTAGTGATTCATTATTATTTTTTTAATTAACTTTCTTAACACCATTCTACAAGAGAATTGTCATCTTTTTACTGAAATGATTTCACTTGGAATTATTTAATTTTCAGATTTTGCACTAATTCTTTTTTCTTGTACATTTGCTTGAGTTATGCGTACTTTATTATATGATTTTAAATTTGTACATTAAATAGATTCATTTAATTTTCCTTTGTAATATTTTATATGAAATTCAAAATTTCAGCAAAGCAATACTGAAGAAAATATAAGGCTGCCAAATAGTCCCCAAAATAAGTCTTATCAAGTCAGCTCTCCTGAATATAACAACGAGTCATTATCTAAACTTTCACAAGTAGATAATGGACAGAACAGGCATAAAAGAAATCCAGAAGAGAAGGAACAAGTGGCAGGTAAATCAGATTAATACTTTTTATTCTATTTGATTAATAGAATTGTAAATGCTTACTTTTTAAGTAGGGCTTATTTCATTTTCATTTTTTTTTTTAAAATTCACTGGAATAAGATTTTCATTTTGTTTTGGTAAAATGTAATCAGGTCTTTGAAAATCATTATAAAAATTTGTCATGTTAATACTATTTGGATCCAATTAGCAATTCATTCAAATACTAAAATTAGATGATGTTTATCAAGATTATACAGATTTTAAATTATATTTTTTATTATAAGCAATATGTTTAAAAAGTTTTTTCATTATCATTTGTCTTACAAGTGAGTACTAAAATAATCAAAGATAAGTTTAGTTAATATTTACTTGTAATAAAAGTAACATGAGACACAAGTAAATCCTCTTTTACTTGGAAAAATGAACTATCTGATTATTTTTTATGTGTAATAGTATAAAAATAAGTCTTACCTACTGCCTATCTATGTCTTTTCCAGAGGTGTATACTACTCAATACTGCAATCCTCATCCTAAAGAGAGTGGGCAGCTAACACAAGAAACAGAGATGAAGCCATTAGGGCAAACTGTCAACTACCCAAGTGATACAACAATTGTGGCCAGGGGTTTCTACGCACCAAATATTACACAAAATATGGACAACAAAGACTCTGTGACAGAGGATAGTAATTCTTCTGATATAAGCCAGCAGTCAGCTGGAAATATTTATCACAATCCTAGGCCTTTACCTCCTGTCCCCAAATAATATTTTGTAGATTAGATTTAACCTCTACACTATCATAGTCTGAGGATAACCAAAAAATACATTTAAATAAATTTTTATTGTGTACTTATTCCAATGAATTTCATTGGTAATAATACTTGAACCCAAAATTTTATGAAGTATATTTATAATTTTTTTTAAAAACGTAGAATTAATAATTTTTTCTATTTTATTATTTAATTAAACAAAAATTTATATCATAGACATTTAAAAAAAAAACTAGTCATTTTCTTTATACTCTCAAATAAGTCAGAATTAATAATTTGTGTAAAAAGCTATAAAACACAGTGTTTAAATTTGAAACAAATGATATATTTTTATGAAAATTGATTTTATCTGTTTTATAGTATCCTTTACATTATAAAATTACATCAGCTTATGTAATCATACAACTTGGATCTGTCAGTAGTGTTCATAGTTTTATACTGTGGTTTAATTTTGATTGGCTGGAAAGGTTTCTTTAAATCAGCAGAGATAGAAAGAAGAAGAAGAAAAAAGAAAGAAAACAAATTCTCTAGATGAGTAATGTAAATAATAGTAAAAATTTGTGAATATAACTTTTAAAATTATGATTTTATTTGTTAACAGTTATGTCAATATTTGTATTTATAACAATGTGTATACATAAGCATGTTTTTATTTAAAAAAATGAAATGAAAAATATATGTGAGATGTAGTGAGAAAAATTTAAGCTTAGCACAAAGACTAGCAGCCATTACACACATTACACACTCAGTAGGAGTGCTGCATTATTTTCCTCATCAGCTAAGGAAATAATATTCATTCAGAATAACAAAAGGATATAAATACCCTCTGAATTTAAGGAAATAAGGATGTAAATACCCTCTGAATTTAAATTTACAGTGGATTTTATAAGAAAGGTAAGATTTTATATTCCTCTTTTTCATATGTTATATTTTTCACAATGTAACGAACATGAATGTAGGCATAAGGAAATAGAAAAAAAAATGAACCCTTTGTTTCTGCGTATTTGGATCAAATCTAGATTTTTTTTTTATCTCAGGATTTGTCATAAAGATTGTGTCCATGAAATATTTAATAACAAAAAGAAATGTTTTTATTTAGCTTAAAAAATACTAATAGATTTAAAATCAAAAGACATCTGGATATAAAGAATTATGAAAAATGTAATTAACTTGCATTTTATATTTTTATTCAAGTGCAAAAAATATTGTAACAAAGGTTATAAGAAAAATTAAAATATAATCATATCATCATAAGATAGCATTTTTTATTCCTCAGGAAATAAGTAAAATATTAAAATTTATTTTGCAAAAAAAAAATGATACACAAAATTATTTTAATAGAAATATTAATTTAAATTAATATGTTTTAGTATATATAATTATATTATGAATCATTGCATTTTTTTTATTTTTCAGATAAATTGAAATTTGAGACTATTTATATTTCTAATGAAAAATATGATGTTACAAGCATCTTACCTCTTGTGTCTAATCCAAATTTGTTGGACTATAGATCTTACACTGAGAGTAGAGGAAGGGAAAAGTCCTGGCACTTACCTGGGGGATATTGCTGCTGATTCTAATGTCATGGATGATGTTGCAATCCAAGATCAAAATCTAATCACATTTAGTCTTATGGAACAGGATGGTTCAAGTAGTTCTCCATTATTCCGTATTTCTAAAAACACAGGAAAACTCTACACAGCCCAAACATTGGATGCTGAATCTCTGTGCACATTCAACAAGGAATGTTTTTTAATGGTCGATGTTGCAGTGCAAAGGGAAAGTACAATAAGTAGAATATTGGAAATCAAAGTAATAATTCAAGATGTGAATGACCATCAGCCTGAATTTCCTGATAAACAAATCAGTATTGAATTTGCTGAAGATACTGCTATAGGAAAGAAAGTATCAATTGCAAATGCAATTGACAAAGACGTTGGAATAATTAATTCAAAAATAACATACAAACTGAATAAAAACAAAGATGAACCCTTTACATTATTCATTTTCAAAAAGGTTGATGGAACTTCAGACTTGAGCATTACGCTAGAAGAGCGACTTGATCGAGAAGTAAAGGATTCATACCTCATTAAAGTAATTGCTAAAGATGGAGGAACACCATCTAAACAAAGCATTTTACTTGTTCATGTTTCAGTTACAGATATAAATGATAATATACCCGTCTTTTCTCAAAATGTCTACAATGTTTCTATCAAAAATAATCCAAGTGAAACTTCTTCAATTGCAACTTTATCAGCAACAGATTTAGACTCTGGCAAAAATGGAAGAGTCACTTATCATTTTAGTACAAAAACATCTGATGCTGCAAAAAGTCATTTCAAATTAAATGAACAGACTGGGCAAATTTTCTTAGAAAAAAAATTTACATCAAGTAATATACATACATATAATATATATGTTGAAGCAAAAGATGGAGGAAATCCACCTCTGGAATCTCTTGCAATGGTTGTTGTTAATGTTATAAATCAAGAAAATAATCCCCCAACTATTCATTTAAAATTCCTATCAGCATCAGGAAAAGATTCAACATCAGTTTCTGAAGGAATTAAAGTTGGCAGTTCAATTGCATATGTAAAAGTGACTGATCATGATGTTGGACAAAACGGAGAAGTGAGTTGCGATCTCCATTATGATAAATTTAAACTGCAAAGTCTGGATACAAAGAAATATCAAGTAATTGTGAAGAAAGCATTGGATAGAGAAACAGAGGCAAAGCATGAAATTATCATCAGCTGTCAAGATAAAGGATCTCCTCCATTGCAAAGTAAGAATAAGTTCTCTATCCAAGTGACCGATGTCAATGATGTAAGGCCACAGTTCTCTGTGGAGACATTTAAATTCTTCATTGAAGAGAATCAGAAATCCAGATTTTCTGTTGGCTTCATCAATGCAACAGATCCAGACTTGGGACTTGGAGGTAAACTCACTTATTCTCTGCTAACCAATAATAAACAATTTTTACCTTTCAAAGTCAAAGATGATGGCATGATTTCAGCGATTATGTCACTGGATCATGAGTTTCAAAACATTTACAAGTTTCAAGTATTTGTGAAAGATAATGGAATACCATCTCTGAATAATACAGTGAATGTGATTGTTGAAGTGACTGATAAAAATGATAATGCTCCATATTTTACATTTCCCAGTGTTAATCCTTTTAACATGGATATTGTATATTACCGGCATCATTCAAAGAATATCACGTATCTAAAGGCAGCTGATGGAGATAGTCAAGAGAATGCATTTCTAAAATATGAAATAATCAGAGGCAATGACAAGCAGATATTCAGCATGAACCAGTATACTGGTTTGTTAAGTTTCAATCGAGTGCTTAGCCAACAAGATGCTGGCTCATATGAGCTAGTATTTGTTGTGAAGGATAGTGGTAGCCCAGTTCTATCAGCAACAACTAGTATGTTTTTTACACTGACTGTAAGCAACAAGACATTAGAAATGCTAAGTGCCATTCATACGATAACTGAAGATAAAGTTGATCTTACATCAGTGATTATTATCACGGTTGTAGCAGTGACGGTAGCAGTGATCATTACTGCTTCTATATCAGTATGTATCATTCGATGTAATGACCAGAGAAATGTAACCTATGCCCATGCAATGAATCCACCAAATGTCGGTGGTGCAAATGTTGGTCCTAGTGGCAGGTACATGAGTGATCAAAGACATTTAATGTGCCCTTCAAAGCAGGGAATATCTTGGCCAACTGCTGTGAGCAAAACACATGCAGATAAAATAAGAAGTGCACATATAAACCAACCAAGCAGATCCCCCCATTCTGCAGAAAAGCTTCCCAATCAGCAGAAAAGGACAGACTTTTCTCTACCAGCTGAGTCAGCTTCACTTGTACAAGCACAGGTAGATAGTATTTTTTTTCTTTGTTCTCTTTATTTGACTGTGTGTTATAATCTTTGAAAATTTTCATGAAATAAATACCTTTTTAGCTGATTTCTCATGAAATATATCAATAACATTTGCATTCATTAGATTTTTTAAAAATACTTTGACATTGGATATTTATTTCCATTCACATCTTAGCATGAATATCACAGAATTTATATTAAAATTTGTACATGTTTTCTGAGTGTATTTCTCTAACCTTATTTGTACTTTTACTCATCCATGCATTGAATAATGCCGCCATGTCTGGTCAGAAGCTCCTACTATAAATCTCAAGATTCTTGACAAAATCCAAAGAAGGGTCTATAATATTATTGGTCCTCTCCAGGCATCTTTTCCACCAATGTAACATAGCTTCCCTGTGTCCTTTCATTCAATATTTTCATGGCAATTGTTCTAATGATCTTTCTTCTTTGGTACCTCAACATGAATTTAAGTGTTGTATTAGATTGGCAACTAGGTCTCATCATTTTACTGCTGAAATAGCCAGATGTAAGTTCTGTTCTAATAGTTCCTTCTCTCACACTTGTTGTCTGTAGAACTCTCTTCTAGTTTCTTGCTTTCCTGTCAACTACAATCTTCAACAATTTAAATACATCAATCTCCATCTTCTGAAACCTATTCTTTTATTGTCCTCTTTCTTGATATTATCACCTTGCTTGGGGTGAAATGATTAAAAAAATTCTTGTTTAATTATAATATAAAATCTGGAGTAAGATATATATTGTAAATAGTCTCGCATTATATTCTTGAAGGTTAAATATACTCTTCATGCTAAAATTATTTTTAAATATAATTTCTATCATAATATTTTTTTAATTATTTTGCAATTAATAATATTTTACCATATCAGTTTACTTTTGAACCAGTTCTTTTTAAATTATGTAAAATGCTTCACTATTTTATGGGTTTAATAGAAAGAAGTTAAAATGTATATTTCAGCTGCTGTTTATTTGAAATGGAGTGTAATAAACATGTGTCTGTGCACATATTTTTTCACCAATCTTCTATGATGATGTATGTTTCTATGCCTGTTATTCTGCATCTTAAATGTTTAAAAATAATTATAATTTTTAGGAATTTCAATTATATTCTGCAAGCAAATTTTGAATAAAAGTCCTTTGAATTGTACTTTAAATGCCAATTATATTCATTGTTATTTTTAATTATTTGTAAGTATTGATTATACTTTTTTTGTAGATTTTGTCATATTTTAATGTATTCTATCATCACCAGGCACATGTTCAAGATGAAGTAATACTTCCAAGTAGTCCCAAAAATAAACCTTACCAAATCAGTTCTGAATATCACAACCATCCTTCACCAAAACTTTCCCATACTGGTAATGGATATAGTAAAACTGAACAAAGCACAGATCAAAGAGAAAAAACTGAAGGTCAGGGACATCAGTAATTTTTGTTATTTTAGTCAGAAAAATATTTAAACATCATCAAAATTTTGAATTTTTAGTAATAAAAAATTTTAATGAAGTAAGATGAATAATCATAAAATTTCTACTGATTATTCTTCATAAAAATAAAAATTCACCTTGTTTAGCTTATTTTATTTCCTAAGAAAAGACTTTAAAACTGTTCATAAATCAGCTGTATCTTTTTATAAAAGTGTGATTAAAAAGAAATAAGAAAAATGCAAATAACCTGAACAATAAAAGTAATTAAAATGCAATTTTCTTGCCTCTGATTGTTGTAATAAAATTAGTCTGTATATTTTGTTATATCTTCAAACTCCAAAAGTAATCTATGATCTCAATAAATTTTTTTTTTACCAATCAACCTTTTATTTTAGACATGGTTGCTTCCCAATATTGTAACCCTCAACCAAAACAGAGTGAAGAATCAGCACAAGAAACAGAGATGAGGCCATTGGGACAGTGTGTCAACTATCCAAGTGATACAACAATTGTGGCTAGGGGTTTCTATACACCAAGCCTTGCACAAAATACTGGCCACAAAGACTCTATGACAGAAGATAGTAATTCTTCTGATATAAGTCAGCAATCTACAGGAAATATTTATCGAAATCCAAGACCTTTGCCTCCAGTACCTCACTAGACTGTATTAAGCACGTTGTATTGGTATTCAATATAATTGCTTAAATTTCCTTTACATCATAAATACAAATCAAATAATAATACAACAATTCACTTAATTTAATCATCTTTCAACTGTTTTCATAAATTAGTCCAAGAATAATAATATAAATACATTTTTCATATTTTTCAAAAAGAATTATCTATCATTAATAAGTGATACTGAAGGATCAACATAATCAGCAATAAGATTAAGTTGTTTTAAAATTAAAAATTTTTTTTTAATTCTACACAGATACACAGAATTTAATGAGTAAATTAACAAGTCTTACTGAAAATTGCTTTCTTTCATCCAGTCACAGGAAAAAATCTTTTCACATCTGGGTTGTCTGGTTCCAGCAACAAAAAAAAAAAAAAAAATATATATATATATATATCTATATCTATATCTATTTTACTTTAGATACTCATGAAAGATAGCTACTGAAAATAATCTCCAAAATAAATAAATAGGTATAACCTAATGTATGTAAATGAAAATATGTTTTTAAAGTAACTTAAGAAAATAACTGTGGTTTTTAGATAAAATTAAATAAACTCAAGACACTTATCAAAGAAAAAAAGATTGTCTTTAAAATGAAATCATATACTCTTAATAAAATATATCTCACACAACACATATTTACAATAATATTTTCTCTGCTATAAAAAGAGATCAGAGTCAACTCTCTTTAAATTGTACACTGAGGTTGATGTCTAATTGGTTGTAGGGTTCTAGTCTTATATGAAAAGCCATGGTGGTTTCAAACTGATGGAAAGAAGAAAGAAAATCAAAATGTAAAATACACATATTAACTAGCATATTGCACTTTGGGAAGAAATTTTTTGTTTTCTGAGTCCATTTTTCTTTTTATAAATTGTCATTTTAATGAATATATTTTTAATTTACATGTGTATTTAAATTTTTTAAAGGTATTATAAAATTAAAATTCTTTCCTCAAATTTGAGATAATTGTTACAAGGGATGTGTAGCAGTCATCACATTGTGGCAGCCATTACACACACAACACACATGCAGAGAGTACTGCATTCATTCTCACATTAAACAAATAAAACATTTACAGAAAAAGCAATATTTCCATGGGATTTTTATCAATAAGAAAAGGAATTTAAGAAGGATATTAATTCAGTCTGATGATATTCTTCAGGATAAAGGTAAGTGAGTTTTTGATAATTTTTCTATTTTCATATTTTTCACAACTGTGCTAGGCATACATGTACGGACAAAGAATAGACATTGTTTCTCTTTGTGTAGTCTTTATTTTTACTAAAACACTTTGTCATCTTATAAGACTCTTTAGATTATGACTTTTAGATAAATTATGTTGCCTTTTTTATCTATAATAGCAAATATCCCATTTTAATTAATATTATACAGAAACCAATAAAAAAAATAAAATAATTAAAAAAAAACTTCTCTATAATAACTAATTTGAATTAACATGACAAGTCCATAATGATGATAGTACTGATATGATATATGGATCCAATATATTTGTTTTACGTTCATAATATAAAAGTTAAACTCTTGTTTACATACTGAATTCTTTTCTAATAATAAATATTATTTTTTAAATAAAAGAGCTTTTAATAGAAAGTATCACATTTCTCTAAAATAAATCCTGATTTACTAAATGCTTGGCCGAAAATTTATTATTTATTAAAAATAAAAATTTGACACCATTTTCTCATATTCTGCAAAACAGAATTAATTTCTGTTTTTGCTTTTCAGAAGAAATGAAAATGAATTCCCAGGAATAGGTAAAACTGGAACAGAGGCAAAAAAAATGGATTTTGCAATATATCTTCTTTTTTCAATTCTACACTTTGTCATAAGTGTAGACCTGACATTCAAAGTTGAAGAAGGGAAAAGTCCTGGCACATACCTCGGTGACATTGCTGCTGATTCTAATGTCATGGATGATGTGGCAATCCAAGATCAAAATCTCATTTCATTCAGTCTTATGGAACAGGATGGAACGAGCAGCTCTCCATTATTTCGGATTTCTAAAACAACAGGAAAACTCTATACAGCACAAACATTGGATGCTGAGTCACTATGTATATTTAAAAAGGAATGTTTCTTAATGGTTGATGTTGCCGTCCAAAGAGACGGGACAATTAATAAGATATTAGAAGTGAAAGTTATAATATTAGATGTAAATGATCATCAACCAGAATTTCCAGATAAAAAAGTTAATATTAAATTTTCTGAAGATGTTGTACCTGGAACAAGAATTTCAATCCCAAATGCAATTGACAAAGATGTTGGAGCAATTAATTCAAAGATAACCTACAAGCTGAGTAAAAACAAAGATGAACCCTTTACATTATTCATTTTCAAAAAGGTTGATGGAACTTCAGACTTGAGCATTACACTAGAAGAGCGACTTGATCGAGAAGTAAAAGATTCATACCTCATTAAAGTAATTGCTAAAGATGGAGGGACACCATCTAAACAAAGCATTTTACTTGTTCATGTTTCAGTTACAGATATAAATGATAATATACCCATCTTTTCTCAAAATGTCTACAACGTTTCTATCAAAAATAATCCAAGTGAAACTTCTTCCATTGCAACTTTATCAGCAACAGATATAGATTCTGGTAAAAATGGAAGAGTCACTTATCATTTTAGTACAAAAACATCTGATATTGCTAAAAGTCATTTCAAATTAAATGAACAGACTGGGCAAATTTTCTTAGAGAAAAAGTTCACCTTAAATAATATATTAACACATAATTTATATGTTGAAGCAAAAGATGGAGGTAGTCCATCATTAAGTTCCCTTGCTATGGTTCTGGTAAATGTAATAAATCAACAAAATAATCCCCCAACTATTCATTTAAAATTCTTGTCTGCCTCAGGAAAGGATTCAACATCAGTTTCTGAGGGAATCAAAGTTGGCAGTTCAATTGCATATGTAAAAGTGACTGATCATGATGTCGGACAAAATGGAGAAGTGAGTTGCGACCTCCATTATGATAAATTTAAACTGCAAAGTCTGGATACAAAGAAATATCAAGTAATTGTGAAGAAAGCATTGGATAGAGAAACAGAGGCAAAGCATGAAATTATCATCAGCTGTCAAGATAAAGGATCTCCTCCATTGCAAAGTAAGAATAAGTTCTCTATCCAAGTGACCGATGTCAATGATGTAAGGCCACAGTTCTCTGTGGAGACATTTAAATTCTTCATTGAAGAGAATCAGAAATCCAGATTTTCTGTTGGCTTCATCAATGCAACAGATCCAGACTTGGGACTTGGAGGTAAACTCACTTATTCTCTGCTAACCAATAATAAACAATTTTTACCTTTCAAAGTCAAAGATGATGGCATGATTTCAGCTATTATGTCACTGGATCATGAGTTTCAAAACATTTATAAGTTTCAAGTATTTGTGAAAGATAATGGAATACCATCTCTGAATAATACAGTGAATGTGATTGTTGAAGTGACTGATAAAAATGATAATGCTCCATATTTTACATTTCCCAGTGTTAATCCTTTTAACATGGATATTGTATATTTCCGGCATCATTCAAAGAATATCACGTATCTAAAGGCAGCTGATGGAGATAGTCAAGAGAATGCATTTCTAAAATATGAAATAATCAGAGGCAATGACAAGCAGATATTCAGCATGAACCAGTATACTGGTTTGTTAAGTTTCAATCGAGTGCTTAGCCAACAAGATGCTGGCTCATATGAGCTAGTATTTGTTGTGAAGGATAGTGGTAGCCCAGTTCTATCAGCAACAACTAGTATGTTTTTTACACTAACTGTAAGCAACAAGACAGAAATGCTAAGTGCCATTCATACGATAACTGAAGATAAAGTTGATCTTACATCAGTGATTATTATTACGGTTGTAGCAGTGACGGTAGCAGTGATCATTACTGCTTCTATATCAGTATGTATCATTCGATGTAATGACCAGAGAAATGTAACCTATGCCCATGCAATGAATCCACCAAATGTGGGTGGTACACCAAATGTTGGGCCAAGTGGCAGGTTCATGAGTGACCAGAGACATTTAATGTGCCCTTCAAAGCAGGGAATATCTTGGCCAACTGCTGTGAGCAAAACCCATGCAGATAAAATAAGAAGTGCACATATAAACCAACCAAGTAGAGAATCTCATTCTGCAGAAAAGCTTCCCAATCAGCAGAATAGATCAGCTTCTCTTCCACAAGCTCCGCTAACTTCAGAGAGACAACCACAGGTAAGAAAATTCCACTTTCTATTTAATATAATATAATTTTTTAATTAATAATCCCTCAGAAATATTGTACACAATTTGTAATTTTTGTGTTGGTTTATCTTGCTGTATACTTTAATCTTTCTTCAGAAATATAACTTTATTTGCTAAACTTTTACTGGTCTTTTTCTGAAACTTCAATATACATTTCATTGTTCTCATATAAAAATTCTGAAAAAAATTTGTTGTCTAAGATCATTGTTATGAAAATAATACTTAACATTCTCAGAATTATGAATATTTTTTTTTAAAAAACTTCTAAACTTGCTGATTTTCCTGAATATTATTATTATTTTTATTTTTATTTTTTTTGTATCTAAGATTCTGAAAACAGGGACCACTTGGCTTCAGGGGAAAGAATTTTGCATCTAAGGAACTGTGGAAAAATTTCAGTTATATATGTAATGTTGAATAGATTGCTAGATAACAGTTCAAAAGGAGGAAGGAATTGAGAACACCTGGGATCAACAGGGAGGAATATGATCCAGGAATTTTGTGTGCCACTGTTTAATCTAACAGAAATGGTTCTTAAACTTCTATTGGTGATAACTTATGCTACTCAATGAACATGGAACTTAGATTAGATATGATGATTAGTTTCAGTGTGCTTAACTTAAATATTATATTCTTATTAAATTCAGATTTTATGAAAAATACATTAATATTAAAAAGAAAACTTGATAATGATATAGTGCAAAATATAAAGCAAATTTTACATTGTTGAAATTAATGGAACTTCAAGTGATATTCTCATCAATTTATTTTTAATAATTGTGAAGAATAAGCTAATTTGTTTTGCATTTTATTTTGTTCACAAACTAATTGTTTAAAGTCTTTAATATCATATGTACTTTTGTTTGAAAACAGAGACATATCCAAGATGATGTCATTCTCCCAAATAGCCCCCAAATTAAGCCACATCAAGTCAGTTCTTCAGAATACCTCAACCATCCCTCACCAAAAGTATCCTGCATTAACAGTGAGCAAAATAGAACTGAAACAAACACAGAACAGAGTGAAGAAAAAAATCAAGGTTAGTAACATTAATAGACATACTGGTCGAAAACATTAACTATCATCTGATAGAAAGAAAAATTAATTGTGAAACCAGTTTTAAAGTAGTATAAATTAAGTTAAATTCTAAGTTTAGTTTGAGTATTAAATTCAGCTATGAATGTAACCAAATGAAAAATGTTCTTCTGGTTAAAAAATTAAAAAATACTTTATATATTTTTTTATATATATTCTTGTGATAAGATAATCATGAGAATACAGCTCACCATTTCAATCAACTTTTTTTACCAGATGTGTACACTACTCAATACTGCAATCCTCAACCAAAGCAGAGTGGGCAGCCAGGACAAGAAACAGAGATGAGACCACTGGGGCAGACAGTCAACTACCCAAGTGATACAACAATTGTGGCTAGGGGCTTCTACACACCAAGCCTTATACAAAATACAGACAACAAAGACTCTGTAACAGAGGATAGTAATTCTTCTGATATAAGTCAGCAATCAACAGGAAATATTTATCGTAATCCTCGGCCTTTGCCTCCTGTACCTCACTAAAATAGTCTCTTAAGCTATTAATATTCATTATTTTTTTATTAGGGAGTAACTTCTTACTTCATGAAATCAAATTACAACACAGAACAACACTACTTAGTTATCTACAATAATTAATGTCATCATTTCAATCACTGTTTATTTCCAAATGTAACTTTTCCAGTTTTTATAAAGGATATAATTTTTTTTTCTTTTTCATATAAAAATAATTTTAAATATAAAAAGTCATGAAGCACGAGAAAGAATTTTTATTTTGTTTTAGTGCAGCATATTTATGGTAATATTTTCAGTTATAAAGACTAAGTTTTAAAAAATTCTCTCATATAAATACTGGTCAATATTATGTTAAACGGCAGTCATTCCTGATCACACAGAAAAGTTTGTTCAAATCTCATAATACAGTTGATTGTAGATCATAAATTAAAAAAATTATCTTTAAAATATAATTTTAAATAAAACTCTCATAAACAAATAAGTTTGAACTACCAAAGAGATAAAAAGTTAAAATTTTAAAATACTACACCTTTCAAGGAGAGCTACAGCTGACATGAACAATAAATAAAATTTGTTATTGTTTAAATAGAGAAGAAAAGAGTAACAGATTAAGAGAGAAACCAGTAAAATGCATTTTGGGAGAAATCAATTTTTTTTTTAATTTGAATTTTTTCATGAATACATCAATTACTATTTCTATTTTAATACAAATAAATATTTAAAATTACTCTAGTAAAAAATATAATTTTTTGATAAAATAAAGCTTAGCATCACAGCCTCCTTTTGTATAAGAAGGCAAGCAGCCATTATTTATTGTTATAGCCATTGTACACTCAACACACTCACTAGGACTGCTGGATTTTTTCTCGCATTAAGCTAAGCAAAAACTGTAGCCCAATCTAATGTCAAACTAATTTTTGCAATTCAACATTTGTAGAAGCAGAAATACTTTCGTTTATGTCTTCCATTTAACTGAAAAGTTATGAAGGTAAGTAAAATTGAAAGATTTCTAGGTATGTATTCTTATGTTTGCCGAAGAGAGCGATTCAAAAATATTGTGCTCGTATTCATTGTCTCTGACTATAAAATAAATGTATAAATATGAATGGTTGGAATTATTATGAGACTATATTTCATAGTGATTTTTATATAATTGAATAATCATTATTAAAATCCATAAAGATATTTTGTAGAAACATTTTGTAACATATTTGATTTTTTTAAATGTCGACCATTAAACATGTAACACTACCTTATAAAAAAAATAAATCTGATATGACATAGTTTAAAATTTACATCTTTGATTTCCAGTATTATTTGTATCATCTATTTAAGAATTTTGACTAAAAATTATATTAGTTTTATAAAATGAGTAAAAGTAAAATATTTTAATTGAAATTCCTTGAGAAAATAGTATTTTCATATTATGAAATGAACAAAAATGGCTGCCATGAAAGTTGTATTATTTATCAAAAGTATTTCAGTTGTTTCAGTTTATCAGTAAAAAAATAAATTATCTAAAAATTTCAAGAATAATTTTTAATTTTAAATATTGACTTTGGAAATGATTTTATAAAATATTTAGAAAATATTTAAAATGTTAGTCCTAATTAATTTATTCATTCATTTTATTTTTAGAATAATTATAAATGTCTAATAATATATATATATATATATATATATATATATATATATATATATATATATATATATATATATGTGTGTGTGTAATTAATTTTTTTTTTTAAATTTCAGATCATTTAAGAGCTTCTCAATTTTTTTTTTACTGAAACCATGCTACTACAAATATATTTCCTACTGTTACATCTGCATATCAGTTATGGTGTAGATTTGACATTCAAAGTAGAAGAAGGGAAAAGTCCTGGTACTTACCTGGGAGACATTGCTGCTGATTCTAATGTCATGGATGATGTGGCAATTCAAGATCAAAATCTAATCACATTCAGTCTTATGGAACAGGATGGTACAAGCAGCTCTCCATTATTCCGGATTTCTAAAACAACAGGAAAACTCTACACAGCCCAAACATTGGATGCTGAATCTCTGTGTACATTCAACAAGGAATGTTTTGTAATGGTTGATGTTGCAGTTCAGAAATCTAAAAGAATTATGAAGATATTAGAAGTGAAAGTTTTAATTCAAGATGTAAATGATCATCAACCAGAATTTCCTAATAAGAATATTAACATAGAGTTTTCTGAGGGGGATGTAGTGGGAATAAAAATATTAATTGCCAATGCAGTTGACAAAGATGTTGGAGTAATTAACTCAAAAGTAACCTATCAACTAAAGAAAAATAAAGGAGAACCTTTTACTTTGTTCATATATAAAAAAGTGGATGGATCCTCTGATCTCAGCATTACACTTGAAGAACGACTTGACAGAGAAGTGAAAGATTCTTACTTGATTCAGGTTGTAGCTAAAGATGGGGGATCACCACCAAAACAAAGTATTTTGAATGTGCATATTTCAGTTGCAGACATCAATGATAACATTCCAATATTTTCACAAAATGTCTACAATGTTTCTATCAAAAATAATCCAAGTGAAACTTCTTCCATTGCAACTTTATCAGCAACAGATATAGATTCTGGTAAAAATGGAAGAGTCACTTATCATTTCAGTACAAAAACATCTGATGTTGCTAAAAATCACTTCAAACTGAATGAACAAACTGGGCAGATATTTTTAGAGAAAAAATTTACATTAGGTAAGATACTGACACATAATTTGTACATTGAAGCAAAAGATGGAGGAAAGCCCCAACTGAGTTCACTAGCTATGGTTCTTGTAAATGTAATCAACCAACAAAATAATCCCCCCACTATTCACTTGAAATTTTTATCAGCTTCAGGAAAAGATTCAACATCAGTTTCTGAAGACATTGAAGTTGGTAGTTCAATTGCTTATGTAAAAGTGACTGATCATGATGTTGGACAAAATGGAGAAGTGAGTTGCAACCTCCATTATGATAAATTTAAACTGCAAAGTCTGGATACAAAGAAATATCAAGTAATTGTAAAAAAATCATTGGATAGAGAAACAGAGGCAAAGCATGAAATTATCATCAGCTGTCAAGATAAAGGATCTCCTCCATTGCAAAGTAAGAATAAGTTCTCTATCCAAGTGACCGATGTCAATGATGTAAGGCCACAGTTCTCTGTGGAGACATTTAAATTCTTCATTGAAGAGAATCAGAAATCCAGATTTTCTGTTGGCTTCATCAATGCAACAGATCCAGACTTGGGACTTGGAGGTAAACTCACTTATTCTCTGCTAACCAATAATAAACAATTTTTACCTTTCAAAGTCAAAGATGATGGCATGATTTCAGCTATTATGTCACTGGATCATGAGTTTCAAAACATTTACAAGTTTCAAGTATTTGTGAAAGATAATGGAATACCATCTCTGAATAATACAGTGAATGTGATTGTTGAAGTGACTGATAAAAATGATAATGCTCCATATTTTACATTTCCCAGTGTTAATCCTTATAACATGGATATTGTATATTACCGGCATCATTCAAAGAATATCACGTATCTAAAGGCAGCTGATGGAGATAGTCAAGAGAATGCATTTCTAAAATATGAAATAATCAGAGGCAATGACAAGCAGATATTCAGCATGAACCAGTATACTGGTTTGTTAAGTTTCAATCGTGTGCTTAGCCAACAAGATGCTGGCTCATATGAGCTAGTATTTGTTGTGAAGGATAGTGGTAGCCCAGTTCTATCAGCAACAACTAGTATGTTTTTTACACTGACTGTAAGCAACAAAACATTAGAAATGCTAAGTGCCATTCATACAATAACTGAAGATAAAGTTGATCTTACATCAGTGATTATTATTACGGTTGTAGCAGTGACGGTAGCAGTGATCATTACTGCTTCTATATCAGTATGTATCATTCGATGTAATGACCAGAGAAATGTAACCTATGCCCATGCAATGAATCCACCAAATGTGGGTGGTACACCAAATGTTGGGCCGAGTGGCAGGTACATGAGTGACCAGAGACATTTAATGTGCCCTTCAAAGCAGGGAATATCTTGGCCAACTGCTGTGAGCAAAACCCATGCAGATAAAATAAGAAGTGCACACATAAACCAACCAAACAGAGAATTGCATTCTGCAGAAAAACTTCCCAGTCAGCAGCAAAGATCAGCTTCTCTTCCACAATCATCAACAACTTTGCAGATACTTTCTCAGGTTTGTTTTTTTAATGTACATTTTGCATAAATTAATTTATTATAATGCACTTAATTGTTTATTTATAATATTTTCTGCTATTGGTTAATTCTAGTTTGCCTCTTCAATGCATCTTTATTGTGTACATTTATATACCATATTGTCTAGTATTATAAGCTATCAGTAATGTTTTTGTACCAACCCTGAAGCTAAAGGTGTATGGCACTATGAAGACCCTTTAATATACACTAAGACTAAACTTATAATAAAAATTGAAAACTATCCCAGTTTGAAGCTTAGAATTTCCTCTCAGCCTATTTGTATATATTTGTTTGTATTTATATAGTATCAATATTCACAAATTCAATATATTCACAAATTATATCATTTTATTATTATGTGGAATTCTTTTTCCTATTAATGTTGCATAATATTTTATTATACAATTATTTTCCATTCATGTTCAATTGTTGTCAGTTTTTTTCCTTAGTTCACAGATTTATATTTCCTAATTTTCTCATATCCTGACATTCATTTTTGAAGTATTGGATTTTGTTTTCCTTACATGTCATGATGTAGGAGAACAGTAGATTTATAAATTTATGTGATCTTTTATCTGCAGAGATCCTTAAATGAGAAACCTGGTCTGCCAGTTAATACAACAAATAAATCTCAAGCAGTAACCTCACTTGAATATCACAACCAATCGTCTCCAAAAATGCTCCATCACTCTGCAAATGAACATAAAAATGAAGATAGCTCAAGCCAAGGAGAAGTGATGACAGGTAATTAATAAATAATATATCTTCTAATTATTCTGAATTTACAAAGTTTCAATTGACAATTTTAATGTCTGAAATATGAAAAAGTTTGCATAAAGAATATTTTTTTGCAGATAGACTAAATATTTGTAGTAAAATACTTATGGTGGCAATCATTTTTTTTTTCTGGAAAACTGACTAAAAGTATCACTCAAGTCTTATCTGTGAACTTCAGGTATTTGGTAGGCTGTTTACCCACTGTAGTCTACTAAAATCTGTACCTAGCCTAACTATAATACTGCAATATTAAATAGAAACTGTGTGTGTGTGCATTGGTGGGGGTGACATATACCATCAAGTGTGGTAAATGTTTTAAATTATTCAGTTAAGTTGCTTAAAATAAATAGCCTGTACACTTCAAGATTCTGAATCTTTATAATTCTGTCAAGTTTTTTGATAACTTCTACAATATATGGCAGTTTACTTTCTATCAGTCAGTTAAGTACCATATGTGATACATGCTTGGGTAATCTTTATCTCTTTCGATTCATGACTGACTAGGCAGAAGATTTTGCCACAGTAGGCTGCTGTTTCTTTCTGCAGTAGACTGGTTGCCAACCAAGGCTAGAGGACCCACTCTGTTCTGCTATTCAACCCATAACTGGGGGTAAAAGAAATGAATTCCTATCTTTCCCAAGGGTATTTGTGAGTAAGTGAATGTAACAAACTCGACGGGAATGTGGCTCTCTGATTTTTCAGGCCAAGCCATTACTCCTTACATCACACCACACATCCCAGTTTACTTCAGCTATTTGAAAAATTTTCAGGATAAATTCTTCTATCAACAAAATGTTTAACTTATTTAAGAAAGAGTAACAAATTCTTTCTTTAGGTAAATTGTATTTTGCTTAGATGGCTGATATAAAAAGAATTTCTCAATATTAATAGATTTTAGCAGTGATATGAAGTAAAGAAAAATGCTTTATATATTTATATGATGATACATCAACATGTAATAATAAAAAAACATTCATTTTACGCAACAAATATTTATTTTTCAATTTCTTATCAAAGCATGTAATCAAACACTTCATGATTTAATCACATCGATTGAATATTAATCAGTGACAATTTCAAATCAATGCTAATGACTGCATCAGGTTTCTTACATTTAAAATGCGTCATTCCTGTGGTTGTTTTGAAAATAGATTCAAATTTAATTTATTTATTACAAGATAATAAGTTAAAAAGAACTACATGTTACAAACAGTTTGCATAAACTGATAAAAGACACATTTTTAAATAATTAGTTTCATATTTTCACAATATTTTATCTTTCAGATTTATAGAAATTGAACCTAGATGTCTATAGTAGAATGTCATCAGATATAAATAGCCTTCATATTCAAACAGCTATCAGCAATAATAGTGACGATAAAACCATTTCTGTCTGAATTTCTGGGACATGGAGTTACCATTATTTACACTATTTATATGTGGACTATTTTCCTCCTCTTTTTTATTGTTATCACAATGTTGATCTGGGTAACCTACAGAGAATTCTGATCTGAATCCATTATTTAAACTACTAGACTGTTCTAGTTTCACTGCTAATGTCTAGGGATATCTTGTATATATCTTTTATTTTTAGTACTGCTCAGTTATTGCTCACCCTATTTCCACTGAGTCCAAATACACACTGCCTAGTGCAGGGATTGAACTCACTATTGCTATGTCACCAAATTCACAAATCAACACTTTAATGCACTAGGTTATTGTCCCATGGAAAAGATGAGGACAACAGTCCACATGTAAAGAGTGTAAGTCATAAAAACACAAGTTTTAATTTCAACACAGACATATAAATAAAAAGTTCTTAAAATTTTCATGATAAAAATACCCGTTTAGTTTAGGTTTATTTAATTTTTAACACTGATGAACCGTACTGGGTCATCACAGTCTATAAGGGAATTGCTACATTATTACTCTTATAGAAATATATTAAATAATATTTTCATTTTGTATCATATTTTAAAAGTGTTTAAAATGACAAATAGAAGTGTTTAAGTTCTCTGAAGATATCAAAAATGCACACAGAAACATACATTTTCATATTAAACTTCTATTCCTCATAAGAAACGACACCCAAGTTAGCTTGCAACCAAACATGTGTGCTAACAGGTTACTAGCCAGTTCTTAAACTGAATGTAATATATGTTTTGAAATTTAGTCTGTTGGATGTCCTACAGTTATAATCAAAATTATTTCCTCGGAACATTCAGAAAGTTTACAAATGTAAGTTTTCTTTTTGTAAATTTTTAATGATGAATAATAATAGTAATAATAAAAAAGGGGTTGAATTATTTTTTAAAAACTATCTTATTAAAATATTAACTGTACTAAATATATTTATATAAAAATTCTTAAGATGATAAGTAAGCAAATTATGGAAAATCTTTATTTACATCTGGACTATTGCTCTCATCGTCTTCATTATTATTACAATGTTTTGGCTGTTGTACGTTCCAGTATTTTTCCAGAATTTGTTGATCCACATAACCTTCAAGGAATTTCAAATTAAAAGGCAACAAGCACCCAAAGAAGGCTGAAGAGCACAACATCCAAAGATGAGGACAATAGTCCAACTGTGAATAATGAGCTCCACATCACAGAAATTCAGACAGGAAATACAGAAAATCTCAAAGATTACAAGAAGCAAAAATAAAGAAAATTTATCATAAAATCAGTTAAAAACGTCTTTCTTTTAAACAAACCTATTGGTTAAAGTACATAAAAAAATATTTTTATATCCTGTTTCCAAATAAAATTTATTTTTTTAATAATGTTCAGGAACATAAGATATATTAGAGCTATAATGTTTGTATGGCTTTTTGTTTGTATTTTCTCTTTCCTAGAGGTTTACACCTCCCAGTACTGCAATCCTCAACCAAAACAGAGTGGGCGGCCAACACAAGAAACAGAGATGAGGCCATTGGGACAGACTGTCAACTACCCAAGTGATACAACAATTGTAGCCAGGGGCTTCTACACACCAAGCCTCACACAAAATGCTGATAACAAAGACTCTGTGACAGAGGATAGCACCTCTTCTGATATAAGTCAGCAATCTACAGGAAATATTTATCGCAATCCAAGGCCCTTACCCCCAGTACCCCAGTAAATTTTTCATATATATTTTGATTAAAATACATAATTATAGGTACTGAAATTTTAATTTAAAAATGGAAAAAATCTAGCAGCATTTGTTAATATTGTAATCTTTACTCATTTCCTTTTTTAAAATATAAATTAAAATGAATCAAAAGTATTCTAATATTCATATTTTTTCATCACAATTTTCATTAAATTGATTTTTTTTATATTCTTAGGGTTTTTCTTGAGCATTTCCTTGCAAAATTTGAAACAATTTACTTTAACTGATACATTCTGAATCTAACATGATCAAAATTGACATATTGGCTATTAACAAAATTTACTATTTCTTGTTCTGTTCTCAAATGATTTTTTAGCTAAAATTTAAAAAAATCTATTTTTATTTTCTGTTTCAAATTAGCTAGTGGGATTGTTCTTGTCTATATATTCATCACAAAAGAAAACAAATATTCCAAGATTAATTTTACTTACCTTATGATGTGATGCATTTTCAAAAGTTGATTTATTCAAGCAATTTCACTTTTCTGTTTAAATAGAAGTAGTAGTATAAATAAAGTAGTACTTAAAATATCTATCATAAAATGATTTCATATGTAGAAATTTGTTGGATTTACCTTTATTTTCTTAAGAAAAAGTATTTTTAAAATTATAATACAAGTTAGAGATTTTGTTATTCTGTAATGAAATTACAAATGAATTAAACAATAAACCTGCACAATGATAAAGATTTATTTAAAATAATTAGTGTTTTTGATATAAAGAATATAAAATACTTCTAGACCAGACAATATAAAATTACCTGATTAGAATTTTATTAAAAGCATTTTATATACATGCAGTTAGGGCTAAATATTAAAAGTTATTTAAAAGTTGGAGACATTGTTATTGAAGTGATCGAGAGAAAGAAAAAAGTGGGCTGCCTTAACGGATGAGTAACAGAATTGATAAAAAGGATTTTGGGAATAAATTTATTTAAAAAATTTTTTTTTAATGTACTTAGGTATTTATTCATCTGTTCATGAATATACATATTTGAAAGTACTTGAGTTTAAAAATAAATAAAAATAATACATATAAATAGTGTGAGGCTATCATTCTTTTGTAAGAAATACAGCAGTCATCATTTACAGTAGCAGCCATTATACACAAAACACACTCACTAGGATTGCTACCTTCCTTCTGGCTTTAACTAAATTAAGCATGTACTCTTCTGCTGAATAATAATATTCACAACAAAAGATGCAAAAATCATAGCTTCACTTTCAACTCTATTCATTGGAGTGAATAACAAAATGTAAGTAAACAATAATTCTTTACTTCTGTTTAGTCTTGTTACAAATTCTAATTGTTCAGCCACCCTCAGTGCACCCAGTAAATGAACATGTATTATTATTCTTTTGTCCCTGGATATTGCTAGACAAAGGCAGAAAGATGTGTGTTTTAACTCAATCATAAAATACTATATTTATTAAAGCTCTTTTATTAATATCATGCTGAAGTATAAATTTCTGTATATTATATAAAGATGTTCATATATTCTGTATATTATGTAAAGATTTTAAAATATTACATTTTTATAATATTCCTAAAATAAGAAAAGAGTAAAGATTTAAAATTGCAAAGTTCATGATATTATTTACTTTCTATATTTAAAAAAATTTATATTGCAAACTTCATGATATTATTTACTTTCTATATTTAAAAAAATTTATATTGCAAACTTAATGATAATAATAATATGTAGCACTTATCGATTTTAAAGAACTATGAGGATAAGATTCTGTCAGATCAACAAATATGGCTGCTATAATAAAACGCAGAGTGAAATGAAATGTCAAATATTTCAAGATGGCTAGAATACTGTTTCTGTTTCAAAACTGAAATTGCCAGCTCTTGACTATTTTTCTATATTTAGAACAAATTTCATTTTAATACTTAAAATGTTTTTCCATAAATATCATCTAATAAATGTATTCAAATTGAGTTAAAAAGAGTGAAAAGAAGTAAAAATAATAATTATTTTTCATTTCTGTATATTTCAGATCCCTAAAAAACCAAGAAAATAATCCTTTAAATTATTTGAAATTTACATAAGCAATATGTCACTACAAATATGTGTGTTGCTCTCAGTTCTTCACATTTGTCAGAGTGTAGATTTAGTCTTCAGAGTGGAAGAAGGTAAAAGTCCAGGTACGTACCTGGGAGACATTGCTGCTGATTCTAATGTCATGGATGATGTATCAATTCAAGATCAAAATCTAATCACATTCAGTCTTATGGAACAGGATGGAACAAGCAGCTCTCCATTATTTCGGATTTCTAAAAACACAGGAAAACTCTACACTGCTCAAACATTGGATGCTGAGTCTTTATGTATATATGAAAAAGAATGTTTTTTAATGGTTGATGTTGCAGTACAAAGAGAAAATACAATCAGTAGAATACTAGAAATCAAAGTAATAATTCAAGATGTGAATGACCATCAGCCTGAATTTCCTGATAAACAAATCAGTATTGAATTTGCTGAAGATACTGCTATAGGAAAGAAAGTATCAATTCCAAATGCAATTGACAAAGATGTTGGAATAATTAATTCAAAAATAACATACAAACTGAACAAAAACAAAGATGAACCCTTTACATTATTCATTTTCAAAAAGGTTGATGGAACTTCAGACTTAAGCATTACACTAGAAGAGCGACTTGATCGAGAAGTAAAAGATTCATACCTCATTAAAGTAATTGCTAAAGATGGAGGGACACCATCTAAACAAAGCATTTTACTTGTTCATATTTCAGTGACAGATATAAATGATAATATACCTGTCTTTTCTCAAAATGTCTACAATGTTTCTATCAAAAATAATCCAAGTGAAACCTCTTCAATTGCAACTTTATCAGCAACAGATTTAGACTCTGGCAAAAATGGAAGAGTCACTTATCATTTTAGTACAAAAACATCTGATATTGCTAAAAGTCATTTCAAATTAAATGAACAGACTGGGCAAATTTTCTTAGAGAAGAAATTCACTTTAAGTAATATGATAACATACAATTTATATATTGAAGCTCAGGATGGAGATGTCCCACCATTAAAATCTTTAGCAAAGGTACAAGTTAATGTAATTAATCAGCAAAACAATCCCCCCACTATTCATCTAAAATTCCTGTCTGCATCAGGTAAAGACTCAACATCGGTTTCTGAAGGTATTGAAGTTGGCAGTTCAATTGCTTATGTAAAAGTGACTGATCATGATGTTGGACAAAATGGAGAAGTGAGTTGCGATCTCCATTATGATAAATTTAAACTGCAAAGTCTGGATACAAAGAAATATCAAGTAATTGTAAAAAAATCATTGGATAGAGAAACAGAGGCAAAGCATGAAATTATCATCAGCTGTCAAGATAAAGGATCTCCTCCATTGCAAAGTAAGAATAAGTTCTCTATCCAAGTGACCGATGTCAATGATGTAAGGCCACAGTTCTCTGTGGAGACATTTAAATTCTTCATTGAAGAGAATCAGAAATCCAGATTTTCTGTTGGCTTCATCAATGCAACAGATCCAGACTTGGGACTTGGAGGTAAACTCACTTATTCTCTGCTAACCAATAATAAACAATTTTTACCTTTCAAAGTCAAAGATGATGGCATGATTTCAGCAATTATGTCACTGGATCATGAGTTTCAAAACATTTACAAGTTTCAAGTATTTGTGAAAGATAATGGAATACCATCTCTGAATAATACAGTGAATGTGATTGTTGAAGTGACTGATAAAAATGATAATGCTCCATATTTTACATTTCCCAGTGTTAATCCTTTTAACATGGATATTGTATATTACCGGCATCATTCAAAGAATATCACGTATCTAAAGGCAGCTGATGGAGATAGTCAAGAGAATGCATTTCTAAAATATGAAATAATCAGAGGCAATGACAAGCAGATATTCAGCATGAACCAGTATACTGGTTTGTTAAGTTTCAATCGAGTGCTTAGCCAACAAGATGCTGGCTCATATGAGCTAGTATTTGTTGTGAAGGATAGTGGTAGCCCAGTTCTATCAGCAACAACTAGTATGTTTTTTACACTAACTGTAAGCAACAAGACAGAAATGCTAAGTGCCATTCATACGATAACTGAAGATAAAGTTGATCTTACATCAGTGATTATTATTACGGTTGTAGCAGTGACGGTAGCAGTGATCATTACTGCTTCTATATCAGTATGTATCATTCGATGTAATGACCAGAGAAATGTAACCTATGCCCATGCGATGAATCCACCAAATGTGAGTGGTACAAATGTTGGGCCTAGTGGCAGGTACATGAGTGACCAGAGACATTTAATGTGTCCTTCAAAGCAAGGAATATCTTGGCCAACTGCTGTCAGTGTAAATAAAACACATACTGACAAAATAAGAAGTGCCCTTATAAATCAACCAAGCAGACAACCCAATTCTGGAGAAATGTTTCCCAATCAGCAGAAAAGATCCGCTTCTTTGCCTCAGCAGCAAGTATCACCAATGAATGAATCTGAGGTAAGTACTTATTGTTGATTCTTTTTATTTTTTTTTAATTTTTATAAAGAACTTAGCTAATAATTATGAAAATCAAAATAATTTACAAAACCAAAATGAAAATTTAATTTTCTATATATTTATCTATTTCTTTTTGTTTAATAGTGATTTTAAATATTTATTCTTGAATATAGTTATTTTTATTATTTTTTCTGATTTTGATATAAATATTCCATTCTCACTCATAATTAATGGTACTTTTTTCTTTTATCATTTTGTATGCTCTTTTTATTCTTTAGGAATTTATCATATTACGTAATTTTTTATGCTTCTTTTTATCATATACTATGTTTGCTTTTGTCTTTAGGGACATTTTATATAGAAAATATATTTGCTAATTTCATTTGATAATATTAGAAAAATGGAATAATGCTTTTTTTGTGATTAGCAGAGACAAATCCAAGAAAAGATAAGTCTTCCAAATAAATCACATGGTGTCAGTTCTTCTGAATACCATAATCAACAATCACCAAAACTTTCCCACAATGAAAATGGACAAAATGCAAGGGACATTCAAGGTCAAATTGAGGGAGTAACGACAGGTATGTAAATTTTATTGTTGTTGTTTTTTTTTAAATTTAGTTTATAATGATTCAGGTAAACCTAATTATTCTTAAAATATTGTTTGAAAGGATTTTTTAAAACTTATATTATAAATTATATTGTATAAGTGTCTTTTAACTCTTTCTTTGGGACCTTGTCAGAAAATTTTACTTAACTATTAAAAATATTTCCCAGGCATACTTAAAAACTGTTTGGGCTATTGAACTCATTCTTTGTTTTTCTTTTGGTGTTAACACAACATTTCAGCTAATCCATTTTGTAGTGTTCTTTACATTTATAACCTTTAACAAAAATGGAAGATTTCTTTTCTACAGAAATAAAAAAAAAACTTTTCTTATAAACTGTACACTGTAGAATGTATCAATAAAAACATAGTACCAACAAAAGCAGTACAAAAATAAGTTCATTAATCTGAACAGCACTTATATTTATTCTCTTCAAGGTTATAGACAGTATTCTTAAAAATGTTTTATTTCAGATTAAAAATTTTGTAAAGGTGTTAGATATTCAAATATCTTAAAATGAAGATTTAAATTATCCTTTAAAATCAAATAATCTATCGTAAATACTGATTTTTTTCAGAGAGTTTTTTTTCATTCATTTATTTTACTAGATATTGTCTTCTAGCAAACAAATGAGAAATGTCATTAATCAACTGTTTCTGTTAAATCAATTTTAGTAACAGCTGAAATTTGAATATGAATTTTGATGATTTTTCATGTTTTTTATTGAAACCATAGTCAGGAATTTTCATTGAAGATAAATTTATGAATCACATTTTTATTTTATTATGAAAAAAAGAAAATAGTAAAATAATTGAGAATAAAAAAATGTTTGTTTTTCAAATCATACAAAATATGAAGAAGACAAAGAAAATTTAATACTATATTTATTTTTATTTGCATGCTTAGGTTTTAATCTTTGAAAGAAAAAATAATGTTGCATATGGTTTCATTTTTTTTTTTATTGATCCTATGCACTGGTATGGGCTTGAAGAATATTCAGTATATTATTTTTAGTCTATCTTTTAGGATTTTAAAAATATTTTTAATAGTTATTATGTAATTAGGTATGTCTTTATTTTTGTATCCCAGAAGTATACACTTCCCAGTATTGCAACCCTCAACCAAATCAAAGTGGGCAACCAACACAGGAAACAGAGATGAGGCCACTGGGGCAGACAGTCAACTACCCAAGTGATACAACTATTGTGGCCAGAGGTTTCTGTACACCAAACATTTCACAAAATACAGACAACAAAGACTCTGTGACAGAGGATAGTAATTCTTCTGATATAAGCCAGCAGTCAGCAGGAAATATTTATCGTAACCCTAGACCCTTACCCCCTGTTCCTCACTAATTCTTTTGAAACATCATAAATCATATTTCATACCATACCTCATTAAGATTTCATCATATATCATAAAAATAATTCTTAATTATGTATAAAGATGTAGTAAATGTGCAAAGTACAATTTGATTTCTGCTAATAAAAAAGGAACAAATTCACTTGATTAAATAACTGTTCAATGAAACATAAATATTTAAATTCAATGTAATTTGATGTCATAATGTATCTGTTTTAAAGGAAACTGTAGTTATTTTGTGTGTAAAATTTATTTGTAGGAATGAACACATGGCAAGTTAGGATCTGTTTCTGTGTATTCACAAAATAAATTTGTAGGATTCTGAACAAATGATTAATAACTCTGACTTTTTTTTTAAATCACAAAACATCAATTTAAAGAAAATGTATTATTTAATGGTAAAAATTGTAAATAGCATTTTTGAATTAATTATTTGAAGAAAATAATTTTTTATATGTATTGTGATTATGACAATGTATCCATAAAAAGAAAATGAAGTCCTAATGTCTTTATTTGAAGATCAAACTCTCTTCAATTTTGATGTCTTTCACAAAATAATATTAAACTATGATATTCAGTGAACTGAATTTGTAATGAACAAAATAATAAATATTGTACTTTTTTAAAATTGTGAATAAATTGTGTCAAAATCTATGAGAAATAATGTTTTCTTGAAATCAAATTTTTCAAAATCATTTTGAATTAATACTATTTTCTATAATGAAATCCATGAACACCTTAAGTGTTTACATGCACGCATGCACACACACACACTTGCTGTCCTGCTCATCAGTCTTCTTTGATACAAAGAAAAATCATTTCTACAGATAGAAAGAAAATATATTATTGAACAGATAGATACTAATTTATAGAATGGAATTTTGGGAATAAAATTTGCTTTTTTTAAATTTATATTCCTTTTTATAGATGAACACAAGATCAATTGTCTTCTTTTTATAAGTAAACAATTTAATGTATTCTTATTTAAAAATCAAGTAATAGGTGGAGTCATTCTGTTTTTTCCACAAAGCACAGCAGTCATCACTCACAGTAGCAGCCATCACACATACAACACACTCACTAGGACTGCAAACTCCTTTCTTTCATCAATCAAAGAAAGAAAGCATCTGAACTGGGAATTATATTCATACAAAACAACAGCAGCAGGGGATTTTACTTCTGGTTAAGATCTTACCTCAACACAATCATCAGTGGATGCAAAAATGAAAGGTTAGTATTTTTGAAAATGTTCTTCTTTCATTGTTCCAACCTTTTGTTAGGTGAATGGTTTTGAATATACAGAAGCAAAAAAATCTCTGTTGATTAATCTATGTTCATAATTTTGATGGCTTTATTTATTTTGCTAGATTAATGGATAGAATAATTTGAAGATTTTTATAATGAAGCAGAGAAATTTTGTTTGATATGAAATACATTTTTCTTTGTCATAAGGATTATTCTAATATTGTATGCTATTTTTAATTGTCTATTCATAAAAGAAGAGTTTCTTTATTTATTTACACTGCAACCTTTGTTTCCATTTCTAATATTATTTTCATCCACATGTTTACATACAGGAAAAACAAATTTAATTGTTACTTACTGTAGGAGAATGTAAATTCCAATCCTAAACATAAATGAGGAGAAATGTTTACTACTATTAAATAAAGATGGCTGCAGTATTACAATATGTAGGCCAGTGTTAATGCATCAGTTTTTGTTTCAAACCAAAGTACATTTCGAAATAAAATAACATCTGATCTTTTATTTACATCCTTGTTTAGAAAGTTCTAGATATTAAATTAATTTCTGTTCTTATTTAAAATGTGTAAAAATATAAAAATTAAACTTTTTAATGAATTACAAATTTAAAGGAATTCTTTTGACAATGAGTACAGATATATTTATAACATAAATATTATAACTGGTATATATAAAAATAAGGAATGTTTTTTGTTCCAGATGCATTAATATTTTTTTACTTTTGTTAGGTGAATGGTTTTGAATATACAGAAAGAAAAAAAATTCTTAATTCAAAAGATGTATGAATTGAATTTCCATTTGATGGGAAGAAATTTGCAATGTCAAATATGTATTCTGCTGTTTCTTATACACAATTGTCAAAGTGTAGACCTAACATTCAGAATAGAAGAAGGGAAAAGTCCGGGAACTTACCTTGGTGATATCGCTGCTGACTCTAATGTCATGGATGATGTGGCAATCCAAGATCACAATTTAATCAAATTCAGTCTTATGGAACAGGATGGTGCAAGCCATTCTCCATTGTTCCGTATTTCTAAAAAGACAGGAAAACTCTACACAGCCCAAACATTGGATGCTGAATCTCTGTGTACATATGGGAAAGCATGTTTTTTGATGGTTGATGTTGCTGTTCAGAAATCTAAAAGAATCATGAAAATTTTGGAAATCAAAGTTATAATTATTGATGTTAATGATCATCAACCTGAATTCCTTGACAAACAAGTTAATATTCAATTTTCTGAAGGTGACAGAGTTGGAATAAGAAAGTCGATTCCAAATGCGAAAGACAAAGATTTTGGACTTAAGAATTCCATCATTTCCTATGAATTGAAAAGAAACAAAGATGAGCCTTTCAAGATGACCGTTGCTAAAAAAGTGGATGGAACATCTGATCTGAGTATAGAATTGGAAAAAATGCTTGACAGAGAAGTTAGGGACACTTATAAGTTACAAGTGATTGCCAAAGATGGAGGGTCACCTGTAAAGAAAACTATATTATTAGTACATATCTCTGTGATGGATATCAATGATAATACACCAGTCTTCTCCCAAAATGTCTACAATGTTTCTATCAAAAATAATCCAAGTGAAACTTCTTCCATTGCAACTTTATCAGCCACAGATGTAGATTCTGGTAAAAACGGGAGAGTCACTTATCATTTTAGTACAAAAACATCTGATGTTGCTAAAAATCATTTCAAACTGAATCAACAGACTGGACAGATTTTCTTAGAGAAAAAATTTACACTGGGCAATGTTCAGACGCATAATGTATATGTAGAAGCCAAAGATGAAGGCAGTCCTTCATTAAGTTCACTTGCAATGGTTATTATAAATGTAATCAACCAACAAAATAATCCTCCAGCTATTCACTTAAAATTCTTATCTGCATCAGGAAAAGATTCAACATCAGTTTCTGAAGATATTGAAATTGGCAGTTCAATTGCTTATGTAAAAGTGACTGATCATGATGTTGGACAAAATGGAGAAGTGAGCTGCGATCTCCATTATGATAAATTTAAACTGCAAAGTCTGGATACAAAGAAATATCAAGTAATTGTGAAGAAAGCATTGGATAGAGAAACAGAGGCAAAGCATGAAATTATCATCAGCTGTCAAGATAAAGGATCTCCTCCATTGCAAAGTAAGAATAAGTTCTCTATCCAAGTGACCGATGTCAATGATGTAAGGCCACAGTTCTCTGTGGAGACATTTAAATTCTTCATTGAAGAGAATCAGAAATCCAGATTTTCTGTTGGCTTTATCAATGCAACAGATCCAGACTTGGGACTTGGAGGTAAACTCACTTATTCTCTGCTAACCAATAATAAACAATTTTTACCTTTCAAAGTCAAAGATGATGGCATGATTTCAGCGATTATGTCACTGGATCATGAGTTTCAAAACATTTACAAGTTTCAAGTATTTGTGAAAGATAATGGAATACCATCTCTGAATAATACAGTGAATGTGATTGTTGAAGTGACTGATAAAAATGATAATGCTCCATATTTTACATTTCCCAGTGTTAATCCTTTTAACATGGATATTGTATATTACCGGCATCATTCAAAGAATATCACGTATCTAAAGGCAGCTGATGGAGATAGTCAAGAGAATGCATTTCTAAAATATGAAATAATCAGAGGCAATGACAAGCAGATATTCAGCATGAACCAGTATACTGGTTTGTTAAGTTTCAATCGAGTGCTTAGCCAACAAGATGCTGGCTCATATGAGCTAGTATTTGTTGTGAAGGATAGTGGTAGCCCAGTTCTATCAGCAACAACTAGTATGTTTTTTACACTAACTGTAAGCAACAAGACATTAGAAAGTGCCATTCATACAATAACTGAAGATAAAGTTGATCTTACATCAGTGATTATTATTACGGTTGTAGCAGTGACGGTAGCAGTGATCATTACTGCTTCTATATCAGTATGTATCATTCGATGTAATGACCAGAGAAACGTAACCTATGCCCATGCGATGAATCCACCAAATGTGGGTGGTACACCAAATGTTGGGCCAAGTGGCAGGTACACGAGTGACCAGAGACATTTGATGTGCCCTTCAAAGCAGGGAATATCTTGGCCAAATGCTGATAAAATAAGAAGTGCTCATATAAACCAACCAATCAGAGAATCCCATTCTGCAGAAAACCCTGCTGATCAACAGAAAAGATCAGCCTCCTTACCACAACCCCAGATGGTTACACAAGTTGAAGCACTGGTTAGAATTTTTTTATTTGATAGTTTTAAGTAAAATCTCCAATAAATTTAAGCATTTGTTTATTTACAAACCTTAATGTACATTTAATATTTTTGTGTGTATTAATTTAATATTTTTTGGATATATTATTTTTATTTCTAAATGTCCTTTTTTTAAGTATTTCAAGTTATTCTTATTCAGTTTTTCTTAATAAGTGATATTTAAAAATTATTGCAACAATAACATAAACATACTTAATGTTCTCAGTATAAATCTTTAGATGATATAATTCAACTTTTGTAGTCTAAGATATCTCTTACATATTTTTCAATTATATAATTTTATGTAGAATAACTTTTCTTACTGTTGTCTAAATTTTTCCTTTAATAAATCTTTTCTTCTTCTTTTTTTGTATTTTACTTCAATCAACAAATCATAGATTGCTTTTTATGGTGTTAAATATAGCAAAACATTTTTATTCCTCTAATCAATAGTGGCAAGTACAAGAAGATTCATTATCAACATGTAGCAAGTCAACAAGTTACCACAAACCTCACCCAGACAGTTCACCTGAATACCATAACCATCCATCCCCAAAGTTGTCAAAAACTGACATTGAACAGAAGAGAAGAGGAACGAGTAAAGGGCCAAGTAAGCAGGACAAATATTATTTCTAACTTTAGCCAAAAAAATTTGCCCAAAATCACTGCCTTGATAAACATAAATTGGAATTATTGGGAGGATAATTACAATTTATGTTTATCAAGGCATTGATTTGTGGGGGAAACAAAAAACAAAACAAAAATACACTTTTTAAAACTTTTACTGTGTAGATAAAATATCACATTGAAATGTATAGGGATATTATTCATTCCAACTTTCATTCATTCATTCATTCATTTCAAAGTTTATTACTCATTTCAGTAAATACAAAATATCTCTCATATTTCTCATATTTCATAGTAAATTGACTTTGTTAGAGGAAACAAATGAATTTTACTTTAAACTATAATTGTCCTTTTAATTCTATCCAGTTTAATTTTTGTTGTTATTTTTAACACATGATAAGGAAATGAAGATTAAGTTTCAAAGAAGAATTAAAAAAGAAAAGCATCAATAATTTAAACTGAAAGCTGGTTAAAGCATTTTAAAAATATCCTTAATAGTTGCTTTGTAATTAGGATATGTTTGATTGGCTATTACTTTATTTTTGTATTTTACAAGTATACTCTTCCCAGTACTGCAATCCTCAATCAAAGCAAAGTGGGGAGCCAATGCAAGAAACAGAAATGAAGCCATTGGGACAGACTGTCAACTACCCAAGTGATACAACAATTGTGGCCAGAGGCTTCTATACACCAAACATTACACAAAATTCTGATAACAAAGACTCTGTGACAGAGGATAGTACCTCTTTGGATATAAGCCAGCAATCAACAGGAAATATTTATCGTAATCCAAGGCCATTACCTCCAGTACCTCAGTAGAATTGCTTAAATTTGAAAACATCAGACATTGAAAATATTGCAAATCATGTTAAATCAAAAAAATTATTTTTGGTTAAAATGCAGTTGCTACAAATCTCTCAAGCTGTATATTAAAAAAATAATATATAGATAAAATCAAGCACTATACCATAAATAATCTCAATTTAAAATATATTGTATTAAGAAGAAATTATTTAAAGTCATACTTTATAAATTTAACATTTTATTTTATATTTATAAAATAATTAATTTTTTTTTTTTTATACAAAATAATAAGTGTCATGCTTTAAAAACAAATTATGGAATATTCTAGATAAAGAAAATAATTTTTTTTCTTACTTGAATTGATCAAACAATAATTAATCACTTACCTTATTTTTAAATATAATAATTATTTTCAAATATAATTTTTATAAGAAAATGCCTAAAAATGATATCTTGTCCTCTCTTACACTGATAAAGAACAATTTCATTCTAATGATGAACGTTTTCATTTTCTGATCAGTACTTTCTTCGTTATATAAAAAGATTTAAACTACCAGAATCCAAATTCAGTTTAGAAAAAATATAAGATTGTTAAAAATAAAAGGAATTTTAACAAGCAAATCATTATTTTTTTTGTATAAGTTAACATTAGCTTTTATGTTACATTCTTGCTTAAACAATATTCTATCCAACTCCTTTGTTTCGATTGGGCTTTTAAACTTGATAATGGATTGAAAGAAAAAAAAAAGATGATAAATACAGAATAATAATAAACAAAATTTAAGAAAATTGTTTGATAATTTTACTTTTATATTAATTCTTATAAATAAAATTAAAAATAAAATAATTATATATATTTCCTTAATTCGGGATATAGCTAAAAAATGTAGTTAAATATTTTGTAGCTTCAGTCCTAGTTTTGCAGAAAGCATAGCAGTCTTCACGTATTGTAGCAGCCATTACACACTCAACACACTCACTAGGATTGCTGGCTTGTTTCTCATATCAAAGCAAGCTAGCACCCTGAGCTTAAATAGTATTCAAAACAATATAGCAAACAACAGCTGCATAAATTACAATAAGGATGTTGTTTTTATCTGGTTGCAAACTCCAGTGTATTTAATAACAAAGGTGAGTAAATTTGACAATTTTCTTTGTTTTCTATCTGTTTATAATAGTCATGTGTCAGACAGAAAATTATCGCAAATGTGTAGGTACAATCTCTTTGTCATTTAATTTACAAGTTTATCAGAGCATTTTTTAAAAATATATCTATTTAAATAATAATATTTTATTTTGAAATTTCACTGGAGATAATTACAAATAGGGTTTTTCATTTCTCTCAATTTTATACTCATGCTAATAATGTTCCTTAATTAAAAAGTCTCAAAGATACTTTAGAAATTTATTTTCATCTTGATCTTAATAATTCTTGTTCAAAATATTGAAATACATTCTGTTGGTCTCTCTTAAATATCAGTATTTCAAAGATACAAGATTGATATTTTGAATTACAGTTTTTTATCAGAGAAAATATAAAGAACTGTAGACCAACAAACATGGCTGCTCTTTATAATGCCATTATGTATGAGACTTTGTATAAGTGGTTAATTCAAAGCCTACAAAGCTATCTTGTTAGGGAGTAGGCATCTTATTGAAGTCATGAAATAAAATGTTAGAGAGATGATCAGAAAAAAATTAATTTATAATAATGATTTAGTCATTATATAAAATTTTTATAAAAAGAGATGTTTACTTGTCATTTTTGTTGATAAAATATGAGTTTATAACCATAGTAGAATTTTTCACTAAAATAAAATGTTTTATTACAACTAATTATCAAAAGAATTAATTTACTAAAAAAATATTTGCATAGTAGATATTGAACATGTTTACAGTGTTTTAAAAATGGTTTATGGAGGTTTTTCTGATGTTCCTTAAGATATTTTTGAAAAATGAATAACCAAAAAGTATAAAAATTCAAATTAAACTGTATATTATCATGTCCATGATAGAAATAAAAATTTATTTCAACAGAATATACAAGAAAAGGAAATGGATAAAATTTGCATGAAAAGTGATACACTAAGTTAAAGTTTGTAAACATAAACAGTATCAAGTAAATACTTTTGAAATAACATTTTAAAATATTGACATAATTAATAAAATAGGCTGAAAAAAATACTGAAACTATTAAACTTTAAATAGCTTTCTATCTGCTATATTCTTATGATGAAAAAGAAAAAATTATCTTATTATACAGAATTTTTATTGCAAAAAATAGTTCATATTTAGATAATTGGTAGTTTGATTCTGTGTGTGTGTGTGTGCGTGCGTGTGTGTGTGTGTGCATCTGCATTTCATCCTCAATTGTGATTAACTTGATGATTACCTCCCTTCAACACATTTCAACCAAATTTGCATTTTAATGTTTTCTTATAATTCAAATGGCTCTTGCTTTGGTTAATTTTAGAGTAACGTTAAAAACTAATTTAAAAATAGAAACACAAATAACTTCATATTGATTGAAATAATAATGTTTTGTGTATAATATTAAATTAGTTCAGTCATAAAAAAAGTGGTAATTTTTACTATGTTGAATCGTATTAATTTTTTTTCTTTTTCAGATATTATCAATTTATACAAAAATTTCAAAATCATTCAACAAACATGAATTTCACACTATACATATTCATCACATTATGTATAATATATATATGTCAGAGTTTAGATTTGACATTTAAAGTTGAAGAAGGGAAAAGTCCTGGAACTTACCTTGGAGACATTGCTGCTGACTCTAATGTCATGGATGATGTGGCAATCCAAGATCAAAATCTAATCACATTCAGTCTTATGGAACAGGATGGTACAAGTAGTTCCCCATTGTTCCGCATTTCTAAAAACACAGGAAAACTCTACACTGCACAAACACTGGATGCTGAATCTCTGTGTACATTTAAAAAAGAATGTTTTGTAATGATAGATGTAGCAGTTCAAAGAGAAAGTACAATAAGTAGAATACTGGAAATCAAAGTTATAATACAGGATGTGAATGACCATCAGCCAGAATTTCCTGACAAGCAATTCAATATTAAATTTTCAGAAGATGACGGCAAAGGAGTAAAACGATTAATCCCAAATGCCATGGACAAAGATATAGGGCTTGTTAATTCTCAGATTAGTTATAATCTAAAAACATTCAAAGATGAGCCGTTTAGTTTATCAGTTTATAAAAATGTGGATAGAACATCTGATCTTTATATTATGCTAAAAGAAAGACTTGACAGAGAAGTGAAAGATGGCTACATGGTAAAAGTGATTGCTAAAGATGGAGGATATCCTGCTAAACAAAATGTTCTAGATGTACACATTTCAGTTTCAGATGTTAATGATAATCCTCCAGTATTCTCCCAAAATCTTTATAATGTTACAATAAAGAATGAACCAAGTGAAACATCTTCCATTGCAACTTTATCAGCCACAGATTTAGATTCTGGTAAAAATGGAAGAGTCACTTATCATTTTAGTACAAAAACATCTGATGTTGCTAAAAATCACTTCAAACTGAATGAACAAACTGGGCAGATTTTCTTAGAGAAAAAATTTACATTAGGCAATGTACAATCACACAATTTGTATGTCGAAGCACAAGATCAAGGCAGACCATCTTTAACTGCAAAGTCAATGGTTCTGGTAAATGTCATTAACAAACAAAATAATGCTCCAACTATTCATCTGAAATTCCTGTCAGCATCAGGAAAAGATTCAACATCAGTTTCTGAGGGAATCAAAGTTGGCAGTTCAATTGCATATGTAAAAGTGACTGATCATGATGTTGGACAAAATGGAGAAGTGAGTTGCGATCTCCATTATGATAAATTTAAACTGCAAAGTCTGGATACAAAGAAATATCAAGTAATTGTGAAGAAAGCATTGGATAGAGAAACAGAGGCAAAGCATGAAATTATCATCAGCTGTCAAGATAAAGGATCTCCTCCATTGCAAAGTAAGAATAAGTTCTCTATCCAAGTGACCGATGTCAATGATGTAAGGCCACAGTTCTCTGTGGAGACATTTAAATTCTTCATTGAAGAGAATCAGAAATCCAGATTTTCTGTTGGCTTTATCAATGCAACAGATCCAGACTTGGGACTTGGAGGTAAACTCACTTATTCTCTGCTAACCAATAATAAACAATTTTTACCTTTCAAAGTCAAAGATGATGGCATGATTTCAGCGATTATGTCACTGGATCATGAGTTTCAAAACATTTACAAGTTTCAAGTATTTGTGAAAGATAATGGAATACCATCTCTGAATAATACAGTGAATGTGATTGTTGAAGTGACTGATAAAAATGATAATGCTCCATATTTTACATTTCCCAGTGTTAATCCTTTTAACATGGATATTGTATATTACCGGCATCATTCAAAGAATATCACGTATCTAAAGGCAGCTGATGGAGATAGTCAAGAGAATGCATTTCTAAAATATGAAATAATCAGAGGCAATGACAAGCAGATATTCAGCATGAACCAGTATACTGGTTTGTTAAGTTTCAATCGAGTGCTTAGCCAACAAGATGCTGGCTCATATGAGCTAGTATTTGTTGTGAAGGATAGTGGTAGCCCAGTTCTATCAGCAACAACTAGTATGTTTTTTACACTAACTGTAAGCAACAAGACAGAAATGCTAAGTGCCATTCATACGATAACTGAAGATAAAGTTGATCTTACATCAGTGATTATTATTACGGTTGTAGCAGTGACGGTAGCAGTGATCATTACTGCTTCTATATCAGTATGTATCATTCGATGTAATGACCAGAGAAATGTAACCTATGCCCATGCGATGAATCCACCAAATGTGGGTGTTACAAATGTTGGTCCAAGTGGCAGGTACATGAGTGACCAGAGACACTTAATATGCCCTTCAAAGCAGGGAATATCTTGGCCAACTGCTGTGAGCAAAACCCATGCTGATAAAATAAGAAGTGCACATATAAACCAACCAAGCAGAGAATCCCATCCTGCAGAAATGCTTCCCAATCAGCAGAAAAGTTCACCTTCCCTTCCTCAGCCTCAGATCAATTCTGCACATCAGCCTCAGGTTGGTTTTTCTTCTTTTTTTTATCTTACATATTTGATAGTGCTGAATTTTTTTTGCTCTTTAATCCATTTATTGGATATTGTCATTACAATAATTGTTGAAGTACATTTATGTAATTTTATTATGATCATCCACACTATAATTTTCTTAACCCGATTCTCGTATATACATAAAATTAGTACATATTAATCTTTGTTTTCACATGAAATTCCCATTGAATGAATATTTTAAAATTTTTATCATAAAAATTTTTCTTTCACTCATTTGCATTTGTTTTTTTCTTTTCAAATTAATTTCTCATAATAAACACATAAAGTTTGATTTTATTTTATTTGGTGAATTATTCGTACAATTAACAAAAACATTTTATCTTTCTACTTTCTGTTCCCAGCAGACCCATACTGACACTGAAGTAATACTTGCAAATACTTCGAAACATACAACACATCAGATTACTTCTGCTGAATACCTTAATCATCCTTCACCAAAATTGTCTCGAACTGACAGTGGACACAGTAGAAAAGAAACTGCAAAACAAGGTGAAGAAATTTCAGGTAGGTAATAATATTGCAGATTTTAATTATTACCTTTTGTTGCTTTAATGGTTATTTTCCAAAATTCATAAAAAATATGAACGCTTTAAATTAATGTTTTTAGCAGTAATTTTACTTTTAGTACATTATAAAAAATTTACAATTCCTTCTGTAAATCAGAGAAGTGTTTTTATTATTCCATGTGTCATTTAGAATATAAACTCAAATATTTCAGTTAACTAACATAAAACTTTCTTCTTTTATACTGCAAAGCACTTTTTATGATAATTATCAGATAATGTTGTAAATAAAATTTTATCTTGTCGCAGTTGATATTTATCAAGTAATTTTTTTTTAATTTTCCCTCTTTGTAAGCAGATGACTCTATAATATTTTTTGAAGCTCAGCTCAGTATTTTTTAATGTTTGATATTAATGAAAAAGATTATTCCAAGTTTTTCATTGGGTAAATGATCTAATATAAAAGACTGATTTTTCTCTACTAGGATTATACACTTCCCAGTACTGCAATCCTCAACCAGTACAAAGTGGGCAGCCAATGCAAGAAACAGAGATGAAGCCATTGGGACAGACTGTCAACTACCCAAGTGATACAACAATTGTGGCCAGGGGTTTCTACACACCAAACATTACACAAAATACTGATAACAAAGACTCTGTGACAGAGGATAGTAATTCTTCTGATATAAGCCAGCAATACACAGGAAATATTTATCGTAATCCAAGACCCTTACCTCCAGTACCACATCAAAGTTAGTTTTGCACAATACATAATAAATAAAGCATTATACTTACATTATCTTTTACATTTCACATTTATACTTGTACAGTATGAAATATTCAATGAATTTGTACATTATCTTTAAAACCTTTAAATAGAAACTGAGGTGCATAATATTTTCAATTAAATTTTCATGTGATAAAATTTATAATTTCTTAACATTGTCAAATATTAGTTCCTGGGGAAAAATGAATATCAGAGTCTAAAGTAACATTTTAAGATTTTAAAATAAAATTTTAATTGCTAAAATATTAAGAAAAACAATTTATAATATAACTTAACAGCTTTCTTCTAACTTAACTGATAACAATGAAAATTGGAATTTCGAAATGAACCCTTTATTTTGTTCGCTGGAGTAGATTGTTCTAGTTCCACGTGCCATGCCTCTTCCGGATGTCTGTTATTTCCCCTTTAACTCAAACATAACAGGGAAATAACTGAGACATCTGGAAGAGGCATGGCACGTGGAACTAGAACAATCTACTCCCAGTGGACGAAATAAAGGGTTCAGTTCGAAATTTCAGTCACCCGAAGAAGGCTGGAGGGTACAATGGCCAAAAACATTGTGAATATAGCAATTAAGATGAGGATAATAACTGTCTGAATAATCTAAGTAATCATACTACCTCATCTCAGAGATATAGACAGAACCAAGAAAATATACTACTGAATTTTATACTTGTTTCTAATTATATTCTGAAAAGATATTAGTCATAATTACATAAAAGCTTCACCACTAAGGAAAATATAAACAAACAAATGTAATTTCATTTCTTCCAAAAGATACATTCTTAAGGTTGTCAATAGAGTTAGAATTCAAACGCAAGAATTGAAGCTTATACTTAACTTGTAATAAAATGCTGTATTTAGTAACTATATTTTCTCAAAATACATATTTGATTTGCATCTAAAATGAAATTGCAATTTCATAATAAAATCATTATAGACTTACTTTTTTATCTAATTTTTAAGCATTTTGATGCTCATAAATAGTTAACAATGACATTTTTAAAACAAATCAGTAAAACAACAAAAATTTATAAAGATTAAGTGATGGAAGTAGACAAGAATGGATAAATAGCCATGTATACAAATGCATTTTGGGAGCTATTATTCGTATTTTCCTACTTTGATGATTTTTTATATAATAACTGAATATATTTTCATTTAAAATGCTCCAAAGAGTGGTCATATTTTAATAAGTTAAATCTGCTAAAGGTATAGTGAACAAAGTCAGTAAATTTTCTATATGGAGCATAGGCGGCATCACACACAGTGGTAGCCATTGCATACACAACACATACACTAGGACTACTGCCTCCTTTCTTTCACCAACTGAAAAAAGCAAGCTCCCTTATTCTGATTTGTTTTTATACAAAAGAACATCTGCATTAACCTTATAACAAGGATATAGTTTCTATATGACCCAAACCTATTGTGGATCAAACAAAAAAAAGGTAAGATTATTTAATGATTTTCTTTTTATTCAAGTATTGTAGTGCAAAATATTCAAGAAGTAGAAGATATGAGTAATTGATCTATTATTTTCTTTATATGCAAATAATGAATCCTCAGCTTCACATTTTTTATATTATTAGGATTAAGATTGTGGTTGCCTGAAATTACTTATAATAAAATCTAATTTTCATAAATAGGAAAATTTTTTTTTTTTTATAAATATCTTTTGTATATTGGAAATATACATATTTTTAAAATGGCAGAACTATACATAAAGATCTATTTTTTATCCTAAATTTGAAAAAATAATTTAAATTATTTTTTTCTGAAATCATTTGAGAAGTGGTGGTCCATAAGAAATTTAAAAGTAACATTTATTTTTAATTTCTATCATAGAAAGTAGCCCAGCATAATTAATGCTGTAATTTCAACAAATATGGCTGCTCCATGAGAACAGGAACTCTTCACAATACACTAAAAGTGCGTCTTATAAAGATTAAATATTAAATGGTTAAATCAAAATCTTTTGAAGAGATTTTAAGTTTTTAAACATCAGGTAACAATATTAAGAAAATTTTTAAAAAAAACAGAATTGACTAATAATATTTTTTTTTTACTAATATTCCTTCTCGTTTTAATTTTAGTTCCTTTTCATTGTCTACAGTCACAAGTAAACATTACAGATTAGAAATAAAGAATAATCTCTTAGTAAGATTCAAAGTCTTTATTTTTTATCTACTGTCTAATAATAGATGTAGACTGATGGCCTGAGTCGTTGCAATGAAAAGCAGGTAGAATTAAGATGAAAGTATTATTAGTCAAAAATCAATATTGGTTGATAATACTTCACTTAATAAAAATAAGATAAGTTAGACCATTATTTTAAAATATGAGCAACATAATTTGCAATTTATAACAATGGATGTATGGCTTTCCGTTCATAACAATGGCTGTATTTTAATGTTATATTTTAAATTACTATATTTTGAATAAAAAATAAATGTATAATTGAAACTTTGAGTATTTTTTATAGACATGAGTAAAATCTATTTGAAAAGTATTCATTTTTTTCTATATATATTCATATTTTTTTCTGCATTTAATATGCACTGAAAGAAAATAAACTCACAGCATCCTTTAAGATGAGTTAGGTACATTTTGTGGATGCTAGGGATTAATAGATATTATAATAAAACTTTCAAAGTTTTGTGCTTTCTTATCATGTAATAACATGTAGTGCTGTACCTGTTTCTGAGCTTTAAACAGAAATGCACACTACAGCAATGTCCAGGTGAAAGAGTTCAATGAAAGCATGTGTCTTTCTACAAGGATACAATAGAGCTAGAACTCAGAGTTGTTTGACCAGGTTTGGATCATGAGCCTTCAGAGAAGTGGATACAACACTGGTGGTGTTTTCATGCTAGCAACAGCGGTTATAACATTCTTATACCTGGAGAACAGGTTTTGGATGACCACATAGTACAGATGATTGCCAAGATCAATGCATTATAAGAACAGAAGTTGCAGACCATATAGTGCCAACAGTAAAGATGAGATCCAGTATACCTCCAAGAATGTCAACATAGACTGTTTGAAATTGTTTCCTTGCATGCATGTCCTGAGCCAAACTTCCACTCAAACCATAACACTATTGTGCATATCTCCAGTGGTGCTAAAAGAGAGTCACTTGGGGAATCAAATGGTACAAATGTGCATATCTCTGGTGGTGCCAAAAAACTCCACTTGAAGGATTAAATGGTACTTTCTAGAGCTCAATAATAAGAGAAGGTTCTGCCTTCATGCAGATAATGGTTATTTGCATGAGTGAAACAGACTTGGGGAGCAGTTTATTCCACAGTGTATTTATACATGACCCTCACATCCAACATCTGGCATCATGGTGTGATGTGCTAAAAATTGGAATTCCAGCTCACATTTGGTGTTTGCGGAGAGAGTAATGCACAGCATCATGAATGTCCAGAACATTATTCAATCTGTTCTTCTGCCATTCCTGCAACAGAAATGTGATGTACTGTTCTAACCCACTCAACATGCTCTGTAATATATTTAAAAAATTCTCTGGATGGCATGATAGCCATATCTGTTCCACATTGAACATGTATAAGACAACATGGGACAACTTTTGCTGTATTGCCTCAACAGATGTAGGAGATATGGAAACATGTATCCCAGGGTGGTATTTGCTGTTTGTATGATTGTATACATGTGAAAGTACAGGCATGTGTTAATGCCCAAAGAGAATATACGATATTAGTTTTGGGTCTTAGTACTATTGAGATATACATTTTTTTTAGAACCTGTGCATTTATTGATATGTATATCTATAATTTACTGTAATCCAACTATATTTATTATCTAATAAATTGAAACATACTGAAAATGTTGTAATTTCATTTTTTTAGTTTTTTCAGAGATGAAAGTCTGGTAAATTTGATCTTAAACGAGGAAACATGTTCTTACAAGCAAATGTCATCTTCTCTGTTTTGTACATTTGTGAAGCAGTAGATCTGACATTCAAAGTTGAAGAAGGAAAAGGTCCTGGAACTTACCTGGGAGATATTGCTGCTGATTCTAATGTCATGGATGATGTAGCAATCCAAGATCACAATCTCATTTCATTCAGTCTTATGGAACAGGATGGTACAATCAGCTCTCCATTATTTCGGATTTCTAAAAAGACAGGAAAACTCTACACAGCACAAACATTGGATGCTGAGTCTCTGTGCACCTTCAACAAGGAATGTTTTTTGATGGTTGATATTGCAGTACAAAAGGGAAGTACAATAAGCAGAATCTTAGAAGTAAAAGTCATAATTGAAGATATCAATGACCATCAACCAGAATTTCCTGATAAACAAATCAATATAAAATTTGATGAAGATGAAAAGAAAGGTGCCAAAAGGCCCATTCCAAGTGCAATTGATAAAGATGTTGGAATTATTAATTCCCAGATTATTTATCAAATTAAAAACAACAGTAAAAATCCATTTACATTATTGGTTAATAAAAAAATTGATGGGACATCTGATTTAAGCATAGTTTTAGAAGATGAACTTGACAGAGAAATGAAAGATTCCTACTTAATCCATGTCATTGCAAAAGATGGTGGATCTCCAACAAAAAGGACTATTTTAAATGTATATATCACTATAATTGATGTTAATGATAATCCTCCAATCTTTTCTCAAAAGGTCTACAACGTTTCTATCAAAAACAATCCAAGCGAAACTTCTTCCATTGCAACTTTATCAGCTACAGATTTAGATTCTGGCAAAAATGGAAGAGTCACTTATCATTTTAGTACAAAAACATCTGATGTTGCTAAAAATCACTTCAAATTGAATGAACAAACTGGGCAGATTTTTTTGGAGCAGAAATTTACTTCAGGTAATATGATAACTTATAACTTGTATGTAGAAGCACAAGATGGAGGCAGTCCAGCCTTAGAATCTCTTGCAATGGTTTTAGTAAATGTATTCAACCAGCAAAATAATCCACCAACAATTCATCTGAAATTCCTGGCAACATCAGGAAAAGATTCTACATCAGTTTCTGAAGATATTAAGATTGGTAGTTCAATTGCATATGTAAAAGTGACTGATCATGATGTTGGACAAAATGGAGAAGTGAGTTGCGACCTCCATTATGATAAATTTAAACTGCAAAGTCTGGATACAAAGAAATATCAAGTAATTGTGAAGAAAGCATTGGATAGAGAAACAGAGGCAAAGCATGAAATTATCATCAGCTGTCAAGATAAAGGATCTCCTCCATTGCAAAGTAAGAATAAGTTCTCTATCCAAGTGACCGATGTCAATGATGTAAGGCCACAGTTCTCTGTGGAGACATTTAAATTCTTCATTGAAGAGAATCAGAAATCCAGATTTTCTGTTGGCTTCATCAATGCAACAGATCCAGACTTGGGACTTGGAGGTAAACTCACTTATTCTCTGCTAACCAATAATAAACAATTTTTACCTTTCAAAGTCAAAGATGATGGCATGATTTCAGCGATTATGTCACTGGATCATGAGTTTCAAAACATTTACAAGTTTCAAGTATTTGTGAAAGATAATGGAATACCATCTCTGAATAATACAGTGAATGTGATTGTTGAAGTGACTGATAAAAATGATAATGCTCCATATTTTACATTTCCCAGTGTTAATCCTTTTAACATGGATATTGTATATTACCGGCATCATTCAAAGAATATCACGTATCTAAAGGCAGCTGATGGAGATAGTCAAGAGAATGCATTTCTAAAATATGAAATAATCAGAGGCAATGACAAGCAGATATTCAGCATGAACCAGTATACTGGTTTGTTAAGTTTCAATCGAGTGCTTAGCCAACAAGATGCTGGCTCATATGAGCTAGTATTTGTTGTGAAGGATAGTGGTAGCCCAGTTCTATCAGCAACAACTAGTATGTTTTTTACATTAACTGTAAGCAACAAGACATTAGAAATGCTAAGTGCCATTCATACAATAACTGAAGATAAAGTTGATCTTACATCAGTGATTATTATTACGGTTGTAGCAGTGACGGTAGCAGTGATCATTACTGCTTCTATATCAGTATGTATCATTAGATGTAATGACCAGAGAAACGTAACCTATGCCCATGCAATGAATCCACCAAATGTGGTTGGTGCAAATGTTGGTCCAAGTGGCAGGTACATGAGTGACCAGAGACATTTAATATGCCCTTCTAAACAAGGAATATCTTGGCCAACTGCTGTGAGCAAAACCCATGCTGATAAAATAAGAAGTGCACATATCAACCAACCAAGCAGAGAATCCCATTCTGCAGAAAAGCTTCCCAATCAGCAAAAAAGATCAGCTTCTCTTCCTCAGCCTCAGATTGCTACACAAGCAGATTCACAGGTTTGTTCCTATATTTATTTATTTTTTTTTAAAAAATATTTGTTCATATTTATATATTTTTATTGCTTCAGTTAATTCTTTCCTGTTTCTTAATGACCTTGGCCTTAATATTACAGTCACTAATTGACATTGAAATAATTGCATCCTGCAGCAAGTCTTATAATAAAACTCCAGACATAAATCAACCAAATAGAATTGTTTTCTGCAGCTTTCCATTAATGATACATTTTAATTCTGACAAAATTCAGAACAAATAATAAACCAAATATAGAGCTGTCTGCTTTCTTTCATGATTAGAACTGAAGTCAAAACTTAAGGAATAAAGTATGTTTAAGCACTTCAAAGTAAACAAACATAATATTATAATGTCAGTGTCTCTCAATATGATTTCATCTTCTGACTTTGTTAGATTTTATTTGAATGTCTGAAAATGTGTCAAATGTAATAAGTGGTAATGTTGAAAATGATTAAACGTCTAACTTGTGTCATATTCCTATTTTTAGCAATTTATTTCAGAAATATTTGTTTTGTTTTAAATTTATAAAGAATTGAATTAATAAATGTTTTATTCTCTTCCTAGTTGTACAAATCTTTTTATGAATGCAAAACAGCTACATATTTTTCATTTTCCCTTGTTGTAGAGAAAGATCCAAAATGACATAAATCTTCCAAGTAGTCCAAAAAATAAACCTCAACAAGTCAATTCACTGGAATATAGCAATCATTTGACACCCAAACATTCCCGTATTAATATTGAAGAATGCACAAGGAATCCCAGCTCAAGTCAAACCCAAGATATTGCAGGTGTTTATCACATTATTCATTTTAATTTTTGATAGTTGCATAAGATGTGAAGAGAAAAAAATGAGAGAATTCATATCTAGGTTCTTCATCAATATCTTGTTTTAAAATATGGAAGAAAAATTCTTAAATTTTATTCCCTGAACATATATTTCATAAGACAGATTTTCTTTTAACAAAATGTAAATTATCAAAGACTGTATTTAAATGCTATTTGAATAAATTTGAAAATGAATTGAGTGAAAAATAACAAATACAGAAATAGGTGAAAAGTCATATTTTTAGTTGTAAATATTAAATATTTTAGAAATAACGGCAAATGTTCATGTTACAGAGGCAAATGTGAGAAAAATATAAAAACTATAATCTATGTGACTTGTAAAAAAATAATTAAAAAGTTTATAATTGTCAAATTCCTAAAGATTAGGAGGATACTTAATTGAATTTGGAAAGATGGTATTTATTTAAATGATTAAACATCAAGAAATAAATGAAGTTAACATGGTATACATTGTATTGTAGATCATTCTTGTTAATTGCATGATGTTTGTTTATGAATTTCAGAAGTATACACATCCCAATACTGCAATTCTCAACCAAAGCAGAGTGGACAGTCAACACAAGAAACAGAGATGAGGCCACTGGGACAGACTGTCAACTACCCAAGTGATACAACAATTGTAGCCAGGGGTTTCTACACACCAAGCATTACACAAAACACTGACAACAAAGACTCTGTCACAGAGGATAGTAATTCTTCTGATATAAGTCAGCAATCAGCAGGAAATATTTATCGTAACCCTAGGCCTTTACCACCAGTTCCCCAATAATCATGCTCTGCAGTGATATTTTATAATGAGAATCCAGTAATTGTTTTGATAGAAAATTTTCCAGTAATAAATTATTTAATATTTCTCAATTTTAATTTAAAAACATGATGCTCTAATATATAGTAGAAATAAAAGTCAATATCTATAATAACAAGGTATGAAGAATTTAAAAATTCTGTCACCAATTTTTATATGATAGATTACAGTTAAGACAAATTCCTAAGATTTAACTGAATATTTCACATTTTTTACTTGAAACAAAGGCTGACCAGAAACAAAATCCACATATATTTTTTTTCTAAATCTTTACAAATTTATGTTAACATTAGAATATCAACAAATTCTATCCAATAGAGTGTTTGGTCATTATAAATATTTATCAGTATCTTTTTATACTTACATAGCATTTACTTTGATGTGGTAACTGAGGGAAGCTTCAGGATGTTGGGGAGAGAGAGAAGAAAGGATAGTGTAAAGGACAAAGGAAAATTGCATTTTGGGAACTAGACCAGGCTTTTTTAATTTAATTTTTGTTTTTAACTTTTATTCAAGATTAAGATTATTTCTATAGTTTAGAATATTCATAATTACCACATGAAAAAAAATCCATTAAATATAAACAAATTGTGTAATGGTTTATTTTCTTTATGATGAATAGTAGTCATTCGTTTGTAGCAGCCATTGCACACACCGCACGTACAATAGGACGACTGCTTTCTTTCTCTCAACAATCTTGGAAATTAAGCCTTCAGCTCTTATTGAATGAATATAAAGAGACTCTGCCATAAATAAAATGGGATTGTAGTTTCTATCACATCACTGAACTAGATAAAGGTAAGTGCATTGGATTATTTTCAAATCTTCTTTTTCTTTCTCCCTAAATGTAAATTAATATACAAGAAAATAAACTCTAAATGACATGATCTTTAAGTAGAATTTCAAAAATCAATTTTAATATTTTAACAATATATTTATATGAGTCATTGTCTTCTGTAGAACAAATTATCTACATTCAAAGATTTAAATTGTTTTAAACTTCATGCAGTTTTTAGATACTGTGTACAATTATAAAACCTTGTGTGTGAAGATATATTTAAGATTTTATGATATTATTTTTATAGAATTAATGTTTCAAACAAAAGTATTCCTTTCAAATTATTACTCAAGATTTTATTTGTTCATGTGAATATTAGTAATTTCTACAGACTTTATAAATATGTTATTTTGAAAACTGAATATTTGATGTATTTTATTTTTTCATTATGAAACTCAGTTTCCGTATATTTGAGAATCATTGCAATGTTATTTTCTGAAGAAATATGGCTGCTTTAAAGCAAACTGAAATGCTAATAAAGATAATTTCACTTTATCACAGCATAGAATTAAGAATTTTTCTCATGAATGATATTTAATAAAAACTAAAGAAAATTCCTAAATAACCATATTATAATATTTTTAAAACTGTATGTAAATTTATTGATAAAAATAAAAATTTTCAAAGTCAATCATCAGAAATAAATATAATGTCACTGAAAAGGGAAAAATCAATGTTGTTTTTTTATATTTCTTAGAGTCTGTTTAGGAAATATTATTTGTATGTGAGAAATAAGAAATGAATTTGTTATTTAAAGTATCATTCTTTTTCTACAATAATATATTTTTTTTATTGTATTTCAGATTTAATTGATGCCATCATAATAAACATGATTAAACTGTATTTATTATTGTTTGTACTGTGCACTTGTGAAAGTGTAGATCTGACACTTAAAGTTGAAGAAGGAAAAAGTCCTGGCACTTACCTAGGGGACATTGCTGCTGATTCTAATGTCATGGATGATGTGGCAATCAAAGATCAAAATCTAATCACATTCAGTCTCATGGAACAGGATGGAACGAGCAGCTCTCCATTATTTCGGATTTCTAAAACAACAGGAAAACTTTACACAGCACAAACATTGGATGCTGAATCTCTGTGTACATATGGAAAAGAATGCTTTTTGATGATAGATGTTGCCGTTCAGAAATCTAAAAGAATTATGAAGATATTAGAAGTGAAAGTAAAAATTGAAGATGTCAATGATCATCAACCAGAATTTCCTGATAAACAAACCAATATTGAATTTTCAGAAGATGACGGAAAAGGAGTAAGACGATTAATTTTTAATGCTATGGATAAAGATATTGGACTTGTCAATTCTCAGATTACTTATGAGTTAAAAACATATAAGGATGAGCCATTTAGTTTATCGGTTTCTAAAAATGTGGATCGAACTTCTGATCTCTACATTATCCTCAAAGAAAGACTTGATAGAGAAGTTAAAGAGAGCTACATGGTAAAAGTGATTGCTAAAGATGGAGGATCTCCTCCCAAGCAAAGTATTTTAGATGTACACATTTCAGTTTCAGATGTTAATGATAATGCTCCAGTCTTCTCCCAAAATCTTTATAATGTTACAATAAAGAATGAACCAAGTGAAACATCTTCCATTGCAACTTTATCAGCCACAGATTTAGATTCTGGTAAAAATGGAAGAGTCACTTATCATTTTAGTACAAAAACATCTGATGTTGCTAAAAATCACTTCAAACTGAATGAACAGACTGGGCAGATCTTTTTAGAGAAAAAATTTGCCTTAAGTAATATTCTGACATATAATTTATATGTTGAAGCTCAAGACAATGGAAGTCCATCATTAACAGCAAAATCGGTGGTTTTAGTAAATGTCATCAACCAGCAAAATAATCCACCAACAATTCACTTGAAATTCTTGTCTGCATCTGGAAAAGATTCAACATCGGTTTCTGAAGGTATTGAAGTTGGCAGTTCAATTGCTTATGTAAAAGTGACTGATCATGATGTTGGACAAAATGGAGACGTGAGCTGTGATCTCCATTATGATAAATTTAAACTGCAAAGTCTGGATACAAAGAAATATCAAGTAATTGTGAAGAAAGCATTGGATAGAGAAACAGAGGCAAAGCATGAAATTATCATCAGCTGTCAAGATAAAGGATCTCCTCCATTGCAAAGTAAGAATAAATTTTCTATCCAAGTGACCGATGTCAATGATGTAAGGCCACAGTTCTCTGTGGAGACATTTAAATTCTTCATTGAAGAGAATCAGAAATCCAGATTTTCTGTTGGCTTCATCAATGCAACAGATCCAGACTTGGGACTTGGAGGTAAACTCACCTATTCTCTGCTAACCAATAATAAACAGTTTTTACCTTTCAAAGTCAAAGATGATGGCATGATTTCAGCTATTATGTCACTGGATCATGAGTTTCAAAACATTTACAAGTTTCAAGTATTTGTGAAAGATAATGGAATACCATCTCTGAATAATACAGTGAATGTGATTGTTGAAGTGACTGATAAAAATGATAATGCTCCATATTTTACATTTCCCAGTGTTAATCCTTTTAACATGGATATTGTATATTTCCGGCATCATTCAAAGAATATCACGTATCTAAAGGCAGCTGATGGAGATAGTCAAGAGAATGCATTTCTAAAATATGAAATAATCAGAGGCAATGACAAGCAGATATTCAGCATGAACCAGTATACTGGTTTGTTAAGTTTCAATCGAGTGCTTAGCCAACAAGATGCTGGCTCATATGAGCTAGTATTTGTTGTGAAGGATAGTGGTAGCCCAGTTCTATCAGCAACAACTAGTATGTTTTTTACACTAACTGTAAGCAACAAGACAGAAATGCTAAGTGCCATTCATACGATAACTGAAGATAAAGTTGATCTTACATCAGTGATTATTATCACGGTTGTAGCAGTGACGGTAGCAGTGATCATTACTGCTTCTATATCAGTATGTATCATTCGATGTAATGACCAGAGAAATGTAACCTATGCCCATGCGATGAATCCACCAAATGTGGGTGGTACACCAAATGTTGGTCCAAGTGGCAGGTACATGAGTGACCAGAGACATTTAATGTGCCCTTCAAAGCAGGGAATATCTTGGCCAACTGCTGTGAGCAAAACCCATGCTGATAAAATAAGAAGTGCACATATAAACCAACCAAGCAGAGAAACCCGTTCTGCAGAAAAGCTTCCTATTCTGCAGAAAAAATCAGCTTCACTTCCACATACCCAGATACCTACAGAAGCAGATTCACAGGTTAGTATGCATATCTATTTGTTGACTTTTCTTTTAGGTTTTAATTTTATTCTCTTTCAAATTACTTTATCGTATTCATTAAATCTCCTTCATGTTTCATTGTATTGCTTTACAGTCTCATTATTTATATTATAAATATAATGTGGTTTCAAACCTTAGCATATATGACAGTACTTATGTTAATTACTTTTCACAAAAACATTACATATGACAGTTTTATTTACCTATGTGTATCAATGCACTCAAGATCATGCCCACAGCCTAGGATCAGTGTGTTATGTCTCTGCCCTGTAGTATCCTCCCTGACATTTTTGCCTAGGATGAAGGTAGGCTCATTACCAAAGTGTTTTGTGTGGTGCTGCCTTTAAATCATGGAACTTTCAAGCTAGAATTTTCCCACTAATATTAGTTCACATTTGTGACACACATGGATGAGGGTGTAGTATGTCTAGGCTCTGTGAAAAGTATTACACACACAATAAATATGCATTTATACACACACTCACACAGAAAGTTTCATTAAAAATGATTGACAAGGTATTACAGTACTTTCCTTGTTGGCTGCTGGATCATGGAATTAAATAATTGCGTATTTGGCCAGAAATCCCTCTTTTATACAAGTTGCTACCAAAATACCCAGTTATTAAATTACATGACCTGATAGCCAACAAGGTAAGTACTGCAGTATCTTATCAGTAGTTTTTAATGCAACTTCTATAAAAGAGGGACTGTTGCTGAAATACACAGTTCTCTCTCTCGCTATATATATATATATAAAATATATAATATATATATATATATATATATATATATATAAATAAAATATATAATATATATATATATATATATATATATATATATATAAATAAAATATATAATCCATATATATATATATATATAAATAAAATATATAATCCATATATATATATATATATAAATAAAATATATAATCCATATATATATATATATAATTAACGTCCTTACTGTGATTATTTTTGTTTATTAGACAATAACAATTATTTTCAACTTATTTTTAGACTTCTGCTAATTTTCCTTTTCACAAAGTACTTCATTTTTATAATTTGCATGCAGTTTTTCTTAATAAAAATCTATCAACATTTTTTAATTATACTACTTTTTCATTGAATTTAATATACTCAGTCTGTTACATCATATTATTTTTGTTTTATCATAAAAGCAGCGAATCCAGGCGGAATCATTATCAACTAACAACATTCAATCAGCAAGTAACTACAAACATCACCCAGACATTTCTCCTGACTATCATAACCATCCATCCCCAAAGTTGTCAAGAATTGACACTGGACAAAATAGAAATGGAATAAGCACAAGACAAAATGAGGATGGGACAGGTAGGCAACACATATTATTTGTATTTTAAGAAAAAAAAAACTCACTACATTCATAAATTTAAATTACTCACTAAAAAGAGAAAAATTGTCTTTTTCATATTTTCCTCTATAAATAACATCATCACAGATGAAAAATATTGAGATTCATTCCTTTTCAAAGTTTATTTGTGATTTCATTAAAAACAAAATATCTCATTTTAGTTCATTATAACAATCTGATTTTTTTTTCTTAAAGAGAAATACAAATTTAGTTTATTTTTTTGCATTTTTAAGCATTAGATACTGAGTTCACTGTTGTTCTTTTTACACAGATTTAATTTTGGCTCATATGTTAAGCAATTGATGAGAAAAAAATGAAGTAAATGTTGAAATGCAAACTTCCTTATGATTACTACTTATTTAATGCTACCAGATTTAAGCATTTTTTAAATATTTATGATAGTTATTAAAAATAATTAGGCATGTCTATTTTTGTTTCCCAGAAGTATACATTTCCCAGTATTGCAACCCTCAACCAAAACAAAGTGGGCAACCAACACAAGAAACAGAGATGAGGCCATTGGGACAGACAGTCAACTACCCAAGTGATACAACAATTGTGGCCAGAGGCTTCTATACACCAAGCCTTGCACAAAATACTGATAACAAAGACTCTGTGACAGAGGATAGTAATTCTTCTGATATAAGCCAGCAGTCAGCAGGAAATATTTATCGTAACCCTAGGCCCTTACCCCCTGTACCCCAGTAAAAATCAAATTTTTCTATAAGTAAACAAAAACTCTACATTACTACTAAAAATGATTAGTTTTATGTAAAAGATACAACCTCATCCCCCACAAATTCCCCTCACATAATGACATCATATAAAATTTTAATTTTCAAGGATTGCATTTTACTTTGGCTCTTTTAGATAACAAATTGCATTAATTTAAATAAGGTACTGGAAATTTTTTTATAGATTTTTACTTTATGAACTGTCACATATTTTTTATCCTTTGTATTATTTTATATACTTTAAAGGATAGATCAGAGAAATTTCCAATATGCAAATATCACAGATAAAATTTTGATCTGTTAAAATTTATATTTTAACTAATTAAAGAAATTCAAAATGAATGTTCTTCATCTGAAACAATGAGAAATAATTTGTAAATCTCAACTTCATTTTCACATCTGAAAAATATACTCCTCTGATTAAATGATCTCAATAAATTTTTTTCCTGTATTAAATAAAGACTGTAGAAATGGCTGCAATTATAAAAACCATACTTACAAATAAACATTAGATTTTGTTTAAATATTACAAGCCATAATTGGTTTAAATTATTCTGCCAGTTGTTATAAGCTTTCAAATGTACATTCTGAGACAATGCCCAATCCTGACACCTTTGTCGAGATGAAGGCTTTATTTTTACATAGGGATTGATAGAAGGAAGTAGATGATTAAGAATGAATAACCAAAATACTGAATTGCATTTTGGGAGATGTTTGATTTTTTTCCCCTCTTTGTCTTAATTTTAAAAGCATACATATTTATATGTAGATATAAGAAAAAATTATACTTTATATATAAAAAAACAGTCAAACCTTGTAGCTTCAGTCCTACTTTTATTGAAAACATAGCAGTCTTCACGTATTGTAGCAGCCATTACACATTCAACACAATCACTAGGATTGCTGGCTCCTTTCTCATGTCAATCAAAGAAAGCAAACTAGCACTCTGAGCTTAAATAGTATTCAAAACAATATCGGAAAGAACAGCTGCAGAGATTACAATAAGGATGTAGTTTTCACCTGGATGCAAACTCCAGTGTATTTAATAACAAAGGTGAGTAAATTTGATAATTTTCTTTGTTTTCTATCTGTTCATGATAGTTGTATGATGGATAGACAAATGAAACTTGTATAACTATAATATCTTTGTCATTTCACTTTCAAATATACTAAAACCTTCTTATTTTAAAATATATTTACTGGATTATAATTTTCTTTGATGAATTTATTAAAAATGTTAATGAATAGAATTGTTTTTATTTCTCTCATTGGAAATAAAATATTTAGTATTGACAAATACTTGTACTCAAAAATAGTTCAAATAGTATTTCAAGGAAATCTCAGCATTTTTAGGATATAATTATCATATATATTTCAGCTTTGTTATTTTAATTATTCCATAACAGAATGTTTTCTATATTTCATTTTGACTTTAGTATTAACACTGGAATGATTTATGTTAAAACAAAATGTCCATATATATATATATATATTTTTACCAAATTTTTATTGAGTAAAATCATAAAAAAATTAAAAGTTAGTCGCACAAATAAAGGTTTTAGTATATGTTTCACATATTTTTCCAATTACTTTTATATGACAATTCAAACTAAAAAAAATATTTTATATGGCTTAAAACTGTCAAACCAACAAATATGGCTCCTTTCAATAGGCTATCCTATTCATTACACAAGAATGTATATGTCTTTTGTAAAAGTAATTTGCATTGTAAATAATATTTTCTGTATTTTGAGTTTTTAAAACAATCATTTGAGGTTAAAAACTGAAGAATGTTTTTGTTCTTTTTTATTTCATGTGGATATTAAACATGCATTTTCAAGTAAAATTAGTACTTTAATCATTCTAGCTACTCTCTTGGTAAATTATACAGTACCTCATTTTTTATAATTATATAAATAAGACAAATATTATGTAGTTATAATGGCTGTCAAAAATTGTACAGTAATATACAGAAAACATATCTAAAAGAAAAAAAAATGAGATTTGAGATACAGTATTAATAATGATTTTGCGTATACTTAGTAATCTTCAAAATATAAGTTTTACCATAAACTAGAAAATCTGAAAAATTTTTCTTCTAAGAAAGGATTCTTAAAAAACCCATAAGTAGTTTTTATTCTAATGTTAGCATTTCATGCTTATATATTACATTGTAAATGTGCATTAAAATTCAAGTTTTATCTCCCTTTGAAGTATTACTCTTTATATTTACCCACTTTTAATCTTTAAATTTTTCATTACATTATTATACATTCTCAAAATAATAAAAATGCAATATTCCTGTTTGCAAATTAAACATTTCACAATAAGTTTTAACAAATCTAGGGATATCATTCATGAAACTGAATAATAGGAACTATAGAGTTTTAATAATTGAATAACAATTTCAAAAGTCTGATTATGTTTTATTTATTTTATTTTATTTTTCAGTTATATCATATTTTATTCATCGGTTATTCATCAAAGCAAGTCATTGATAAAGATGATGGCATTTCAACTTATCTTCTTATTTTTGCACGTTTGTCAGAGTGTAGATTTGTCACTTAAAGTTGAAGAAGGGAAAAGTCCTGGAACTTACCTTGGAGACATTGCTGCTGATTCTAATGTCATGGATGATGTGGCAATCCAAGATCAAAATTTAATCACGTTCAGTCTTATGGAACAGGATGGAACAAGCAGCTCTCCACTATTCCGTATCTCTAAAAATACAGGAAAACTCTATACAGCTCAAACATTGGATGCTGAATCTCTTTGTAAATTCAATAAGGAATGTTTTGTAATGGTTGATGTTGCTGTACAAAAATCAAAAAGAATTATGAAAATTTTAGAAATTCAAGTAATAATTCTGGATGTAAATGATCATCAACCAGAATTTCCTGATAAACAAGTTAACATTGAATTTTCAGAGGATGTAGTTCCTGGAACAAAATTATCAATTCCAAATGCTATTGATAAAGATGTTAGTCATAGGAATTCACTAATTACATATTCCTTGAAAAAGATGCAAGAGGAACCCTTCAAATTGTCAATTTCTAAAAAAGTGGATGGAACATCAGACCTCAGTGTAACACTGGAGAAAAGACTTGACAGAGAAGTAAAAGATTCTTATTTGATTCGAATAATAGCAAAAGATGGAGGATCACCACCAAAAGAAAATATTTTATTAGTATATATAAAAGTAACTGATGTCAATGACAATTCCCCTGTTTTTTCTCAAAATGTCTACAATGTTTCCATTAAAAACAATCCAAGTGAAACATCTTCTATTGCAACTTTATCAGCCACAGATTTAGATTCTGGTAAAAATGGAAGAGTCACTTATCATTTTAGTACAAAAACATCTGATGTTGCTAAAAATCACTTCAAACTGAATGAACAAACTGGACAGATTTTCTTAGAGAAGAAATTTACACTAGCCAATATTCTGACACACAATTTATATGTGGAAGCCAAAGATGGCGGTAGCCCACCCTTAGAATCTCTTGCTATGGTTTTAGTAAATGTAATCAACCAACAAAATAATCCCCCAACTATTCACTTGAAATTCTTATCTGCCTCAGGAAAAGACTCAACATCAGTTTCTGAAGATATTGAAATTGGCAGTTCAATTGCTTATGTAAAAGTGACTGATCATGATGTTGGACAAAATGGAGAAGTGAGTTGCGACCTCCATTATGATAAATTTAAACTGCAAAGTCTGGATACAAAGAAATATCAAGTAATTGTGAAGAAAGCATTGGATAGAGAAACAGAGGCAAAGCATGAAATTATCATCAGCTGTCAAGATAAAGGATCTCCTCCATTGCAAAGTAAGAATAAGTTCTCTATCCAAGTGACCGATGTCAATGATGTAAGGCCACAGTTCTCTGTGGAGACATTTAAATTCTTCATTGAAGAGAATCAGAAATCCAGATTTTCTGTTGGCTTCATCAATGCAACAGATCCAGACTTGGGACTTGGAGGAAAACTCACTTATTCTCTGCTAACCAATAATAAACAATTTTTACCTTTCAAAGTCAAAGATGATGGCATGATTTCAGCGATTATGTCACTGGATCATGAGTTTCAAAACATTTATAAGTTTCAAGTATTTGTGAAAGATAATGGAATACCATCTCTGAATAATACAGTGAATGTGATTGTTGAAGTGACTGATAAAAATGATAATGCTCCATATTTTACATTTCCCAGTGTTAATCCTTTTAACATGGATATTGTATATTTCCGGCATCATTCAAAGAATATCACGTATCTAAAGGCAGCTGATGGAGATAGTCAAGAGAATGCATTTCTAAAATATGAAATAATCAGAGGCAATGACAAGCAGATATTCAGCATGAACCAGTATACTGGTTTGTTAAGTTTCAATCGAGTGCTTAGCCAACAAGATGCTGGCTCATATGAGCTAGTATTTGTTGTGAAGGATAGTGGTAGCCCAGTTCTATCAGCAACAACTAGTATGTTTTTTACACTAACTGTAAGCAACAAGACAGAAATGCTAAGTGCCATTCATACGATAACTGAAGATAAAGTTGATCTTACATCAGTGATTATTATTACGGTTGTAGCAGTGACGGTAGCAGTGATCATTACTGCTTCTATATCAGTATGTATCATTCGATGTAATGACCAGAGAAATGTAACCTATGCCCATGCGATGAATCCACCAAATGTGAGTGGTGCAAATGTTGGGCCAAGTGGCAGGTACATGAGTGACCAGAGACATTTAATATGCCCTTCAAAACAGGGAATATCTTGGCCAACTGCTGTGAGCAAAACCCATGCTGATAAAATAAGAAGTGCTCATATCAACCAACCAAGCAGAGAATCCCATTCTACTGAAATGCTTCCAAATCAGCAGAAAAGATCAGCTTCTCTTCCACAGACCCATACTACGACAAACACTGAACTTCAGGTTAATATATATTTCCTTTTTTCATCATTTTTCTATTAAAGTTACAGCTAAATTAAAGAACAAATAGTGTACATAATAGATTTATCTCACCTTAATAAAAATTAACCTGCCAAATTATATTTTCCTTTTATATTTAACAGAATGTAAATTATTATCAAAAATATAATTTTAATAAACCGTAAATTAAAGTTTAGAAAAAAATAATAATAATTTCTGTATTAGTAGCATTTTAAAGATTTATTCTGAATGATTTTTTCTTTTATTTTCTATTTTATCTGTAATTCATAAATTTATCACGTATTTTTTTAATTTTAACGCTGTTCCTTTTTTCAAATCTTTGTATGAATGCAAAATGGCTACATATTTTTCTTTTTCCTTTGTTGTAGAGACAGCTCCAAAATGATATAAGTCTTCCAAGTAGTCCCAAAAATAAACCTCAACAAGTCAATTCACTGGAATATAGCAATCATCCGACACCCAAACATTCCCGTATGAATATTGAAGAATGCACAAAAAATCCCAGCTCAAGTCAAACTCAAGAAATTGCAGGTATTTAACACACTATCCATCTTACTTCTCTGCTCATTTTTTGTGATTAACTTCCTAAAAGTTATTTTTTTCCTTTTTAAGTTATTTTAAAAATATAATAACATTGTGATTGGATGTTTTCCATGATCTATTAAATTGTTGGAGTGCAATGGAAAAGAATTTCCATTCATTGTATTTCTTGGGGCAAGATGGGGTTGACAAGTATATATGCCTCTCTCATCTTCAAATACCATGCAAATGTCAATGATGAAGAAAGTTACAAAATATCAAAGACTATTTAAATGCTTTTCAAATAAAAAACAAGTTTGAAAATGAACTGAATAAAAATGAAAAAGGGAAAAAAATTCCTTGTTTTAGTTTCTTATATTACTTTTCTTTCAGAGTCAAAAATTTACAATAAAAACAAAATTTGTAAAATCTTCAATATTTGATACAGGACTGTTAAATACTATATTTACAAAAATATTGTGGGATAGAATTCAATAGAGTGTAATTTTAATTTAAAAAAAATGAGATGTACACATGATAGAATATGGAAAATCTCTACTTCAAATTAAAATGTAAGAATAAAATAAAGCTGTCATTATGTGCCATTGGAGTGAATACATAAATGATAAAATAAAAATCATTAGAGCAAACTGTTGTTTTTTATGAATTTCAGAAGTATACACATCCCAATACTGCAATTCTCAACCAAAGCAGAGTGGACAGTCAACACAAGAAACAGAGATGAGGCCACTGGGACAGACTGTCAACTACCCAAGTGATACAACAATTGTAGCCAGGGGTTTCTACACACCAAGCATTACACAAAACACTGACAACAAAGACTCTGTCACAGAGGATAGTAATTCTTCTGATATAAGTCAGCAATCAGCAGGAAATATTTATCGTAACCCTAGGCCTTTACCACCAGTTCCCCAATAATCATGCTCTGCAGTGATATTTTATAATGAGAATCCAGTAATTGTTTTGATAGAAAATTTTCCAGTAATAAATTATTTAATATTTCTCAATTTTAATTTAAGAACATGATGCTCTAATATATAGTAGAAATAAAAGACAATATCTATAATAACAAGGTATGAAGAATTTAAAAATTCTGTCACCAATTTTTATATGATAGATTACAGTTAAGACAAATTCCTAAGATTTAACTGAATATTTCACATTTTTTACTTGAAACAAAGGCTGACCAGAAACAAAATCCACATATATTTTTTTTCTAAATCTTTACAAATTTATGTTAACATTAGAATATCAACAAATTCTATCCAATAGAGTGTTTGGTCATTATAAATATTTATCAGTATCTTTTTATACTTACATAGCATTTACTTTGATGTGGTAACTGAGGGAAGCTTCAGGATGTTGGGGAGAGAGAGAAGAAAGGATAGTGTAAAGGACAAAGGAAAATTGCATTTTGGGAACTAGACCAGGCTTTTTTAATTTAATTTTTGTTTTTAACTTTTATTCAAGATTAAGATTATTTCTATAGTTTAGAATATTCATAATTACCACATGAAAAAAAATCCATTAAATATAAACAAATTGTGTAATGGTTTATTTTCTTTATGATGAATAGTAGTCATTCGTTTGTAGCAGCCATTGCACACACCGCACGTACAATAGGACGACTGCTTTCTTTCTCTCAACAATCTTGGAAATTAAGCCTTCAGCTCTTATTGAATGAATATAAAGAGACTCTGCCATAAATAAAATGGGATTGTAGTTTCTATCACATCACTGAACTAGATAAAGGTAAGTGCATTGGATTATTTTCAAATCTTCTTTTTCTTTCTCCCTAAATGTAAATTAATATACAAGAAAATAAACTCTAAATGACATGATCTTTAAGTAGAATTTCAAAAATCAATTTTAATATTTTAACAATATATTTATATGAGTCATTGTCTTCTGTAGAACAAATTATCTACATTCAAAGATTTAAATTGTTTTAAACTTCATGCAGTTTTTAGATACTGTGTACAATTATAAAACCTTGTGTGTGAAGATATATTTAAGATTTTATGATATTATTTTTATAGAATTAATGTTTCAAACAAAAGTATTCCTTTCAAACTATTACACAATACTTTATCATTTTTTCATATTTCCTTTGTAAATATGTTGTTATTTTGAAAACTGGGTATTTGAAGTATTTTATTTCGGCATGATGAAAGTCAGTTCTCATAAATTTAAAAATCATTGCAATAGATTTTTTTAGTGAATAAACATGGCTGCTATAAAGCAAATTGAAATGCTAATAAATTTCACATCACGGTTTAGCATGTAAAACTCTTGACATGAATAATATTTAATAAAAAAATGTAAACAAACAAAATCCCAAAATATAATTTTTAAAAAACTTTCTGTAAATTTATTGATAAAAATAAAGATTTTCAAGTCAATCATAACAAATCAATTGGTGTCATGGAAAAGGGGAATTAATGTTTTTTTTGTATTTCTTAGTCTTAAGAATCTGTTTCATTAGGAAATATTATGTGATGAAAAGGTAATTAATTTGTTCCGTAACATATCATTTTTTTCTACAATAATATTTTTTTTATTGTATTTCAGATTTAATTGATGCCATCATAATAAACATGATTAAACTGTATTTATTATTGTTTGTACTGTGCACTTGTGAAAGTGTAGATCTGACACTTAAAGTTGAAGAAGGGAAAAGTCCTGGCACTTACCTAGGGGACATTGCTGCTGATTCTAATGTCATGGATGATGTGGCAATCCAAGATCAAAATCTAATCACATTCAGTCTCATGGAACAGGATGGAACGAGCAGCTCTCCATTATTTCGGATTTCTAAAACAACAGGAAAACTTTACACAGCACAAACATTGGATGCTGAGTCTCTGTGTACATTCAACAAGGAATGTTTTGTAATGGTTGATGTTGCTGTACAAAAATCTAAAAGAATTATGAAGATATTAGAAGTGAAAGTAAAAATTGAAGATGTCAATGATCATCAACCAGAATTTCCTGATAAGCAAGTTAACATTGAATTTTCTGAAAGAGATGGAAAAGGAACAAAACTTTTAATAGCTAATGCTATTGATAAAGATATTGGACTTGTCAATTCACAGATTACATATGAATTAAAAACATATAAGGATGAGCCATTTAGTTTATCGGTTTCTAAAAATGTGGATCGAACTTCTGATCTCTACATTATCCTCAAAGAAAAACTTGATAGGGAAGTGAAAGACAGTTACATGGTAAAAGTGATTGCTAAAGATGGAGGATCTCCTCCCAAGCAAAGTATTTTAGACGTTCATATTTCAGTTGCAGATGTTAATGATAATCCTCCAGTTTTCTCCCAAAATCTTTATAATGTTACAATAAAGAATGAACCAAGTGAAACGTCTTCCATTGCAACTTTATCAGCCACAGATTTAGATTCTGGTAAAAATGGAAGAGTCACTTATCATTTTAGTACAAAAACATCTGATGTTGCTAAAAATCATTTTAAATTAAATGAACAAACTGGGCAGATCTTTTTGGAGAAGAAATTTACTTTAAGTAATATTCTGACATATAATTTATATGTTGAAGCTCAAGACAATGGAAGTCCATCATTAACAGCAAAATCGGTGGTTTTAGTAAATGTCATCAACCAGCAAAATAATCCACCAACAATTCACTTGAAATTCTTGTCTGCATCTGGAAGAGATTCAACATCAGTTTCTGAGGATATTGAAATTGGCAGTTCAATTGCTTATGTAAAAGTGACTGATCATGATGTTGGACAAAATGGAGAAGTGAGTTGCGACCTCCATTATGATAAATTTAAACTGCAAAGTCTGGATACAAAGAAATATCAAGTAATTGTGAAGAAAGCATTGGATAGAGAAACAGAGGCAAAGCATGAAATTATCATCAGCTGTCAAGATAAAGGATCTCCTCCATTGCAAAGTAAGAATAAGTTCTCTATCCAAGTGACCGATGTCAATGATGTAAGGCCACAGTTCTCTGTGGAGACATTTAAATTCTTCATTGAAGAGAATCAGAAATCCAGATTTTCTGTTGGCTTCATCAATGCAACAGATCCAGACTTGGGACTTGGAGGTAAACTCACCTATTCTCTGCTAACCAATAATAAACAATTTTTACCTTTCAAAGTAAAAGATGATGGCATGATTTCAGCCATTATGTCACTGGATCATGAGTTTCAAAACATTTACAAGTTTCAAGTATTTGTGAAAGATAATGGAATACCATCTCTGAATAATACAGTGAATGTGATTGTTGAAGTGACTGATAAAAATGATAATGCTCCATATTTTACATTTCCCAGTGTTAATCCTTTTAACATGGATATTGTATATTACCGGCATCATTCAAAGAATATCACGTATCTAAAGGCAGCTGATGGAGATAGTCAAGAGAATGCATTTCTAAAATATGAAATAATCAGAGGCAATGACAAGCAGATATTCAGCATGAACCAGTATACTGGTTTGTTAAGTTTCAATCGAGTGCTTAGCCAACAAGATGCTGGCTCATATGAGCTAGTATTTGTTGTGAAGGATAGTGGTAGCCCAGTTCTATCAGCAACAACTAGTATGTTTTTTACACTAACTGTAAGCAACAAGACAGAAATGCTAAGTGCCATTCATACGATAACTGAAGATAAAGTTGATCTTACATCAGTGATTATTATTACGGTTGTAGCAGTGACGGTAGCAGTGATCATTACTGCTTCTATATCAGTATGTATCATTCGATGTAATGACCAGAGAAATGTAACCTATGCCCATGCGATGAATCCACCAAATGTGAGTGGTACAAATGTTGGGCCAAGTGGCAGGTACATGAGTGACCAAAGACATTTAATGTGCCCTTCAAAGCAGGGAATATCTTGGCCAACTGCTGTGAGCAAAACCCATGCTGATAAAATAAGAAGTGCACATATAAACCAACCAAGCAGAGCATCCCATTCTGCAGAAAAGCTTTCCAATCAACAGCAAAGATCAGCCTCCCTACCACAAACGGAAAATGTAGCACATCATGAGTTTCAAGTAAGTACTTCAACTATGAATTTTTTATTCTTAAATGTGAAAATTGGAAATTATTTTCTAATATACCAATTGATATTGAATGTAATCTTGTATTATTTTTATTCATAATGTAAATTATACATAATTCTCTTGAAACTGTTACTTTATTTTATATAAAGTAACATTTATCCCTCAAGTGATGATAATGTCCATTACTTATTATCTTCATGACCAAATGTAATTTACATTCAAATGAAGGTTAGATTAAATAAAATCTTAATATTCTAAAGGAAACAAATATCAGGTTCATTAAATCAAAAAACTTTCCTCATTATTTTTTGCTTCTCTTGGCACAACTGATTTTGTTATCATATGTTTAGAAGAAGTTTGTCTCGTTGGTATTAGTATTTGCTAGAATATTTCACGGTTCTCCTATTTGAAATTTCTGATGAATCTTAATTCTTTAGTTTATGATTGAATAAGCTCATGGTGAATTCTATGATAATAAAATATCCATAGAAATTCCCTTATCACATTGTTAAATATATTTGAGCTTAACAACTTTAACAAAATATTGCAATAACAATCATAAATATGAATGCTTGTCATTATTTAGAGGAGTAAGGAGGTACAAATGAAAAAATTTGAAACTGACACCTTTTTCCATTTCACTGAAACAGCAGTCAAACACTTCTATCTTCCTTTATTCATTCATTTTCTCACTGAAATCAAGTCTTGTATTTCTTTTGTTTTTCTACACAATTAAAATGGAATAGTCCATTATTTATGAGGTATTGCAAAGAGAATTTAAACACTTCTATCTTCCTTTCTAGCCAAATCCCCATCTTACAAACATTTCTCTTAGTAATAATTTAAATATAATTCAGCAGATGATATTATTTTATTTATGGTAATTGAAATTTGGCAGTGACCTTACTCAGTTTTTGTTGTTCAATATTGTGCTTTTGAAAAATGGTGATTTTTATTGTGGTTGCCATTACTTTGCAGCCTTTTGGCTAATATTAAAGTGTAGTATCTGTTCTTATCAGATTAATTTGATTCTCTCTCTTTCCACTTCTATCTTCTTTTCTTTCACTGCAATAAAGTAGTGTCTTTTCCTCTCTTTCCATGTGATCGAAACGGAAGAGTCCATTATTATTAGGTATTGGCAGGGTGTAACTGTCGTGTGAACTAATGAGACGAGGGACAAGCACATTTATAATAGGATAATTAATTAAATACTTTAATCAACCATTTCAATTATCTATTTTTGTTTCCTATGATTTTATTTATGAATAATTTTAACATTTTCAACTAATAAGTATTCCATGCTCACTTGTGTTTTTGCTGAATTTTCAAAAACAATGAAAAAGGACCAGCTTTTCAGATCAATGATTTTGTAATTAATTTAATAATGAAATAATTATTACAGAACCATTTCATAAAGTAACATCAATGGGTTTATTTGATCTTCATATTCTTTTTTTGAAATATTTAAAACAAACATTTTAACTCTGGATTTTGTGTACTTAGCAGAAACTTGTTCAAGATGAAGTGACTCTTCCAAATAGTGCCATGAATAAGTCCCACCAAGTCAGTTCTCCTGAATATCTCAACCATCCTTCACCAAAACTGTCTCGTACTGACAGCAGACATGGTAGAAAAGAAACAAACCAAAGTCAGAACGAACAAATTGCAGGTAAGACATAAAAATTCTGACACCTTTCTCTGATTGATCAATATTTTTTCATTGTTCTCTTTTGTTAATGAAATTAAATTTTCCTTTATTTTTTATAACAAAACAGATGATTTAGTTTATATGATATCTTAAAATATCATAATTTCAAAAATGTTCATATGTGATAATTTTGAATGTTACCTATCTTTAAAAATATCTTTAAAATTATAGAAAATTCATTGAAAACCATCAAAATTACATCACTTAGATTCCTCCATAGTTTCCTCCTTTTTTATCACTTAGCTTCCTCCATAGTTTCTGTCTTTTTCTTAACATCAAGAGATTTTAGAATATTCTCAAATTTAAATTTGTCCTTTCTTTTTGGTAATATAATCTTTGAAAATATATTCATTTATATCTCAGTTTTTATGCCTCCACCAACATATATATATATATATATATATATATATATATATATATATATATATATATATATATATATGTCCTTGAATGCTACTGTAAATTATAGAATTCAGTTGGAATTTGCATTTCTGAATTATTTTTTAGATGTATATACTTCCCAGTACTGCAACCCTCAATCAAAGCAAAGTGGGCAGCCAACACAAGAAACAGAAATGAAGCCATTGGGACAGACTGTCAACTACCCAAGTGATACAACAATAGTAGCTAGGGGCTTCTACACACCAAATATCACACAAAATACTGATAACAAAGACTCTGTCACAGAGGATAGTAATTCTTCTGATATAAGCCAACAATCTACAGGAAATATTTATCGTAATCCAAGGCCTTTACCCCCAGTACCACAGTAAATTTGCATTTCTTTTCTACCCACAAACAATTAATGTAAAATACAATACTTTCGTACTCAGCATTTAAGGAATATAAATAATCTTATTATTATAAGTAAATTTCATTATAAGATAATAAAGAAAAGTTAATTTTAATACATGGTAACAAGTTACATACACTTAACAGTAATAATTCTTACTATTTCTCTTACAATTAAAATATGTCCCACATTTGAATTTGGAAAATATATTTTACTGAAACAGAAACAAAGAATGAAGTAAAAATAAAAATAAGCTATGTATAATAGAATTCATTCTTTTAAAAATAATCTCATATTAATACCAAATTTAAAACTCACTCAAGAAATGTTAAAATCTACTCCTAAATTTGTGTCTTTAGATATTCTACATAAACAGATGCAAGCACAATTGTATACATACGTTGGAAATACTTTGATGTGATAAGTGAGAAAAGACATCATCATGTTGCTTGGGGAGAGGGAGAAGAAAGCAGATACTCAAGAACAAAGAACTGAACAAAGAGCATTTTGGGAGTTTGAAATTAATTTTTTTTAAATAAATTTTTATTCAAATCTTCATATACGTCTATTATTGAATGCATAAATATTTATAACTTCCATATTTAAAAAAAAATTAAAACCATACAGAATTCATTTATGTCTCTGATTGAGAGTAGCTACAATTTATTGTAGCAGCCATTGTACACACTACACACACATTAGGACAACTACCTTTTTTTCACTCATGCCATTCTAAGAAACTCACCCCCTGTATGAAATTTCAAAAAAGCAACTGCATGAAGTATGAGGATGTAACTTTCATGCCTGAATGCAGATATTTTTTTAATAAAAAGGGTAAGTTGATTTTCTCCTTTTCTATATTTGTTTCACTCTCTTTATAAATGATTTAATAAACATAAATGCAAATAGATATATACAAATTTTTTCTGTTTCTAAATTTTGTAAAATTGTGAGTTTTTATCATTATAAAGTCTATTATTTTGAATAATTTTAATCAAATAATATATTTAAATTGTTTTGATAATTAACTATTTCTTTGTTCAGTGTTTTAACTTAAAAGACTATACAGAGTGGTATAATAGTGGCAGTTGTAGTCTAGATATAGAATGAGGACATTTCATTCTCAAAATTTATATTAAAATCAATTTTTATTATAAAATATTTTTAGAATTTTTACAAGAAACATTTCATGTGTTATGTTTTTATTTTTGAAAATAATATATTTCAATTGCTTTCACAAAGAGATGAGTTAAACATTTATTTCAAGCAAAAGGAAATTTTTTAGAGATTACTGCATACACAAACATGGCTGCTATAAAATTTTGAAGCCTAAATAACATAAACATAAAGCAAGTTTATTTGGTATATTTTTTGAAAGAATATTTTTGCAGGAAATATGACAGAAACATTAACAAATTGAATTAGTAACTAAATAGTACTACATCTGTCCCATTCTTATTACATTTAATAGATGAATTGTGTATACAAATTTAATAACTATAAGACTGAAGTAGAATTATTACTTATTATTATTACTTATTTCACCAGCAAATATTTTGAAGGGGATTAATTTTTCTAAGATTAAAATTTTAAAGCTGAAATAAGAATGAAATGATAGTTTGCAAATACAGATTACACTCAGAAAACATTTTTTTGTTAAGAAAAATATTAATTAGGCCTTCCCTTACAGATAATAACAACAACTAATTTTAACAATACTGCTCTTCTCTTATATTTCAGATAAGTTATATGAAAAAGTTCTGGGTGATTTACATCAATCATCGCAAGTATGCTGCTACAAATATTTATCTTCATGTGCATTCTACACTTTTCTTTTTGTGTAGATCTAACATTTCAAGTGGAAGAAGGGAAAAGTCCTGGCACATACCTTGGAGACATTGCTGCTGACTCTAATGTCATGGATGATGTGGCAATCAAAGATCAAAATCTGATCACATTCAGTCTTATGGAACAGGATGGAACGAGCAGCTCTCCACTATTCCGTATCTCTAAAAATACAGGAAAACTCTACACAGCTCAAACATTGGATGCTGAATCTCTGTGTACATATGGGAAAGCATGTTTTTTGATGGTTGATGTAGCTGTTCAGAAATCTAAAAGAATCATGAAAATTTTGGAAATCAAAGTTATAATTATTGATGTTAATGATCATCAACCAGAATTCCCAGAAAAACAAGTGAATATTGAGTTTGAGGAAGATGTTGGAATAGGAATGAGTAAACATATTCCAAATGCAAAAGACAAAGATTTTGGACTTAAGAATTCTCTCATTTCCTATCAACTAAAGAAAAACAAAGATGAGCCTTTCAAGATGACCGTTGCTAAAAAAGTGGATGGAACATCTGATCTAAGTATAGAATTGGAAAAAATGCTTGACAGAGAGGTTAGGGACACTTATAAGTTACAAGTGATTGCCAAAGATGGAGGGTCACCTGCAAAGAAATCTATATTATTTGTGCACATTTCTGTGATGGATATAAATGATAATACACCAATGTTCTCCCAAAATGTCTACAATGTTTCTATCAAAAATAATCCAAGTGAAACGTCTTCCATTGCAACTTTATCAGCCACAGATTTAGATTCTGATAAAAATGGAAGAGTCACTTATCATTTTAGTACAAAAACATCTGATGTTGCTAAAAATCACTTCAAACTGAATGAACAAACTGGACAGATTTTCTTAGAGAATAAATTTACTTTGAATAATGTGTTGACACATAATTTGTATGTTGAAGCTGAAGATGGCGGTATTCCACCATTAAGTTCACTTGCAATGGTTTTAGTGAATGTCATCAACCAGCAAAATAATCCACCCACTATACATTTAAAATTCCTGTCTGCACCAGGAAAAGATTCAACATCAGTTTCTGAAGATATTGAAATTGGCAGTTCAATTGCTTATGTAAAAGTGACTGATCATGATGTTGGACAAAATGGAGAGGTGAGTTGCAACCTCCATTATGATAAATTTAAACTGCAAAGTCTGGATACAAAGAAATATCAAGTAATTGTGAAGAAAGCATTGGATAGAGAAACAGAGGCAAAGCATGAAATTATCATCAGCTGTCAAGATAAAGGATCTCCTCCATTGCAAAGTAAGAATAAGTTCTCTATCCAAGTGACCGATGTCAATGATGTAAGGCCACAGTTCTCTGTGGAGACATTTAAATTCTTCATTGAAGAGAATCAGAAATCCAGATTTTCTGTTGGCTTCATCAATGCAACAGATCCAGACTTGGGACTTGGAGGTAAACTCACTTATTCTCTGCTAACCAATAATAAACAATTTTTACCTTTCAAAGTGAAAGACGATGGCATGATTTCAGCCATTATGTCACTGGATCATGAGTTTCAAAACATTTACAAGTTTCAAGTATTTGTGAAAGATAATGGAATACCATCTCTGAATAATACAGTGAATGTGATTGTTGAAG